>CALNXK010000178.1:0-32500 GCA_942486035.1 Porites lobata | reverse complement strand
ATAGAAAGTAGTTCAAATTTATTAATTTTTCTTGTTTGTTTTTTTGTGTTGTTTCGTGTTGACTTCACGCATCTGGTGCTTTCTTTGCTTGCTGTAGTACCTGCAATGTTTTAATTTTATCCCAGATAATCAGTGCAGGTTCAATGAGTAGCGAAATACAGCATTTACAATTGAGATTTGCCTTGTTTCTTTGATTGTTTTTTAACGGCGGATGTACATTTGGAGAATCCAGCAACATTAAATCTTTCCAGATTAGTGAATTTCAGGAACAAAGCGGTTAGTATCTACCTTGTGCTTATGGTCTTCAATTTCAACCCCGCAAATTTGGCAAAGTGAGGCGAGATGTTGGACGTGAATATCCATAAGACTAATTAAGTTAACGTTGTTTTGGCCTTGAAAAGAAAAAAGGCGAAGGCTCGTACTAATGCGAAAAAAAGTAATAACACGGCTTTTGTGAGAAACCCGGAAGTGGAAAACGTACGTGTTTTGGACCTCGGAATTCAAAAATTGTCTACCAAAATTCTACGTTGTCTGCCACCCCCACATTGAACATGATAAAAGTTAATCGATATGACAATCGAGGAAAAATATCTAGAACTTCGTAAAAAATCTGTGAATCGAAAAATAATAGATACTTGTTCACCTACCTTGAAAGCCGACCAAAATCTCTTCTATACATCGCGTTGTTTAAAAGATAAAAGAGGAATAAGCCACAAAATGTGCTGAATATTTCACGAGACAATTCAATATGGCTTCCGATACGCTGTCCACTTAAAAAAATTGTGTATGCCTCATGAAAAGTCTTAAAAATAGGCCTGAGAACCTCGAAACGATGACAGATTCTGTCCGACTCCGTCCGTTGTTTTGAAAATTTTTGATCACTGGGGCGATGTTTTGATTTGTTTGTTGATAGCGGGGCTCCCGCGCGCGCGAAGCGCGCGTGGGACAGAGCCCCATACCCATGGAATATGGTCAACCTCTTTTCGTTTGGTTGTCACGTGATTGACCGAGCGTACGTACGTACGTACGTACGTACGTACGTACGTACGCGTCTACAGATTGTATGGGTGGGGTAGGGGAGACTATCAAAAGGAAGGGAGGGGTGTCTCAGGCGTGTCTTGGCAAGTCCACATCTTTAATATAGGACATTAACAATATGGTCAATTGACAGCTGTCCAAACAGGATAGCCACTGACCAGTATCCCATGACCATATCGCGGGCTCGTGTGTCAACTCATCGAGGTGACGTGATTTATTTGGAAGCTGTCCGCTGACCAGTTAACTGTTTTACTAGATCGCGAACAACGTTCAATCTCATACTTTTACTAGTTTGGGAGCACAGAAAAACTGATAATGCACACATATTGGACATCAATGTTTTGATCAATTGACAGCTGTCAAAACAGAGTACCCGCTGACCAGTATCACTTGACCGTATCGCGGGCTCAGGTGTCGACCCATCGAGGTCAAGTATTTTTTGAAGTTATCCGCTGACAAGTCAACTAGTTTTCAAGTGATCGCAGGCTCAAGTTCAATTTTTTTTCTTAATTCATATGAAATATGTTGTGTTTATGTGCTGCACAATTAAAATTTTGATTGCAAACTGACCTCGGACGTGAAAATTCAGCCAGCTGTTACAGGCAGGGAAGACAGTTGCTTTTGTTTTTTCTCCCAATGGTCACGCGTTGGTCACGCTCTACGTCCAATTTTTATGCTCTGATTGGTCAAAATTTGACAGGTGAGTTCATGCGCAAAATTTATGCAGCATCTTGAATCTTGTTTACTTTAACAGCTGAAGCTGACAGAGTTTTGTGTCAACTTGTGATGTTTTTAACTGTCTTTTTCCACTGGATGTACAAAATGAAATTCAGCTGCTATCAGGAGTCTTCTGTTACTCATGGCTAGTTTGTTTATTGGGTTTTTGGTTGAGAAAACGTCGCTTGTCAAAGTCGGAAATCCGATTTCGGATGGCATCGTTTTCGTTTTCACCTTGCTTGATGCGTAAGAGGATTGCAAAGTCTGAAGCGATACTGGCTTTACCTGATAACTTTCAGGAGCTGCATCTCGAATGGTAAGCCAGAGAAATTATTCTATTTCATGTTTGTTTTTTGTATCTAATTTAATGAAGTGGAGCGTAGTTTATGCGGGAATTTAGTTTATGCGCGTTTGTAAGATTTGAGACAACGATCTCACCGAGTATCTGGTTTGATATAATCTTACAGAACTTTAAAAAGCCTTTAGACAGTTTCTCACCGCAAATAGAAAGAAAATGTTCCAAAGAATCTTTAGTTATAATTCTAGCCGGAAAAGAAAGCTTTGAGCGATTTTCTTGCCTCGAGTTCGTCTTTGAAAAAACAAACACCGGTAAGCTGGCTTAAAACATAAACTTCAGCAAACTTAAGCTTGAAGCTTGAAGATTCAGAATATTTAGGGACACTTTAATACTTGTCTTCCTGAATGAAAATTGTTGTCTCTGTTTATGTTTCACCGAATTATATCTCTTTTATTGATTGTTAGTAGTCTCTCTTGCAATTTTAATCGCTATGCCGATTGTTTTCAGTCGTTCAGTGAACATCGCTTGCAGGAGTTCTCAAAATGCCGCGCGTTAAACCATCAAATAAAAAATAAACATGATAAATTCTTTATTATCTTGGAGCGTAACTCTGTTAATGTTCATTCAAACACTCGCTACAGCTCGCACTACAAAAGTGAGAACCGGATGGCCGTATAGGTGATTTTGGAAAATTTTTTTAACAGTTTATGAATATTGAATGAGAGCAATTTGTATTGTGAAATACTGCTTTCTGTCCATGGTATAAAAGGTTGGTTTACACGCACCCAGATTTGTTGGCAAGATTTTGCAAAGTAAACTTGTCGAACGCCAAAACGTTGGCCTGGTTTTTTTTCTAAGCCTAATTGATCTACGGTGATCAATAGCCATTACGGCTCTTAAATGTGATAAAAGATGATTACCAGTTTTTGAGTGTACATATGAGGCTATCAACTCGATGTAAGATTTGGTTCACTCTTGGGCTGTTTGCAAATTATTTTTCTCTAAAATCAGGTAGCCTTTCCCTCAAAAGTCACATAAATGTGCTCTAAAGTTAACTGAATTGTGGAATTCGAATACAAGTTTATTGTTTAATTTAAATTATAAATTTACTAATGGGAGCCTCGCTTTTAGCCCTGGCTAAATCTATATATTAAACACAAGCACGCCTTCTCATTGGTTGAAAAGTGTCGCGTGACCAGTTGGCCCTGTCCTTAAATTTAGGGATATTCCGGACTTTTATCCAACGATGATTTGATCCAAGACCAGTGATTGGTTCAAGCGTTACACGTGATCACATGATCGAGACAAATGATTGGTTGAGCAAAACAAATGATGTATGAGATCAGCGTGACCATGTCACGGTGCTGCACAACATGCGCTTTAGTTTTACGAAATGTGACTTAAATACAGCTGCAGCCGAAAAGATCCTGACAAAGTGTCAATAATGTTGCTGAACGAGCAGAGGTTGATGAAGAAGACGACACAGAAGATAGTATAAATTGGATTGTAGCTTTGGTGTTGAATCAATATTGATAGTTGCCGCTTCATCGTAGCATAAGGATTTTGACAGCTAAACCGCTTGAGATATAGATCGGTCAGTACCCGATCATTGTAGCTTTTTATTTGCTCGATATTTGTGGTTTTGTGCCTTTCTTAATTTGCAACGCTGAAGCGAATCGGTAAACTTGTGTTAGTATTTTTACTCAGTTGTCTGCTTCACAGCCAAGTGACTCGAAATAAGCTGTGTAATTTTACTCACTATAAAGGGTAACAGGATTTACCTTACTCAGCGAGTAAAGGGTTTACTCGCATGTTTTGATCATAGTCATTTTACTCAGAATAGTGAGTTGTTATAACTCTCTCTGAGGGGTAAAAAAGAGCTAACTCATATTGTGAGTAATTTTACTCAATAAAATGAGTAAAATGAGACACTTTACTCAAAATTGAGTTACGTTAACTCATTTGTAAAAATGCTTTTTTCTCTAGAATACTCCAGGAGGGTAGAAAGAGGTCAAAAGAAGGGCTTTGGAATAGACGCCTTTTAGTCTAACCTGGAACTCAGTAACTCACGCATGTCAATGAGATATATATTAACCCCTACTTCTCTTAGAAGCGACACCGGCATGCCTAGCAGATGGCGGAGAAATTTATGGACAATCAGAAGGAGGCATTCAGTTTTATTTTGGTCAGAACATTAGGCTAAGTAGCAAATCTCTTCGCACTTTGAACTAAGTACATGTAACTGTGCAGATTAAATTGTTAGAGCTATATAGACATACTCTTTGTGAAAATATTAATTTTAATTAAATATCAATGAATTAGGCAGAAAATCGATCGCTGAAGGTACAACATGCGCGCTGGCAACAAGGCCCAGAACATGAGAACGATTAAATTTGTTTAAAATAGCATTGTCAGCTACAAGTTTCCTCTTACACTTTTGTAAAATAGTTCTTCAGTTCTCTTTGTTTCGAATAAATAATGAAGGAAGTCGGAAAGGCTTCATTTCAAACAGTTTATTATTGAACTGGCATCGATTATAGAAATAAGCTTCTGAATAAGTCCACTCTTTGGACATTTTGTTTGAACCGGGGAAACATGTATTTGTTGCGAAACTACATTTTCGCCAAGTGCGACTACCACGGAACCATTTTTTGCGACATGGCAAAAAAATTCCGCTGTAGCAAGAAGAATTTTTACCCAATTTACAATAAATAGTATATACGTGCACAGCATAATTCGCTTCCGCAAGACATGTTTCTTGCGCGACTTAGTAAGGAGACTTTTAATTTCGGAACATTTTTGCCACGAATATCATGATCTGGTGAGGGGATCAGTTTGAAACTCTTTGAGATTTAAGCCATAGTAATAAAAAGGTGGCAAAGAACTTGAAAAGAAATCAGTTCATAGAGAGTACGATTACTCTAAGTAATAAACGTGTATCATATGTAAATATAGTAAAACAGCACAGTAAAACTTGCAGGCGATGCCATCAATCTGAATGGAATATTAAAAAAAAGGAGAATGAAACTGATTAGCAAGGACTAGTGAAAACAAACGAGCGAAAAATGTTATTTTATTTTACGAGGCACTCGGCCTCAATTATTTTTCAGGTAATATTCAATTTACATTACTGAGTTCCTGACAACAAGGTGACGTGTATGTTTAAAATGTGTGTGCTCAAAAAAGAGCCATGTCTGGTGAAATATGATAATTTATCGATCGTCTTACTCAGCCGGTCAGTTTTTTCGAGGGGGCTATGGTCCTTGAAATATGACTTTTTACAGCACAATAAAAAGACTTCAGACGATCCAGTATATTGAGTTATTAAAACGAATTTTAAAAAAAGAAAAACAGACTTTCTACATTTACTTCAGTTTTCCGAAGAGCATTAAAATAATTTTGGATCTTTTTTTCAGAAACACGAATGAAATTCAAGTCATGATGGCAGGTCATATGAATGAATAAAATATGAAGGACCCCTAAGATATTACGTCATTTTCTGTTGAAGCAAGTTCTTGTTTTTGCTTGTCCTTGAATAAACAAAAACGTCCCTCTTGTAAGAAGCAATTCACTGGCACTGAACTCATTCTGTATACTTGTTTCACAAGGTAAGCTCAGAAGTGAAAAGATGATGAAGTTCGTTTTTATGCTTCCTCTTATTTGTGCCTGCTTGTATTCTTCTCGAGCGGGAAGCCCAACTCAAAAACAGGTAAGGCAGTCGTCAGGTTTGTTCATTTCTGAAAAAAATACCTTTTACTACGCATTTTGCGAACCTTTTCAATAGTGGGCTGAAAGCCTCGGCTTTCTCTTAATAATTCACAGAAACCTCAAACGTGTAAATGAAAGAATAGTCATCTTCACAGACACAGGAGTTCGCTTAACCTCTGGTTTGCAAGCGTGTTTTCTGTTTGCCGGATTTATCACCGCCAGCAACACCAGAAAAAGAGGAAAAGAAATATTCTGATTGGTCTATTCTATGTTATATATTTGATGATGGTTGCCAGCTTATAGCTTCATTTTTCTCGACGCGTGATAGGAAACGTAATTGAGTCAGAGAGCGAAAAGCTATTGTAGATGCCCATCTATGTACCTCTAATTTGGGACTTTAATGCGGTTGTTTCTTTTATACTAAAAAACGGAAATATTTCGATTTTCCAATTTATCCTACAGAATATTTGTGCCTCTCCAGGTGTGCCAATCAACATCACTGTTGAAGGAAAAGGAGGTGAAAAGGTGCGTATAAAGCCCATTTCACTTGAGTTACGTAGCTAATAGCAAGTGGAAGTTTCATTCATTAATGTGATATCTCCCGTTTTTAGGGAGAAAAAGGTGAAAAAGGGGACACTGGAACCAAAGGCGATAAAGGAATACCATGCCAATGTTCTTTACAGGTAACAAAAAGACAGTTTTTAAAAAGTTTGTAATTATTCATAAGTTTGAATACTATTGTACAGTGTTATGATTTTCATTTATTCATTAGTTCTGATCAGTGAACCTTCTGTCCGTTACTTAATCTACTGCTGAGTTGAGGTTGCAAGAAGTCTACCCGCAATTTCATGGCGTGTTTCGTTTCAGTTAGGCACGTGTCAAATTGCATTTGTCCGTCTTCAAGCTGAAGTCTCAATATTAAATAAGACTCTCAATTACTGCTAATAGCTAAAATTTTTAATCTTTGGTCCAGTTCTCTTGATTCTTAGGTTTCAACCAAAACCTTAAACGTTTTTTCTTCTTATCGGTTCAGCAATCAGCTTTTACTAATGTTTTTTTTTTTTCATCCTAAGTATAAATTGCATCATCAGTGTATATTCTTTTTTCTGTTTTAGGATCCAAAAAAGCCATCTGCTCATATCGAATCCGTCAATAAGGGGCCAGTCTGGTACCCAGCCAACACAGGTAATTTGTTCGTTCAGGTGTTTTTTTATTTTCGGCAAATAACTACGATAATTTAAAAAGCCAAGGCAGGAAAATATCCCAGACTTATTTCGGGCTATACTTTGGAGAAAAACTTGTTTTGTAGTCACCTAGGCCGGTTGGTTTAAAGCAGTATTACTCACCACTCCTCCAAAAAGCAAAAAAAAACAAAAAAAAAAGAGAGAAGAAGAAGCCAAGGTGTTTTGGGGGAGGGGTGAGATCCATCCACCCCTCTTTTAGGTTAGGACGGTGGGTTGAAGACTAAGGGTATGACCTTATAAATTAGTTGCGTAGTTACATTACAAACTGACTGAAATGACTCCTGGGTTCAAACCTTTCACAGTTTGACTGAAATGTGTTCATAATTTGTTTCGTAGTGATCAAGGATTGGTCGGTCAGTGCTCCGTACAGCTATCTTGCAGGCGGTATGACGTACCAAGACGGAAAACTGACAGTTCCTACCCCAGGGCGGTACTACATCTACGCTCAAATTTACTACCACAACAGTGGACGAGTCTTTGTTAAGGTTAACAACAAACCAATCACGATGATGCAGCCACCAACAAGTGGTAAAGAGGCAGGTAGCTTGTACGCTGGTGGGGTGTTCAACCTGAAGGCTGGTGACGTCATCGCGTTGACTTCTTACCATTATCCTGATAGAAATGGCGCCAAAATTTACATGTACACCCATCACAGTTACTTTGGCGCATTTTTGATCTGAGCTTTTTTTTGTTACTTGAAGTAAAATAAGCATTGCCATCGGGGGGCAAATACAACATCACCTGATAAATTAAGGGATGTAAGTTTGAAAAGGCTACCTCACTTCTAATTCAGAGTGACACGTTTTGTAGGAGACATTCTAGATTGTGGTCTCATGGTTTAGTACCGCTAGGTACATTACTGTTATTAACTAAACAGGTTTGATGTTGAAATAAGCGCAGATAAGGCCATATATTTGTTGTTCACTGACTAAATTTTTGCAAATTTTTAAAGGTTTAAAAACACGGGCATGTTGTAATTTTCGGATAACTTTCCACTGACAGTAGAGGAAAGTGGAGGCCAATAAGGCTTATGAAAAGAACAAAAGGCGACTGATATTCCAAAATTTAGCTTTACAATAATACTCCAATTAGCAACAAGTACTTTCGGCCCCCAATTGGTTTTGACGGACCCCGGACAAGCATGATTGGGAAAACGATTCGCTGAAAAAAGCACGATTAAAATAAGCAGTCACAGTAATTTGGTTGCCCCTGTAACCCTGAAAGAACTATAGGGACAACTTTAAGAACTCGTGTTCGTGCATTGTAAATTAAACTGGAATTTAGAGTGCTGACTTTTGAGGAGAGAAGTTCCTACTTCCTAGGTCTCGCTTTTCTCCGCGGCTAATCCCCGTTCGAGATATAGTTTGTAAGCCGGCTGTTCGTGTCAAATGCGTGAGTCGATAGGTTTTCAGAGAGGCGTATAAGGCTTCAAGATTGAAATCATCCGTAACCAATCAAGTCTCGATATTCTTCTAAATTTTGACTAGAATTTTGTTCAACTTAACGAGAAACAATGAAACGTTTTGATAAGGAGTGGGGCGGGGGAAAGGGGGTACTATACAATTATGTTTTGTGCGCGAGGGACAGTAATTTCTACAAACAGTGGTTTAGGAATGTCAAGATCGGAAAAGGTGCAATCAGGGCGACTTCTAAATTCAAGATTGTTTCTTAAATAAAGGCCAACACTACTGCTAGAAACGTTTGAAATTCCAGGGTTGAAGAAGGTACATCCTAAAATATTGAGTAAGCCGTGTTTTTAGACTTTTCAATATTTAGACAGGCTTTTGAAATTCCAACAACAGAAAGAGGATTACAACATAAGAATCAGATAACTTTCCTAATGTCTGAATATGGAATTACAAGAGTCATGTAAGCTGATCATGAAGCCAAGGAACAGTATTTTGGCATTTGGTTGGTTTGGACTAGGAAACGTGTTTGTCGTATATTTTTGCCAAACGTGACTAAAGTAACGAAGCATCTTCTATAACGGAAGAAAAAGTTCACCAATTCATAAAACGATAGAAACCATCTTGAAGCTTAGCGATGAAAAATACGGTTCTTAACTTTTTTTAGACTTTGGATTGTACAGAATTAAAATTAAGTTTTCATTGAATTTTCACAGTTTATTGAGAGTAAATTTTCTCTGAATTGAAACTAAAACGAAATTGCCATGGAATTAAACTTGACTGCCAATGAATTATATAATGTTACATTTGGCATCTAAACTGGTGCTTTAGTTCTAGTACGTTCTGGACGTCCTTCAGTGTTTTACTGGGTGAAGTTCTAATTTAGGATCCAAAGAAGCCGTCTGCCTATATGGAAGCCATTCGATTTGTTACCCATCAAACACAGGTACTTCAAGTTCACCGCAATTCGGCGAAGTTTGCATTTAATTTTGTTAAACCTGAAAACTTGAAAGAAACACTGTATCCACAAGATCAGAGTTACGCTCTTTTAAAAACGCAGGAAAGAGGAAAAAGGAAAAAAAGAATTATATTTGAAGTAAATGAATGTTGTCACGCGATCTCATTAATCTCTGAAAATCGCTATTTTGCTTCGTAGTGACCGAGAACTCCTTCCTACCAAGGACTTAGGGGATACTAGGATATCGTGGGGGTATTGGGTGAACTTATAAGTATGTTTCCAAAACTGTCAAGACAGATTACGTTGATCTGTAAAATCACGTTGATGTTGATACCTTGCTTCGTAGTGATCAAGGACTGATCGGTCAGTGCTCCGTACAGTCATCTTGAACCAAAAACGAGAAGTCCATGATAGACTACTGCAAAGCTGATTCAGAACAACGTGTATTGTTTTTATTCATAACAATATTTCGGCTGGCCATTCCAGCCTTCTTCAGGTTTACAGATGTTACTGAGCTTATGTAGGAATCACAATATTATATAGACGGAGAATGTCGCAATAAAAATTGTTTAACCCATTTGCCCCTGAAGATTTTGCCGAAAAACACGTTTTGAAGCTAGTCGAGTGGTTTTCTGGTCACTGTCGTGCTATTAAGAGCTAAAACTTACAACAAAGCCGTTTACAGGTCGTACTTCGCGGTCTTCTGATCCAGATGCATAATATCAGCTTGCGAAGTTCAGGCATGCCCAGAAAGCAAAATAGTGACACAGCAGTCTTCGTTCATCCTCGCGAAACGTCCCTCAGCGGCGATGAACGAGGAGAAACGGGTTTTGTAACACGTGAATGACTATCCTCAAAGTGCCTTCAGTATTCAATTTCAGTTGAATTTCAATTCAATGGTTGCCTTTACACTAGAATGTTAAGTACTTAAGAGCGGATGTCAGTAAATATCGACCAGAGGTCTACAAAAGTGAAAAATCGAAAATTCTCAAAAAAATTCACAAAGTAGCACTAGGTAAGCTATTAACACAAATGTAATTTTTACTTCGATCCGATAATTATGTTCCACGTACGGGGGGTTATTGGTTTCGCGGCTCTCGGACCGGGTTTTCCAGGCCCGAGACCATGTGTCGCAAAAAAAATCGTTTTAAAATTCAAATCCATTGTAATGCGGACAACAAATAACTTATTCAGAAGAGTACTTAATTGCACACATTCTAAGTGGTTATTTACTCAGTTTGAACGAAAGTGTAATATTTTGGAGATTTTTCATTATTTTCAATATTTTGAACGTTTTCGTTCAATGAAAAAATGGCAAATTTCAAAGCCCAAAATCGTCGACTGGTACCTCGATTTCAGTAACGAGTCTTATACCACGTTAAAGAGCGTTATCTCTTCTTTCAAAATCTGTTTCAAAACTACGGGCAACTTAAAAGAAAATGTTTGAGGCCAAAATATACTAGTAGTATTTTTCTGAAATTTGAGCTTTCCAGACATGGCGGGCCGATGCTAAAAACTTGGAAATATACAGTAAGAAATCAGTTTGAGCAATAGTGGTTTCATGTTATCAGCTTTCAGAAACCAAGATCGAAGTAAAAATTACATTTATGTTAATAGCTTACCTAGCGCTACTTTGTGAATGTTTTTGAGAATTTTCGATTTTTCACTTTTGTAGACCTCTGGTCGATATTTACTGACATCCGCTCTTAATTACTTAGCCAAAAATGCGTGTGTGAAGGCCTAAATATAATCTCAAGTAACTTTACTTTTCATCTCATTGAAGTCGGAAAGTTGAAACTATTCAAAAAAAGTTTCAAGTCACTTGAAAACCATCCTTTTAACTTGCGGTAAAAATCTGTCGTCGGGGCACATTGCCAAGTGCGACCGCAAGTTTTCAAGTTGGAAAAACTTTGAAAATCGCAAAAAAAACATCAAAGACGCCGTATTGCTTATGTGGGGCAGGCAGATTTTGGAAAACTCGAGCTAAACAATAGGAATCACGGCGGTAAGTGTCAGCACTTGTCAGCGAAACGTGACCAATTTGAAACAATCGTAGAAATTTTCTGACAAAGACCTTTGCGCTTTCGTTGTGGGCTACCACTACTTTTCGCCATTTTAACGTTTTTGTGAAAACTCTCTACGGGCGAACAATTCATAAGCTTGTAATCCTTCGCTATTTCAACGTTTTTACGGGAACTCTTTACTGGCGAGCCAGTTATAGTCTTCTCCAAGCTAAATGCTGTCTTTGCAGCCAAGCACTTTATTTTCTTTATTTCTCCCATCCTCCTGAAACTGGGAAAGGACGAAAATGATCCTACGCCAAATGATCGGACTACGAAGAGATAATGTTCTCTGGTATCTGGCCTACTTTAGTTCTCAATGTGTTAAAAACAACGACAATTAACTCCCACTAGTAAATACTAGTGCGACCCTCGATTTTCCGGTTGCGGTTTCGAATTTTCGTGGTTTTTCAGCCGGCAAAGATGAAAGCTTTTCCCAAGTGCGACCCATGCTTAGCGAACTTGCAGTTTCTAAGCCGTGAGAAAGGCGAAGCATGTTAATCAATCTTAATTATGTTGCGTAGGAAAATAGGCTTAAGAAAACCCGAAATAAGAAAGATAGGTTGTGGGCGAAGCTTTCTTTTACTTACAGAATTTAAAATTTACTTGTCTTGAAATATTTCTTAGCTTATTTAGACTCTAGGGTAAAGGCTACCAATATAATGGTAATTCACACTTTGAACTTGATGTGCGGGAATAAAACAAAAGAAATCATCTTAAAGCTGGGGGTTGAAAACCTGGCCGGGAGTACGATTCTTAATTAATTTTGATCCAGAGCCTCTTCAATCATATGCATCATAGCGTTAAAATCAAAGAGCTGTTATGTCCTCTTCCTCATTTAGTGTGCATTCACGATCGGTTCATTGAATTTAAATTGATTAGAAATTTTATACTACTACATGAGAAACTTCTGCAATTTGATTGGCTTAGGGCAGTGGTATTTCAGCTTAATTTGAAATACCTACATGTGAAAATTACAGAACTTTTGTGGGT
The DNA here is from genome assembly GCA_942486035.1 of Porites lobata. Lineage (NCBI taxonomy): Eukaryota > Metazoa > Cnidaria > Anthozoa > Scleractinia > Poritidae > Porites > Porites lobata. The sequence goes on along the minus strand of CALNXK010000178.1, from coordinate 20,078 downwards.
AGTATCCTTCCTCTAGAATACTCCAGGAGGGTAGAAAGAGGTCAAAAGAAGGGCTTTGGAATAGACGCCTTTTAGTCTAACCTGGAACTCAGTAACTCACGCATGTCAATGAGATATATATCAACCCCTACTTCTCTTCGAAGCGACACCGGCATGCCTAGCAGATGGCGGAGAAATTTATGGACAATCAGAAGGAGGCATTCAGTTTCATTTTGGTCAGAACATTAAGCTAAGTAGCAAATCTCTTCGCACTTTGAACTAAGTACATGTAACTGTGCAGATTAAATTGTTAGAGCTATATAGACATACTCCTTGTGAAAATATTAATTTTAATCAAATATCAATGAATTAGGCAGAAAATCGATCGCTGAAGGTACAACATGCGCGCTGGCAACAAGACCCAGAACATGAGAACGATTAAATTTGTTTAAAATAGCATTATCAGCCACAAGTTTCCTCTTACACTTTTGTAAAATAGTTCTTCAGTTCTCTTTGTTTCGAATAAATAATGAAAGAAGTCGGAAAGACTTCATTTCAAACAGTTTATTACTGAACTGGCATCGATTATAGAAATAAGCTTCTGAATAAGTCCACTCTTTGGACATTTTGTTTGAACCGGGGAAACATGTATTTGTTGCGAAACTACATTTTCGCCAAGTGCGACTACCACAACGGAACCATTTTTTGCGACATGGCAAAAAAATTCCGCTGTAGCAAGAAGAATTTTTACCCAATTTACAATAAATAGTATATATGTGCACAGCATAATTCGCTTCCGCAAGACATGTTTTTTGCGCGACTTAGTAAGGAGACGTTTAATTTCGGAACATTTTTGCCACGAATATCATGATCTGGTGAGGGGATCAGTTTGAAACTCTTTGAGATTTAAGCCATAGTAATAAAAAGGTGGCAAAGAACTTGAAAAGAAATCAGTTCATAGAGAGTACGATTACTCTAAGTAATAAACGTGTATCATATGTAAATATAGTAAAACACCCGTATCTCGGATTCTAAATGGGTCAAACCCAAATTTTCTAAATTTAGAATTACGGGTGATAGCCAGGTAAGATGATCATCCGTGCCAGCTAACATAACAAAGGCTCGTATTATCCTTATTCTGACCAATCATCGTTTAGATTAGAATGAGGCGAAAGACGATCATCATGGCGGACTGAGTTGTTCTATGATTGACCGACTTTCACCTGCGTGCCACCTTGTAGTTTACTCCCTTACGAGGAACTTGCAGTAACAGAAAAGATTTACTCATTTCCCTTCTTTTTCTTCTTTCTTATCTCGTCCAAGTTTCCGTCGTAGTTGCATGAAAATTGTTCAATTACGTGACAGTGCGAACTTGTTTTGATTTTTTTTGGGCACGCCATTCTACGCAATTCTTGCAGTATTATGAAACGCATTAAGCGCGGATCATTTAAAGCGACATTTATTGATAGAAGAGGGTCGAGAAGACAGGATATTTCTCTGTCCTTGAACCAGGCAAAAAATGAGGAAGCGATCAACAGCCTCAGTGCAGGTGCCTCGATGGAACCTTCTTGCAGCGCCTCATTAACGGTGAATGAGTGTACTGTAGCTGTGCCAGATTTGGATGGACCTGACGATTTTCAGCGTCACTCTGTGACCGCTCATGAAAATCGCCGCATTCAGGAGCAACTGAAATGGGAGGAATTGCGTGATAGACTTGTTTCCGTAACGTTCGAGGACTCATTTCTTCCAAAGACAGCCTGCGTTTGGTGTCAGACGTCTGCTGCTGCAGTGAGATGCAGATATTGCGGCCCCAAAACTCTGTTATGTTTGGAGTGCGCGAAAAAGCTTCACGTGAATATCAACAATTACCATGTTTTGGAGTTGTGGAAGGTACAGTTGTTGAACTTAACACCAGTGGTTTGTTAGTGAGCACATAATTATGCCATGTGGAAGCTATATATTGCTCAGTTTTGATTTCGATATAGATTTCAGTCGGTCCTGGTACAGAAAAATTTCTTCACCAAAATTGTGGAGTTTTAATTATTCCCGGCGACTGTGCACCCAAAGGAGGGTTTATTTCATGAAAAGAGGATAAGCTTTCTGTAGTCTTGACTTTCCAAAAAGAAAGGAGTTTGGCTTTTTAAAGAACGTAAATTAGAGTAACTCTATATACTTTTTGCATTTCATGAACAGGATGGAATATTTGTGCCAATTTTCCCAAATCATGGCATTTTGAACCAAGGTCACCAGTGTGCCTCTGGGGAAATTCACATCATTAACTGCGTAGATGAATTTGGTATGTCATGGTTAAACATGTGAATATTTTACTCTTTGCTATTGAGACATTTGGGACGTTATTTTGCACACGCGTTGGTTCATTTATTCACATACTTCATACTGTGTTTTCTGTACTTCCTGTATTGTTCACAGGGACATAACTTTAAATGAAAAACCTCTCAGAGAAATTTTTCGATGCAATAATATTATTACTTAAAGGGAAGGGTTCATTGTTCTGTGCATGCTCTTGAATCAAAATGCTGTTTTTCTGTCCGTACATGCTGTAGCATGTCTGCCAGCAATATTATGTCATAATAAAGTTGTCAAAGAACCTATCGGAACTGTGGGTGGATTGCTTGGGTGTGAAATTTTCTTGTTAAAGTTTCACATGTAATGCAACCATGTGCAAATAGCTGTAAATTTATCAACTATGGAATAAAACCTTCGGATGTAAAGTAAATTCAATGTTGGTGGTGCTGGTACAATCCACTAACATTTCCTGCAAATTTACCGTAGCTCTCTGCATTCTACTTGGGTTTACTATAGTATGTGATCGCTGATATACATCTCAGTGGGATTGTTAACTGATACAATCATAATAATGCAGAAAAAAAGTAATTTGATCAATGCACATGTGCCAAGCTGTGAACCTGTCCCTTTAATGGTAAGTTACAGTTATGAGGAAGGTGCACTATGTTGGGAGTCTCTTGTGCGACCTCAACCACTGTGTTTAGGTATATGTTGTAGTTTCGAAAAAAAATTTTTATCATGCAAGTTGTTTATTGCAATGATTAGAAAACATGAGGTGAGATAGAGGTAACCCAGTATTAGACCGTATAAATGAGTAGTAATCATGATAATGAGATATGTTAGTACCATTAGCTATTATGTGGGTATTGTTGCTAAATGTACTGTACTGTCCAGAGTGGTTATGTCAGTTGTAGACTGAATATAAAAGCTCATTACAAAGAGGGAAGCAAGTGCAAATGTTGACTTTTAGGGATAGTTATTCGAGCTACTAACTGTCTTATTACTGCTGGCCACTACTTGTTATAAGATTCTATTTCATTCTTTCCTCTTTTCGGGTCATAATTTTTCCTTAATGACCCTAGTGTGCAATGGTCTATCTATCACCTTTTTACTCTGTTCTATTTTTTGTTAGACATTTCATTGTTCATCATTTGGTTAAACCCACAAAGATAAAACTGAAGTAACACAGAAATTTATGTACAAATTACTATTTACGTGTTACATGGGGCCATAACTTTCACAATGTTTTCTACTCTGAATTTTCCTCGTACGAAATAGAACACCAAAACTGGGCTTTGTACCACTAAATATAGAAGTCTAAGTTTCCTCTAATTTTTACCCAAGTGTAAAAGTTAATTGTGGAGAACAATAATTGTATATTTAAATATGACCTTCTCACAAGTCAAACTTTAATTTTCACTGATAGGCAACCATCATTCGAAGAGAATTTTGTTCTGTCGGTGTGAGCCTCCCATTGTTACCTTAGTGCGACTGCACCTATGGCCTGGTTCACCAGACAGGCCAACTACTGCCTTCCATTTTAGGCTGATGGACATGGCTAATGACATGTTCCTTCATTGCAAGGTGCCTCTCAAGGACTTTACAGATGTCCTTGAAGCAAAAATGCCACCTCTACAGCCCAGAATTGTAAGAGCATTATTGATTACTGTATAACAGTATGTTTTGTCTTTTGTCAAGGTAAATACCCCAAATCCTCTATTAAGCCCCCCACCAGTGGGAGGGGTTATTTCAGAGGGGGCCTTAATAGAGGATTTACGGTATTACATGAATGAATACCTTTGTATATGCACATGTTTGTGTCATAGTAAAGCAGGAAACCTAGATTGTCAATTATTTTACCTCCTATGTAACTCTGCAGTATTATACATCTTCTCAGACATCCTTTCATTAGTGGTCATCCACACTGATGAAAGGACAAAAATTTAAAAACCTCCAAATTTTTGCAAATAAGAAAAACCAAACTGGAAAAGGTATTCATTACTTTTGTCACAACACAATTTTTTAACTTATTAATTACTTGCTAACACACTTACAGTACACACAGTCAGAAGTGTATTGTATGCTCTTTCGAAATTGCACATCATGAAACTCCAACAAGAATGCTGTGGCTAGGCTGGTCACAGGATCACCTAGTTTTTCTATGCTACACCCTTCCTTTATCACCTTTAATCATTGCATGTCAGTTTACCTATCCTATAAGTCACTGTATCAAGTTTAAGATACTTCTTTTGACATTTAAATGCCTATGTCAGCCCCTAATTTTTAAATTAACTTAATAATTGTTAAAAGGACCAGGGTGGTGTAGGTAATTTAGGTTTTATTTAAGATGAAATGAGTCTTATGCAGTGCTCATACCACCCAGTAATCAGTCCTGCCCTACACTGTATGCATTGCTAGTAGCATCTCCTTTTCATGCATCAAAAACAGAAGAATCCTTTTGTCTCTAACAACAATAAAACTATGAAAGCCGTTTAGAAAGTGGACATTTTTATGCATATGTTGTTACTTCAAAAGTAAGTGAAACAGCTAACAAAAAAAGTTCAGATCCATATTTGTCTACTGAATGAAAAGTCACAAGCAAGAAATCAGTAACTTTTGAGCACTTCCAAATTGACTGAAAAGTAGAGAGTACAATGCTGCACCAACATCTACATTTTTTTAATTTTTTTAGTTTTAAATTATTTTAGTTTTTAGTAATATTAGATTTTGGCAATACTGTGAAGCACAAATGAATATGTTTATGTACAGTAGATACATTGTATTAATTGCCCTAAATGCACATTAATATATTATTATTAATAGTGTCATTGATTTTTTTTTTGTAGGTTTACTCTGTCTACTCCATTTTAAATTCTGGTTGTTTTGAAGAGTACAGGTACAGTGTAACCGTGATTGAAAGACAAACAGAATCTATCTTTATGTAGATATTATATTTTATATTTATTTTAGAGGTTTTAACTTGTCTTTCAGGTATTATAAGTATCAGCTAAATCACTTACATAAAATATGCCCTGGAATAGACGATGGCTCAAAGTGCCCAATATGTCCAAAGGTAAATGCTAGATTAACAATTTGAGTAATTTGTGATAAAGATGCATGTATCATGAACATGGATGGTTTTGTCACAAAATTCAGTTTCCAGTTTATGCACATAATGTCATTCATATGAAGTGAACACTGTATCATGCTGTCAGCTCAGCTTTGCTTTAGGACTTTTCCAGCCTGTGTGTCTTGCTGATACTCACTCATACCTGCTACAGTGTATACTTTATTGTAAACTCTGCTTTCACATCTCCTTTTTTTTAAGGATGATGGAGTACTCATAGAGTGTATGGATGCTTGTTTTGGACTCTCTCGGAAGAAGTCCCAAGGTAGCGGTCTTTCTGCTCCAAAGCACAAGGACCTATTCTTTGGGGATCAAGATGATGTGGACAACTTTGTTGATCATTACAAGGAGATGAGTGTATCCGAGCATGTATGTCCTTGGGTGATGTTTACTTATGTGTAAATCTTGTTATGATGTACACTGTTCTTTTTTTTTTTGCTTTGGGTCCCAGTTAGCTAGAATAGAAAAATTAAATGTATAGCAGTTATTGTGATTTGCCTTCAAAGTGCCACGCATGTGTGAGATACATTGTAACAATGATGCCACCCAGTTACCCAAAATTCTTTGTGTTCTGTATATGTAGCTCCATCAGCAGCATTAATTAATAATATTCGACATCTGAATCAGTTTGTGATATTTAGTCAGTTTTTCTTGGCAGTATCCAAAATGTTATGTTCCAAATTGTGGAATGCCTCACCCTCAGTAGTTAAAAATATGAAAGCTTGTTATATGTTGAACTGGCAGGTTTTTATTCCTTAATGTTGTTTAACTTTTTGAAGCACTTTGGAATTTGCTTTGGTTGGTGCACTACTAAGACAGCTGTTTTTACCAGTTTAATAGTTTAAAAATCACTATAATTTACCTTGCATTTAATTTCTCTACCTCTCTTGCAAATTCTTTTTGGTTTTTAGAATTGCAATCATTTCCATGCAGGAGAGGTCCTCTCAAACATAAGATCAAAAGGAAAGAACAAGCTGTTTGATGAAAAAGGGGTATTTGGAAGGGTTTGTCGTCATGACTTCCCAAAAGGATTTATTAGCATCAAATATGGCGAGCGGTAAGGAAATGAATATAGCAAATCCAGTGTAAGTACGTGACCTTAAAATATCACTTGAGTTACTCCATGCACTTTCCTTTGCACATGTGCTTTGGCCCCTTTGCAGGCTGTACAGTTTTACATATAAAGACAAATTTTAAAAGCCAATTTAATAGACATGGATTTATTAATATGTATGTACCTGTGTCTCCTTGACAATAATTTTTTTCATGCTCTCCTTTATGTTTATTAGAATTTCCTATTCAGTATATGAAATTCAAAGGCTTCAAGAAATGAAAAAAAAAATGTGCAACTCATTGTGATGTATGATGTTGCATGCATTTTGTCCAAACATCTTAAGGTACCACTATATTGTCTTGCTTTGTTGTACAATGTTCATCTCTGTTGGTGTACCAAAACATTATAGACATACACTTTATATATTTGTCTTCACATTTTGATGTTTATATTTTATCTTATTTTATTTTATTCTCTTTTATTGTTTTTGATCTTAGAATAATCCCAAACACTCAACTCTGGCACAAATCCCACTAGCCATCCCTATATTCCACTGTTATGGGCATAAGGCTTCGTGTCAGGTATGAAAGTGTGGAAAAAAATGAACTGTGAAACTGGTCATTTAAGGCACCAGCTTCCGAATTAAAAGAATTCACTTGTTTTTGGCATAGCACTGGCAGGGGGTTTTGTATTAAATGTTTCCATTATAACACGTAGCAGTTATTATTTTGAGGCTTAAATTATATTTTACATAAAGAAAACTTAGAACACTAATGGCACAGACCTGTAACTATATATGCAGCGACATTGGAACATTACATTCTTCTTGCACCAATGAGCTACATGTAGGTAGCATTATCCTGCTATCCCACGTTAACATCCATATCGGTTTTATATTTTATCAATTGAGGCACTGTTATGCATTTGTGTAATGAAAACGTTCATGCTTGGACCCATTTAATTTACAGGTTCAGTTTAGTCCACGCAGGACAACAGGTGTTGGCCTAACTGATGGTGAAGGGACAGAGAGACTGTGGTCATTCCTTCGCGGCTTCTCGGCAATAACTAAAGAGATGACTCCAGAAAAGAGAATTGACACCTTGACAGATGGTCTTTTACTTTATGGCAAGCGAATTGTCAAAAAGCTAGGTCTGTTTTAGAATGACTTTCTAAAGCAGTTTTTATCATAAATTTTTCTCTTCTTTTTCCTGTAAAGGGAATACATATTTCAGTTACTGTTCCGTCTAATTACAGCTGTAGCATACATGCAAGTGACAAATTGGACATATTTAACATTAATTTAGATAATCCAATAACTTACACTTTAATGTACCAATTATAATATTATTGTATCTCTTCGTGTTCAGATTTTTCATCTTTATTCATAGACTACATACACATGTACCTGTTTAAAAACATGAAGGCATTGTACAGATGTATTTAAAATGAATTTGGTTGATAACATGACGAGCCTTTTTTGCAATGTGTTTTGTCTTTTTTTGATACACCTTTAAGATTTATACATAATGTTTCATAAGGTCCTGTTTTGAAAGCGAAACACCTGAAGGCAAAAGAATTGTTGAGAAAGTCTTCCAAAGAGCTTGAGGAGATTTTTAAAGGTTTGCCAGGTATTGCTGTCTTTTGATTTTAACTTTTAAAAGCAATCTCTTAGTGTACCATACTTTCATATCTTATTAATTAGTATTTAGGTTTTGGTTGGGAGGCGGGGTCCGATTCCCTGGTGAAGTTCATTAGTTAGCTGGCTCCGTCTGAAGGTCCCCTCTTCCTTTTGGCAGTCTTTTTATCCAGTCTACGAATTTCCCCTTTCTCATGTTCTGTTCTGTTTTCCTTTTTCCCCTTCCTTTTTCTTCTTTTCCTCAGTCGTGGTTTGCATTGCTTATAAGTATTGCACTTGCCAGCTGCCCTAGGACAACCAAAATACCAAACAAACTTTCATTATAGTTCCTTATCAGCATGAAACTATTCAGCAATGGAAGCAAATGGAAGAGAGTGCTATTGATCCTGTGGAGACAGGTATGATTGTTGCATTACTGCCACTGCTTCGTTTCCGACCCACTTTGTTGGTATCTGCGCTTTTTTCTATTATTTCTTAGTTCTTTGAAGTCTCCAAATCTAATTATTATTTGTCCTTCTATATTGTCACAAACTAAAGAAAAAAAATCGTGATTGAAGTTGCGAGAGTCCTCAACGAAATTTTTGCAATACAGTGTTCTTGGTAGTTGTAGCTTCACTTGACATCTACATTCAAGTGACTTCTCCGTTTTACTATTGATATAGTGCTCGCCAAAGAATGGGATGAACTGTACGTGGAGCTGCTACTCACAACGCAAAGCATTCGGTAAGTGTAACTAGGTTCTGTTAATTTCTTGTCTCCCTCCAACAACAGCAAACACTCCCCTCCCCCCGGCCTCCAACACACACTCACACTCACGCACCCACGCACACACATCACATTGTCCATTGTAATGTTGGGTACATGATTTTGGATCGGATAAATTGTCTTATCAATGAGTAACATTGTAACGTATGAATGGAAACTCTCGGGTTTCAAACTGGCCGAATATAACTGGATGATAACTCTTAGTATCTTATGCAGTAAGTGATACACTCTGTAAGTGATGTATAGTTGATAAAACTAGTCTATATTTTGATAATAATGTTTATTTTAGAAATGACCTTGTTTATGCTGAGTCAGATGAAGATGATCGACTTGATGAAACTCAACGCAAGCTTGACCGGTTTGTTTATATTTTTGTTATATCAATAGTTATATATCTGTACGAGTTTTCAAGGCCACCTATAACTACGTCAATTGAAATTTGAATTGATGAATCCTTGCACATTCGTCCTTAAACTTTGTAAAATAAAAAGAAAATGAGATAATTTGGTGCACTGCAGTAGCTGTTAGCAAAACCGTAACTGCTAACAACCCATATTATTTTACAAGGAATTTGAAACGATTGGACACCATGGAAAGAAAGCACGGAGTAAGACAGCGTTGGAAGGAGTCTGATTCACATTTCCAAGGAGCAAGGCGACGTCTTGAAGAAAAAATCGAAGTCGACAAATTTTACAACTCCACAAGCTGGCGTCGGAACGAACTTTTTATTGGAAATGAAGAGGAAATACGCTGGTACCTAAACCTATTTTGTGATCTATTTCACGGTCTTACACTAATTGTTTATCAGTTTTGCAGGAGCTAAATACATAAAGTCCCTTCAATTTTTCTGCAGTTATGAACGTGGCGAAATGAATTCTTTGACGAAGCTACTATACAGAGAGTGGAATTTTTTTTGGAAGTGCAGAATACACGTTAATGAAGTCACTTATCTCTCCAGATTTACCCTGGGAGTGGTTTGGGTATTGTAGGTGTCATTTCTGAATCCAAGTTTTGTTAAAATGGCCTCTTCTTTCTCCCAACTTATTGTTCTTATGTTTTCTGTTTCATTATTATTAGTCACTAATAAAACCTCCTTTTTATCTTGTATGTAGATGGTCAAGCCATTGCAATTAAACTGTCAAAGCAAATAACAAAAGTTACCGAGAACATGAAAAGGACGATCACCTGCCACAATGTTCTTCCTGGAGTTGCTGCCTTAACGTTCGATGATGTAAAGGACCCGTCATCTGATTTGTACTCCAACTTTCAAACCTCAACCCCTTCGGGGCACGCCGTGGCGAATGCAACAAGACGGAAGGTGATTGAATTACATTGCCTGAAGGAGAGATGTGAAGAGGAGATCTCCCTAATAAAAGTTGAAATGTTACGTCTCCTAGCTTTTCTTGAAAAACAGATGGAAGTTACTACTATGGCCGCAAACGCGAAAGTGGCAGACGAACCGTTAGAACTTGGGTTAAAATCTTTACTTCTATTAAGACGGGCGGAATATACTAAGAAGCTCCAAGCGTTGAAAACACTTTGGGTGGGGCTAGTTGATATTCCTACAAACCACAATCAAGTCATTGATTACCACCAGTTCCTTGATGACAACGTAGTGTCCAGCGGGGATACACCTTTGGCAGATGTCGAGGACTCTGACGACGACTCTGCCTCTGATTATGATAGTGACGAATAAGTTATATTAAGTCGGCACTTTCTTAATGGCCTGCAGTATAGGTGCCTACGAGTACGTAGATTTACGCTGGTTAAGACTGTGTACAAGTAAATACACCGTAGAACAAAAGGGCTTTACAGTTGGTGCAAAAGACTTACTGCCCCTAATCCAATCAAGGTGGCCCGGGATCCAGTCTCGGCTGAGACGTCATTTATTTACCGTAAATCCTCTATTAACCCCCGCCCCCCCCCCCTTAAATATGCCCCTCCCTCAAATTAGCCCCTCCTTTTGAGGGGAAGAAAGTTAATACGCCTCCCCTCTCTATTACGCCCCCCTCCCCTCCCCTAATCATTCTTCGCCACTAAATGAGAGACTGTCTTAATCATTCAAGACTGCAAAACTTCGTTTGAAGTGATCCGGGATGTTTCCTGAAACTCTGGACCTCTGCTTCATAGCCTCCCACCTTCTTGTTCTTGAGTGTCTCCACTTTGTATTCTTTGTATTCAAATGAGCTTGAAAGAATTAAGCCCCCGGGGGTAGGGGCTTAATAGAGGATTTACGGTATGTGGGTTGAGTTTGTTGCGGGTTCTCGTCCTTGCTCCGAGGGGTCTTTCTCTGAGTAATCCAATTTTTTCTCCTCCAACGTGGCCATTTCCAAATGTCAATTCGGTCAGGAAGGGTAGAGGAATATCAAATGCGTGGATGTGTTACCTATAATTTTTTTATCTAGTTATTTACAGAAACGTGCACAGACAAATGCCTAAGTAGTCTCGGCACGCGCATTCGTGGCTTTGTCTCAGTCTGGTTCGCAAGCGGCGTGGAATAAATTTGTGGAAAAAACCAAGAGAACGTCACTGGGTCATAAATAAAATGTGTGCATGGATCTGGTGTTTCCATTCTTGATGTGCAAAAAAATGGCAATCTAACGAGGTTACACCCCTGCAAGCCCTTTGTCCTAAGTTCAGGACTCCTTTTGGGAAAAAGTCTCTACCTGATACGCATAAAGTACAAAAAAAAAACATCTTTCACCCTTTTGTGCGGACTAGTTCACTATTGTGAAAAGTTACTTTTGCGAGTCCTTTTGGGGAAAAGTCTCGACCTGATACGCATAAAGTGTGACAAAAAAACCCATCTTTCACCCTTTTGTGCGAACTAGTTCACTATTTGGGAATTTCTGGTCAGAATTTACCTTTGCGAGTCCTTTTGGGGAAAAGTCTCGAGCTGATTCGCACAAAAGTAGAAAAAAACCCCATCTCTCACCCTTTTGTGCGAACTAGTTCACAGTTTTTGGGATTTCTTGTTAAAAGTTACCTTCGCGAGTCGTTTTGAGGAAAAGTCTCGACCTGATTCGCATAAAGTAGAAAAAACTCCTTCTTTGACTCTTTTGTGCGAACTAGTTCACCATTTGGGAGATTTCTAGTGAAAAGTTACCTTCGCGAGTCGTTTTTAGGAAAAGTCTCGACCTGATTCGCATAAAGTAGAAAAAACCCCATCTCTCACCCTTTTGTGCGAACTAGTTCACAGTTTGGGGGATTTCTTGTTAAAAGTTACCTTCGCGAGTCGTTTTGGCGATAAGTCTCGACCAGATACGCATAAAGTGGAAAAAACCTCATGTTTGACCCTTTTGTGCGAACTAGTTCACTATTTCGGAGATTTCTAGTGAAAAGTTACCTTCGCGAGTCGTTTTGAGGAAAAGTCTCGACCTGATTCGCATAAAGTCGAAAAAACCTCATATTTGACTCTTTTGTGCGAACTTGTTCACTATTTCGGAGATTTCTAGTGAAAAGTTACCTTCGCGAGTCGTTTTGAGGAAAAGTCTCGACCTGATTCGCATAAAGTCGAAAAAACCCCTTCTTTGACTCTTTTGTGCGAACTAGTTCACCATTTGGGAGATTTCTTGTGAAAAGTTACCTTCGCGAGTCGTTTTGAGGAAAAGTCTCGACCTGATTCGCATAAAGTAGAAAAACTCCTTCTTTGACTCTTTTTGTGCGAACTAGTTCACCATTTGGGAGATTTCTTGTGAAAAGTTACCTTCGCGAGTCGTTTTTAGGAAAAGTCTCGACCTGATTCGCATAAAGTAGAAAAAACCCCATCTCTCACCCTTTGTGCGAACTAGTTCACAGTTTGGGGATTTCTAGTGAAAAGTTACCTTCGCGAGTCGTTTTGAGGAAAAGTCTCGACCTGATTCGCATAAAGTCGAAAAAACCTCATATTTGACTCTTTTGTGCGAACTAGTTCACTATTTCGGAGATTTCTAGTGAAAAGTTACCTTCGCGAGTCGTTTTGAGGAAAAGTCTCGACCTGATTCGCATATAGTCGAAAAAACCTCATATTTGACTCTTTTGTGCGAACTAGTTCACTATTTCGGAGATTTCTAGTGAAAAGTTACCTTCGCGAGTCGTTTTGAGGAAAAGTCTCGACCTGATTCGCATAAAGTCGAAAAAACCTCATATTTGACTCTTTTTTGCGAACTTGTTCACTATTTGGGGAATTTCTTGTCAAAAGTTACTTTGCGAGTCCTTTTGGAGAAAAGTCTCGACCAACTAGTGGTCTATTATCAATGCTGCTTTCTTATTGGTTGAGCTACTACTAAGCTATATGTTATAGCCCACTAGTAGCGAAAAAGCGCCGGCTTTTGAAAAACCAAAACAATGGCGGCCGGATCGCGTTTTTCTAGCTAAGGTCGTTGTTTCTCGATATTTTTGACCAACTAGTTGGATTTTACTAAAACAGTTATTTCTCTCGCCCTCAAGGCCTCTGAGTAATAATTAATCTGAGTAATTTTTAAATATTTAATCAAAAGAACATAACACTTTGTTGAATTCTATTACTCTCCTTATTTCTCATTTCTGGTAATTTTTTTAAAATAATTATACCAATTATTACAATTTATCATGTTCCAGATATTTCGTGTTCCAGGATGTTCCGGAATGGTCCATTGTCCATGTTCCATGTTCCATGTTCCATGTTCCTGATTTTAATGACGGCCTGGTAACACGTGGAACCCAAGTGAAAATCCACAGTTTGTTTGAATGCATTCAACACTTACGTTCCTCTAGTTTCCTGCTTCGATCCACCCATGGCACCTGTCAAATCACACGGAAAGAAAAATGCAGCATGGTTAGAAGAACTTATCGCAAAAGTGTGTACAACGTAAGTATCATTCTGAGACCTATTCGGCTAATTATAACTCAATGTCGTATACCCAATTCAAATCTCCGGGGTTAAGATTCTTTGTGTATTGTATCTGCATTATAATGTGGCATTCACATTGAAATGATATGGAAATTACTGAAACAAAACGTTTTATTCCCAAAGGGGTTGAGTTGGGTACAACATTGAGTTAGCCGAATAGATCTAAATTAGTTTTATCTCGTGCTGTAAATGTAACGCAAGTTTTCGGTCTTAATGAAGGAAAATACAAAGGCAGGAGGTACAATATGATACAGAAACAATTCTTATTATTGCCCTTGTCCTTTTTCTGACAAAAACTGGTTGCGTGTACTTCATGAGTCAATATAACATGACTGCTGACGCGCTCAAAATCCGATGTTGACCCACTGTTCTCAAACTCATTAATAATTCATTAAGAAAATACAAAGGAAATTAATGTTTAATGAGTGTTTGGAAATCGGATGAAAGACTGCTTAGTATTTGCATCCTAATTACTCCTTCGAAAATGATTTTGTTTGAGAAGAAACACCTCAAGTTCGTCAAAAATACTCCGCTGCGCGTCCTATTTTCAACTCTCTTCTCGGTGTTTCATCTGGTGATTAAACACTGCATCTCATGTCTGATATATTACATGTGGAATACTGATTGACCCGTTTGAAAAAGATGACGCTGTTCCTTGGGCGAATTCGTTTGCAGGTATAATTTACCAGATCAGCTATAGCTTTACTTTTATAGAACTGGCTCATGGATCTGCTTACAAACCATGATCAACTTAACTTTTGGGCCTTGAATTCTATGGGAAGCGAATATTGTAAATGGCCTGTGGACCCTGGACCCTGGACCCTGGACCCTGGACTCCTTCTACGAAAAAAAAAAATTCCCATCCTAAAGAAATCCTCGGACACCCTCTCCATCCAAAGCAAATGAGGACCCCTAAAAACAAAGAGAAATGAGATAATTAAACAAAGAGGAGAACTGGCCTTTGTAAGGCACATTCAATTTCAGTGGCCAAACCCGGAGAAAAGAATATGACCTGGCTGCATGAAAATGTCGCCAGATCACATCAACACCCTCCTGTACCCTCCGCTAAGGCTCTTTTTGTTTGTTTTTTCATTGACAACAGGTTAAAAGCATATGCAAGTCGAATTGTGGACTTTGTAAGGTAGAGAAATGCAGAAAAAGGGGTCAGTTTTTTAAAAGACTGGACAAACATCTTGCAAGGGTCCATCCAGAAATAACAGAGCGCCAGCACAACAACCTTTCCTCAAGTCCCTTACAAAGAAGCCTCCCACATGCAATATCGCGTAAAAGAGCAGTGCGGTCTTTGTGGGAAGACTTTGTTACTTCAGCCACATCTTAAGACCCATAAGATAAAAACGTGGGATGAATACATTTCAAAACTGAAAGAAATTCCTCCTAAGCAAGATCAAGGAAGCCGTTATTAACGAGAAAGGAGACGCCTTCTGCAGGACTTAATTCACTTCTCAGGCAAATAAGTGCGACGACCACCAGCACAGCCAAGTGTTCAGAATCCACTGCTGACTCACATACTAACGTCGATCAAGAGCAGGAACAAAGTACGACGACCACCAACACTGCGAACTGTTCAACATCCACTGCTGATTCCCATGAAGCAAAAAGCAGGGAACAAGAAGCAGAGTGGTTCCCCAGCAGACCTCTGATTCTAAAGGTGAATTTCACCGAGGAAGAGTATTTGCGCTTTTGTGTACACAATACAAATTCGTATATGGTCCTGGCGACCCACCATGCGATCATAAATGGGAAAGGTGACCCATCTCTAGTACTTAATCACTTGAGCAAAAACAAGCTGACGATTGATCACTGCAAATATATTGTAGACATGAACCTTATACCAACATTGTATGGTTTTTATAGATTTGCCAGCTATTACCCCTATCCCAAAGGAAAATGTATATCCTGCACTGCTATCTCCTGCGAATGCGGTAAGCTACCAAAGGCCATTTTATTTGTTTTGTCGCCGCGCATGCAACACGGTCTTTAATTGTACTAAATGCAAAACCTGGGCAAGTGGGTACCACATATGTGAAGACTTCTTTTGGTGCGAGGTATGCAGCAATGCTGCAAAAATTGGCCGCTGCAAATGGAATTTTTCCGTAGAAATCATACATACTACCAATTGTGGGACTACATCGTTAAGCGTGTTCCATATCGAGTTATAATAATGAGTAGTGCCACTTAATTTGGCTTTTAAAACTGAAGATGAAACTTGCGTTCCGCCGATCTCTATCCATGTTCTGTCCAAGATCCGTTGAACGATGTCCCAAACGACCTCACTTCAATGGGCGCGCGTTCTACAACACCGAACGCAATAAACACTGAAGCAATATTCAAGTCCAGACAATTGGCTTTTATTAAAAATATGAGTATTAGCCACGCACAATATATTTGGCCCACAAAAGGGAATGAATAGGAATGCAAACCTTACCAAGTACCATATAGAATTATAACCGCTGTTTACGACCGAGTAAAGCCCAACGGTTATGGAAGTACATAGGATATCAACTATGAAGCAAATAATATCGACCGGCTAAGTATATTAAAATCCTTGTTATTGCATACTCACAGCGATTATCATAGCTACAGCTCAACGAAATATATTAGTCAAGCTTTATACTCGCAGGACTATACATGACATAGATTCTAATGTATGCACAGTGCAAAAAAGAATAAAGTAGGTTACAGTACGTAAAACGAATAATCTGGAATATAGCTGCCTCTCTTCGCTCTCCACCACTGCAGACGTTTTGCGAAACGTCTGCATTGGTGGGGAACGATGTGAGGGGGCTATGTTCGCAGGCTACAAAACGAGTAGCAAATAGCACCCCAACCTGAGTTGATAAGTGATAAACTGTCATGAAAATAAAGTAAACAATATTTTGTCAGTTGCTACATTTAAATTAAAGACAAAAACTGTCATGGCTTGCAACTTCGTTGTTAGAACAATTACTAGACTTTCAAAAAAGCCCTTGGTGGGATTTGGACTTCCCTCGCTCGCGGTCGGCAGCTTCGCGGCCAAAAAAAAGGTGTAGCAAGTCTAAAACAATTGCAGTCACCATTATATTAACGCAACTGAAGGGGCTTTTCACATCACGGCGGCTATGTTGGTGTCCCAGCTAATCCTTTTTTATTATATAGATACTGATGAAATACCAGGATTTTTCCTTTTACTAAAAAATCATATCTTCATCGCGCGCAGTGAAGATACTATTTTTATCTTTCACGTGTGACGATGTTGGTGTTGCCATGGTTACTAACATGATAAGCCAATTACAAGCGAGCTTAGCGTTCAGGTTACCTTTATAACTTTATATCCGAGTTTCATAACATTTTCGTGACAGGCATTTTGCGATAGGTGACCACTTTAATTGCACTATTTTGCTGTTTCGAAAATGAATAAAAAAAGTTGTGTTTTGGGTAGGAATTTCATCAGTAACTATAAAATAAACAGAACATTATATGGCCGCTTGGGGATACGAATTTTATCTTCTCGTGCTGAAAGTCTCTCTCACTCGTTTACTTCGCTCACTCGTGAGAGATACTTTCAGCACTCGAAGATAAAAATTCGTATCCCGCGCGGCCATGTAATATCCTCTATATGTAAACACTGTCTTTGGTGTAATGAATTTGCATAGCCACTGCCAACGTGGTGATAACACTTTTATTTGTTCGTGACGAAACTTATGAGAGTCGCAACAACTGACGAGCTAAGTGTGTGTTAGCGGGGTTCCACTGTAACAATTTAAGATCTCAAAAAACCATATTGTTGCAGAGTGATCCTTATACAATCCTGAAATAAATCTGGAAGTTCAAACTCCGCTGCACTGGATTTGCCATTTAAACACTGCTCATAGTATAAGGACCATGGTCGGTTTGACGATCCATTTTACCTTTATCTCATCCTCCTCAGGAAGCATTCGGTACCTTTTACCGTTACCTGCACGATCTAGCCAGTAACCCTTTAATTTTGTCAGATCCCTGCCATTAAATACTTTGGAAATGACTTCCTGATGGCAATAAAATAACCAAAAGTCTTCATCTTCAGCTTCGGTATACAAGGAAAGATGAGGTCTCTAGGAGACCTGCTGCAATCCCTTGTGTTATGGCCACTGCAGCCCACGCATCCTTTTGATCAAAAAAACTTTCTGCAATTTCTATATAAGGTCAGACGTTCTTCTTGATCTAGCACGCAATCCTCCACGTTGATTTCCTCCTCCTTTAGGATCCTTTTCCCCAGAAATAACGTCGTTTACGTTAACGTCACTTGCAACCTTCTTGACAATCTTGACCAACAATGGGACATCAGCGGACACAGAGTGTGAAGCAGATGTACTGGCCTGGTGTTGAGATTCTTCGGCTGTGGAGGGCTGCATGACAACAAAGGCAATCGTCTCTGCTGCCTCCATTATGGCCTACACTGCAGTGCGCCATAGCAGAATGGCTTTTTAAAATTATACCATCCGGCAGGCCCTGAACTTCAAAGTTCTTCTTTAGATAAGGTACTCGTGAACCCGGCTTGCCAATTGCTTCACCTTTAAATCAAATGCAAAAGTAGTTTTAGTACGTATTCTACTTAGGTGAACGTTAGTCCTTTCGACCATGGCTTTGTTGTTTTTCAGACAGAAAGTCACGAAAGATAAAATTTACTTTTATGCCTAAAGTTTATAGCAACTTACTGTATTTCTTGTTAAATAGGGCTTGCACGTGGCGATAGGTGTACCTCTTGGTTTGGGTATCTACAAAAGCACAATAGGGAAAGAGTGCCCACATTATAAAATAACTTTTATTAAAGTGGGCTGTGATCGAATTAAATGAGAGCCGAATTTCTAAACATTTGTAGCTTGTCAATCTATTTTCGGCGAATAATTTACTCTGCCAACTTCACTGATCAAAAATAATCCCAAATATGCTAACATCTAACAATAAGCTATTTATTAAAGGAAATATTGATTATAAGGAATCGTTACTTATTTTGGAACATACTTCATTCCCTCAACTCAAATCACATACCACCCCCTTTGCCTCTTTTCACCTTGGAGCAGACCCTTGTCTTAGGGTATCGCTATGGCTTTCCGCGCGCAAGCTAACGTACTTAGGGGCACTGACAAGCTGCAAATCTCCCCGGCTCAAAGCATATACATCATGACTGCTTGTTTTGACTAAGGAAAAACGTTATAGGACAGCCGAAAGTCAACATAATATAAGTGTATCCTAATCACGGCGTAACAAACTTACAAAAAATGCTGCCTAAATTTCGCTAAAATATCCTCATTTGAACTGAGAAAGCCAATTCCTTCCACGGATCCGAGATTAAACACTTCTCAAATGCATCAATAAACATTAATGCGCTGTTGCATCCAAGTTCTTCTAAAAACATAATCTAAATTAAAAAAAAATGATCAGAAATGACAAAATAGACTACTACTATACTAGTAACAGGTAATCACACATATAGTGCGGCCGACATGTAAACTTAGGCTATTACGTAACAGAGGAACAGATAAAACGGGCTGCAACTTCAGAATACTCTCGGTGGATTGCACAGGTCCCCCAACAAATAAGCACGAAATGAGAGTTGTGGTCAATTTGTCGAGCGCAACAAAAGTGAAGTCTAATTATTCAACTATATTTTTAATTTCCACCAAGCAAATGTCCATTTCTTACATAAATACCGCATACTAACTAACTTCGACGGCCGCACTGTAAGTTACGGACCAAGTTTAGCGCGCGGGTCATAACGAGGTGCTCTACCTTCCCATCACACCGTGCGCGACACTGTAGAGGTTCAAGAAAGACGACTGGGGATGAGTCAGTGTGAAAAGATTGTTGATTCTCATTGCCATGATATATCATCAGTTTGAAAACCAATAGAAAAACTTTAAACTTAAATCTTTTTTTTTTTTTTTCAAACCTCTGCCAATAACTGCCTCCTATGTCTATCGATGAGTTTTTTCTTTTCCTCTTGGGAAAACTCGGCGACATCAGGAAACTTGTAGGCTTTCGATATATCCTCAAATTTTTTTCTCTTCCTTTGAAAGGGCTTCCCATCGCGTGGAGGCCAGACGATTTTTCTCCGACATGCTTAGACCTTTACAATCCCCCAGAAAAGGGTAAAGAGGATAGTACATCGAAACGATGATGAACATAACGAATAGCTATAATAATTACTGGCACCAGCTATAATAATTATTATGCAAGCTGTAAGAGATTTCGAGATATTATTACTTTAGTTCACCTTTTCGAAAAAAAATTCAGCACAAAAAAGGTTGTATGGATTTGGGCCCCTCTGCAAGGGCGGCAGTTTGATCTTCTTCGCTGGTTG
>CALNXK010000177.1:1002500-1064707 GCA_942486035.1 Porites lobata | reverse complement strand
GGAGGCACGTGTCATGAAGTGTGTGACGTCACAAAGAGAAGATTCAACTGCACATGTCCGCCCGCTTTCAGCGGATACAAGTGTCAATTCGTGCTTCGGTCATGTAAAGACGTCATGAAGTATAAAGATGTAAGCATCAAAGGCATTTACGAAATTGTGGGGAACAGTAACAATTCTTCCCCAGTCTACTGCGACTTTGGTTCCGAGCCCGGTATGGCATGGACTCTGATTCAGTCTCATTCCTTAGGAAATAATGGCGCGTTCGTAAGAAAACCATTTTACCAGCACGACATGCTCATCAATCAGGATACGCTTGATTGGAGTAGTTACCGTCTCTCGATGTCCCGTATAAAGTCAATTCAAAAAGTGTCCACTCACTGGCGAGCCACTTGTAATTTTATAACCGATGGAGTGGACTACCGGGATTACTGGAGAGTTTCCTTGACTAATTTGGATCTTCTTGTGAAGCCTCCAACCCCTGACTTCTGTCTTTTCTCTGAGTTTGTTAACGTGCGTGGAAATGAGTGCACCAACTGAGTAGTACATATGGCTACTTGGGGTCCTAACCAATCAGAGCGCAGCAAATTTCGTCTCGACCAATCAGCATCGCGCATTTCGCCCATGTGACTTATTGACGTCACAACCCATTGTTTTAAACCACGTGACCCCATAGGAATAAAGAACACGCACACACAAGAGTTGAATCTACATTCTTGACATAGTTTTAATGACCGCGTAAAACCCTGGGTACAAGTGGGACGTGTGTGACGCCCTACTGACGTCACGCCCATTACAAATCTAATAGCAAATCGAGTTCGTTCCCAATCCTCTGGTAGCCATAGGGATAACTGGATCGGTGGCGACCTCAATAACGCGTTGTCGAACACCAACCCTTACTGCTTCACGCGAACCACTTGAATTTGTTTTTGTTCCAAATCTCGTTTTGAAATAATAAGGGTTGGTCAGGTTCAAATTGCGTCGAGACTCCTGGGGCGAATCCAATTCAAAAGAGAATGTTGTCTTTCATGGTTCTGAAAATTGAGAATAGCGGATCCACGGACGTTGAGCGTGAAACCGCGGACCTTGCATACCACTTTGCCTCCACGGGTCTGGTACCCATAATTCTTAGCACCCCCGAAACAAACTCGGTGATGACGTCACCGTCCAATTCGTCGGTCATGTCCCCAAAAATCGCCAGTGGCAATGCTGGGTTGACCGGGCCGCCATTTTGTATACCACACTATCAGTGTCGTAGTAAAGGACTTGCTGTTGCAGGGTATCCAGAGACTCGTAGAGCTTGAGTCGAGCATGGCATGTAGTGAAAGCGGCCACAAAAATATTGGTCTTGGTGCCTTTGACAGCATTGTCTTGGACACTGGTGTAAACGGCTTCCAAGATATCGTCTGTGCAAAGGCGGAGCGTACTAAGGTCGAGGGCAGCATCCGAGATGAGATTGAACAATTGGGCGGGGTCTTGGACGGTGACAGTGGTGGGTTTATTGATCCGCTCCCCCAAATTTGCCCCAGAAACTGTTCAGCATGAGCTTGGCCGTGGCTTTGCGACCGGGATTTTTGGCAATGCTGGCAATGTCCAGTCGGATGCCTTCCCGTTCCTGGTAACGAAGAATGTAGTTGTGTTTTGCTCGAGGGTCTGACACCAGCCGGGCCACCCCTGCCGATTCTTGTTTGATCTTGAGCCAGGTGTTCACGTAATCGGCAAAAGACCCGATTGGCGTTGCTCGGGAGGAAAATGCCAGACTTCGTGAATCTTGATCAGCGTGTACCCCTTTTCGACCGCTTTGACCAATTCGGGTGTGCAACAGGTCCCACGTAGCGTGCGATCCACATCGGAATGAGGGCAATAACGGGTTCAGGTCAACATGGGTTGGGCCTGCTCGGTCTGAACACAGGCACGGCAGAGAGGAAAGGTGAGCTTGTGGCCACTACGCACAGGCAGAACGGGATGGAACAAACCAGCAGGGGAAGAATATCGACGGTGGCTAGACCGAAATAGGGTCCAGGGACTGGTCGACAGGCTGCGTGATGATCCGCGGATGCCCGATGGGATAGGGACAGTTTTATTCACCCACGGGTACAGGGAGGTCACATCCACATAGCGTATTTCCTCCCCTCTCCAGCTACGGCATGCAGAGCCACGGCACCGGTTCGACCTCCAAAGAAGGCTTCACGGGTTCCAGGGTGCCACCAAATCAAGGAATTCAAGAAACGTTGAACAGCTTCATCCGTGTCCACTAGTCGGTCCCATTCATTCCCATATTTCGATGACGGTATAGCCTGCTCAGGTAGGGCCGTGCGTTTTGGAGAGCGTGGCTTGATAGAGTTCCTCCACGGTTCGATCCGGTGTGGCATAATGTTTGGCGTTTCTCGCGGGATAACAGCGGGACAGCCATGGTAGAGACATCCGTGGAACTCATAGACGGTGCGAGTCACAGGATCGTAGCCATCGACGAAATGACTGTCGACGCTGGTTCCACGGACCGACTGTTCGCCGCCATTACGAACGTGACGTATGCGATCAGCACTAGCCCCTTTTGGGAAGGAGATGTTCTTGGTAATAGAGCCATTGGAGGGCTTTGAGGAATGATTGACTTGGGCCCCTCGCCACCCTCGAGAGGTTCCACTGCAATGGTGTCGGGGTCAAATGATGCTTGCGCCAATACAAATTGCAGGCACTGGCGATGGTGATGCACTTGGCCATAGGATTGAAGCCCGCCTGTTGTTCAAATTCTTGTTGAAAGGCTTCACACCCAGCTTTCAATAGAGCCAACATCGGATTTGCAATACTCAATCATTTCTTGTTGGAAATGGAAGGGCACGTTCCGACGGACTTGATCCGCATGCCAACGAGTCAGTTCCTCTTTCTTTTGGCCATCATGCCGTCGGGGTCGTAAAATTCCAAATCAGGATGCGGCCCACATACTGTTGGTGATCGGGGTGTTGAACAAATGGGAAAGAACCCCTTCTTTAATTCGGTCAAATTGAAGGTACTGGAAAAGGAAGCCAGCAGCATGGGCAAAAACACAACGAGTCGATGAATTTGAGGGGTCCACTTCTGAACGATAAGACTTTGGCGCCCACGGTCAGTTGATCCACCTCGCGTTGTTGCTGGTAGAGTTCATGAGAATGAACATACCATCAAACCCTTTTAGATTGTGAAACACCACGAGTATCGTCCGCTCGCCCTCACAATCTGGAACATCCGTGAGATCATCCAAATCGCGCAAAAATTGGAGGGCACAGTCCTCCCCGTCCAAGACATGAATGGTGGTGTCGACACTCGACGAATAACATAACAAATTAGCCACAAACACGCCTTCTGCATTCTGCATGGCTTCAAAATCTGCGTAAACAAACAGGGAGGGGTGGCGCCACCATGCGACCTCCCCTCCTCTGTCGGTTCAGTCTCCTCATGCTCATCCTCCACAGGCTGAATGTAACATTTATGGTTCTGGATGGACACCCATTCCTGACACGCTGGGCATTTGGCGTACCCGCACCGGTGACGTTGGTTACGGACGACTGTGTATTGGGCTTGACACTTGAGACAGATTTTGATGGATTGACATTGCTTGCTGATTTCATGATAACGTTTACATTGATGGCCATAAAACTTGCGGTAACACAGACAGCAATACTCAGTGGGGCGGGTGCCACGCACAATCCGGACAATCAAAACGTCCACACGCAGAGCAACGTCTCCCTTGACAAGTATGATTGGTCCGATCGTCGGTGTTGAACCCCCGTTCACAGTCAGGCAATAATACGAACGATTGACAAAGGCAGGGAAAAGACGTGCAGCCATCAAAATGATCGTTGGATTGAGTAAACGAATCTGATGAGGGGCGTCAGGGCCTTTGAAAATCAAAAGAACAGTTTCATCCGGGTCATCACCAAGAGTTGATAGTGAGACCCCAAGGCTTGTTGAAAACTGACGAAGCTCGGGGATGCCACAGGGGACCTCCGCGACACCCGCTTGCTGATGGAGGGCCTGGGCTTGACGTTGCTGCACAGGACGACCACGTTTGAGGTTCTCCCAGTCGCGAAACCCGTCCACGCCTTGATCTTTATGGCAATAAGCACGCATGGTGACAATAGCACGAGCACAGCATAGGGTATCTCTATTTTGATGGGGACAATGCATCTCTTTTTCTGGTTGACTCGATCCAAACATAAACGTCCCACATTGCGTTGTTTATGTCGACCAGACCCTGGGCCGGGCATGGAGACAAACACCACATCCACTTGGAACCCACGATCGGGGTTGAAGGCTTCATTGCTGTTCAACTTGCCAGCTAGGGTAGCTAACATCTCATCCAAACGAGCCGTACGTTGTAAAAAATTCTCCCACAGTAAAATTAGCGGTTTGATACGCGTGAGTGAACCCATGCGCTGTAATAGCAAAGTTCACAAAATGATGGGCAGGTCGCTGCTCGCGGTCAAGTTCTGTTTCAATGGCTTGATGCAAGGCTTCCGTGAGGGCCATCCAATATTATCTCCAGGACCAGGATCCCTCAATTGACGCAATTGCGCATTGAATTGTGCGCGTTCCACTACATTACGCCAGCGGCGTCGTCGACCTATAGGTTGCATGGTAAACTGAAAGAGAGGGCCTCGAGCGGGAACGGCTCCGCCCAATTGTTCCCCACCGGTCATAAGCGCGGTTTAATAGAGCTTCTTCTTCTTCTTCATCACTGTCAGGATACCAGTGGTCCTCCGCCATGACGGAGGAGGCAATTTGAATGTTCCCGCGCCAGACGCGGACTTTATGAACCTAAAAAACACGTGATCAGATGAACAGGGATTGGTGGATGGGGCTCAGGTGAGAGTCAGGTGAGGGTCAGGTGAGGGGTTGATTAGACAGGAGGAGATTGAGGGGGTGCCCCCATGGGTACAGATTTTTCCAGTCTCCTCTGAGCCTGGACCGAGAGCAGTGATTGGCGGAAAGAGGGCTAGATATAAGCCAACGTTCAGACCAGACGTCAGTTGCGTTCGAGACATGCCGAAAGATCCAGAGAAAGTGAAAAGAAGCTAAGAAGCGGTGGTACCTCAAGCATAGAGAGAGGATTGTGGCACAGAAACGGGAGAAGCGGGTGGCTCAGAAAAACTCAAACCGCCCAAGCCACCCAAACCACCTCCGACCCAGGAACAGTTGGCCAGAGCTCGTGAATTGAATCGGTTGGCCTGTAACCGATACCGAGCCACACACGGAGATCAAGTACGGGCACTCAACCGCAAGTACTACCATCGACACCGCGATAAGATCGTCCAACAGCAACGGGACCGTCGTGCCCGAGCTCGAGAGACACCCATCCGTTTAGAAAATTGCAAGCCTTGGCCGATGAGTGCAGTGCCGTTTACTAGAGTTGGAACATGGATACGCCAGGATCGCGCCAGCCCCCAAACCCCAGGAAAAAACGGGACCCTGTGAAAACAAAGCGCAACAAAAAGCGTATCGGCAACGTCTATATGCCAAACCCAACGGCATAGGGATGTCAAGGCCCTTCACCGTCGCCGGTATCATGAACGCATGGCTCGGTTGAAAGTCAGTGGTGAGTACGATGCCTTCAAAGCTAAAAAATCCCAAGAGGGCATGCAGCGCTACTACGGCATGAGCAAGGAACAAAGGGAGGAGGTCAAGCGTAAAACGCCCAATGTCAGAAAAACTGGCGGGAGAAAATGAAAGAGCGAGGACCTACCAGGCTTATCTGCAACGGACCAATGCCCATCGACGAGAGCAGGCCGCCCAGAAAAGAAAAGAGTTGGGCGAGGAAGGGTGAAAGCGTTGCAGAAAGAACGGTACAACAAGCGAATGGAAGCCATTCGACGTCGAGAATGGTCCTGGTTGGACGAGGCATTAGAGCGTCCCTTTCCCTCCGTGGTTGCCATTGGACTTGCCCCTAAGTGTACCTAATGAGGACAGTGTGCATACCCTTCGTGCAGAGGCTTTACAAAAATAGACTCGTGCTTGTAAGAACAAACGTTTAATTAAATCATGTGTATTGTGCTATTGAACATGGTGTCTTGTTTTTTATGACTAAAGGGGTTTACATGCCGAATCAAGTTTAGCTTTCATAATGCACCTCACAATACGCTCTGTTAAATTTTTACTACCGGGGAGTTGATCAATCTTGGCAATCATCTTGCGATCCGCTGCCCATTTGTCTTTCAATGTCTTGGCTTTATCATAATCGATGTCATGGGCTTTGGCAATCCTGTCCAACCGGTTGATACCGGGATCCCCACAGGCCAATCGTTTTTTTTTCAAATGAGTGCCAGGGCCCATATATTGATAACCAGGCCAATGAAATTCAATGCCGGTCTTGTTAAGGAGGTTCTGCACATCAAATAACTTGCCGCCCCGTTGCGACCGTCGTCGTCGTCGCTTGGCTCGGGAACGGGAGGCCGCAGCACGGCGTTTGCGTCCCATCTTGGGGGTTTTCCACGATTTCCAATCCAAAGGCTTTCTTGGCCCAACCTGCGGCTTTCTTTTGGCGATACTCGTAGCTCTCTTTTTGGCCGCTTCTTTGGCTTTTTGTCTGATTTTGCGCTTGACGGCTAAGGAGGGGGGTGTCCCAAGGTGTCAGGCCCACGTCCTCTGAAAAGGGCAATTCTTTGGCCAACTCCGCACTGGTCGATGGGGTGGTAAACTTGAGTTTCTTTTTGGCACTAGGGGTGAACTTTGGCTTGGGCGGGACAAGCGGTTTCTGGGTCCACCAGTGGGGGTGCCTTGTTTTATACCCTGGGTGGCCTTGACCAATTGCGTAAACCAGGCTTGCATGGGACCCGCTTCAAAATCATCGTCGCCCGGCGTCGTGGCCCCGGCAGCAGTCACACCCCCAGCAGCAGCTCAAACGGTTGGCGCACTTTTTAGTCCAATGGCGTAATTGACGGCTGACGGCTTTGAGTTGAGGCCGTTTCAGGCATCAGGGACATCACTGGTCAGAAGGACATGTTGTTTGGCGGCTAAATCGGCGGCTTTGGTTAAGCGGGTGTCTTCCACCAATTCTTGTTTGTACTGGTCTCGTAATTGTAAAAAAGCCGGGGCGTTGTTCACCGTGGTGCTGACCATCTCGGGTTCCATGGTGCAACTGAGGGGTCGGGTCTAGCGCATGCAACGTTTATAACATCGGTAGAGTTCCGGCCAGGGCACCCCTTTTGAGCCATCATGATGGCGCGTCGTCGTTTGACGGAATGAGCGGGTTTAGCCATGGCGCGTAAACTCTGAGCGTGAGGTTTGAGCAACGTAATGGTCTGCCGGGAACGGGGACGGTACCACGGAGGGTGTTCATCACCAATTCACTGACCGCATTGATCTGATCCGCATTGGCCATCCGCAACAATTCTTGTCGTTTGTGTTGATTGGCTTCTCGTAAGACACTTTTTAAGAACGGGGCTTGACGTTCCATGCGCCACCCTTGATGAATCTTGAGTTCAGGCAAGGACCAAGGTCTATTTATGGTAAAAATAACCCACACCGACCACACAATTCACCATGATAATGCGTTTGCATGTGATGTCGACACCGGGCACACAAAGCGGCGTCATACTGGTCATCCCAATCCAACGCAAACGTGACGGCTTTGCGTTTTGGGCGTCGTTTAGTCTGGGCGTCGTAGTCGGATTCTGGGTTTGAATTTCCGGAGATACAAAGGCGAGAGAGCCATTGCCAAAAGCGGGAGTTTAGCACCGCGTTGGCGTCCACGTCGGCGGCGTCGTATTCGAGGGACATAACGTTGTCGGCGACCGTTGGGTCCACGGACCATCCTTAATGGGAATCGTGTGTCCAACAAGCGTTTCTTTTATAGCGTGCATGGAGCTTAGAAATCCCATCCCTTTGCGCGTCTCAACATCCGCTGGACCCGTCGTTGGGCCAGTCGTTGATTGGCTGCACTCATCTTGCCCACTTTCTTTTTCTTTTTCTTCATGAGGACGGCGGCAGCCACCGCTGCGGGAATGAGAAACGGGAGAATACCCCCGCGTTGTTGTCGGCGTCGTTTTCGTCGTCGTGGACCACAATGCATGATGATGAACTGTCCGAGGGAGGACACCCCTTGAGTCTTTTATAGTTTTTTTACATAATGGAACAATTAAAGGATTCCCCCGCGTATTTTTTCCGTTTACCGGAAGCCACTTCTCGTCGACGTTTTTCGCCAATGGCGATGGCACGCTTGGTTTGATGATCCCCGATGGCTTTGGTGATCCCATAGCCGGCTTTGAGAATCCCTAGGGGCATGCTGACCGCAACGCCCCCTACTTGACTCACACGCCGTCGTCGTTTAGCGGGTCGTCGTCGTGTCGTCCTGCGTTGGCGTTTGCGTCCCATCGCGTATCGACAACGGCCACACATTTTTTGGGACAGGGGAAGAAAGGTCCCTGTTTTTATATACTACGACCTCGTCCACGGGCTCGGCCCCGTCCGCGTGCTCGGCCACGGCCCCGTCCTCGGCGTGGTGGTCTGGGTGGACTTGGGCTGGAGGTTCGGGTGGAGGTGCGGCGCACCGAGGGACGACCCCCCTCTTCATACACGGTGGTCACCGTATTGGTGTGCGTGATGTTGCGAATCCGTCGACCTCGTGCCCGTTCTTGAGCATCTTCATTGAGCAAATCCAACCGTCGCCTTAAGCCTCGCCGTCGATCGTCATCATCATCATCGCCATCCTCGTCATCGGACGGAGGGGACGAACCTGGGGAGGGTGGGGAGGGCACCCTGGGGCGCCGTCGCGGTTGTTTGGCAGCCACGGTGGGGCGTCCCGTGGGGGTCGTTGTCGTCGAGGTAGTGGTCCTGGTTCCTGCCCCGACACTGCGGCGGGAGGTGGAGGGGCGGGCAGGGGCGGTGGTGGTCGTGGCCGTGGTGGTAGGGCGTGTTCGGGTGGACGTGACGGGTCGTGGTCGGCTGGTGGTGGTGGTGGGGCGGGTTGGGGCTGCCGTGGTGGTGGTGGTGGCAGTGGTGACAGGGGCTGTGCCAGTGCCTGCCACGGGCGGGAGTGTGAAGGCATTCAAGGCATCGTCTACATTAACCGGGTAGGTCAAATTAAAATCCTCAATGTCTTGCTGCAATTGGGCACGATCCACGGGTCGAGACAATTCGGTCACCATGTCCGTCATGCTGCTGAGATCTCGGAGGACCGAAGGGGAACCTACCCCCGCGGGCGTGTGAGCGTCCATGCGAGCGGCTAACTCAGTATGTTGTCCGCCTTCTCTTTGCCGCCGTTGACGTTCGCGTTCTCGTAGCAGCACGTTTTCGAACGGCAGGGACATCCGCCCGCAAGGTGTGGACTTGCGCTTTGCCTTCTCGGGGCGTTAAATGACTCCACAGGCGGTAGCGATCATCCGAGGCTGGATGCACATCCAACATCAAATAGCCAAAAGGTCGAGCCGTGATGCGTTTAAATAGGCGCAACACTTGACGCCACCGATCCGGAAAGGCTTGCAATAAAATGGTCCGTATCCCTGTTTGATCCCGAGGGTTTTTGAAGGCCACAATGTAATGCGCGTTGCGATTAATGGTCTTGGAAAATTTGCCCGGCGGGAATAAATCTTGCGTCAAATACAACACCGTGATGTTGCGATGATGCGAATCTTTGGTGAACAAATCCAACACGCGCTTGTCTTGTCCCCCTTCTTCCATCAGGTCGTCCAAGACCAGCACCCCGCCACGCGTTCGACCAAACCATTGCGTCAAATGACGGGGGTCCGGTAACCCGCGATAAAATTGAATCCCATCCTTTTGTTGCATCCGCTCGAATCGGGGTTGCCAACGATCATAGGCATACACAATCTTACGGGGTTTGACTTGAAAGACGTTCAGGTACCGTAACCATTGTTCCACCAAATCCGTCTTGCCACTGCCCGACGGGCCTGCGATAATCACACTGCTGGGTTGTCGGATCATGATTCCCACGGTCGAGGGTGACGTCGATAATGACCCGTGGCTCCTTTAGCACCCATGCGTTTATACCGTTTGTCGCGTCCCAATTTATCCCCGATTTTATAGGCTTTGGCCAACACGCTCATGATGCCTCGTCCGTTTTGGCGAAAACGGGGTCGTCGGGTGCCCTGTCGTCGTCGCCGTCGTCTGCGGTGGGGCATGCTGTCCAATACTCGCGATACACACGTGGCGATTCAGACTGGATCAGACCTTCCATGATCTCTCTTAAATACGTTTCGCTCATACTGTCCATATACTGTTTGAGGGACACCCAATCTTGGTCTTGGGCCAATTGTCGGGCCATGAGCCAATGATACCCATCCCACGCGTCAATCCCTCGCACTGTGTTGACCCGTTCGATGGGGTGTTCCCACCAATACAAGGTTTCTTCGAGAATGAACGCATCCACAATACGCTGGACATCGCTTCGCGTAATCATCATGAGAGACAAATGACCACTCGTGGACCACACATTTCGTTTTATGGGTTTTTTATTCAACACTCACAATGATTACAAGTGATAAAGGCCTGGCGGCTCACATTCTTTTGCCCCCCATCCCGTCGGGCATCGACTTCATCTTGTAATTCCCGTTTGATCACTCGTTTCAACTGCTCGGCCACTTTTTGATCATTCAACACTAAATTGTCGCAACTCCATTGACTTAAAAATTCTTGATAGGTCCGTCCTTGTGCCCGGGCTTTCAAGAAAAATAACGCATAATGGCCACAGGTTTGACTATCCAGGGCTTGCAGGGTCTGGTCACTGCGCGTCAGGTACTTCCATTGACCCCACCATTGGTGCAACTCCGGGGTGGTGTATACGTGCAGGGGTAGACCATAACTGTCAAAGATCTCGCACTGGTTCTTTTCGGTCCACAGGCCCAACCAATGCTGGCCCGGTTCTCCCGCGGGGTCCGTGTTGACAATGTAGGCTTGACGGATCTCCTTGGCGGGGATCGGGGAGTTGGTCGGCGGGATGCACCCATGAAACACGCGTCGTAATTCAGGGTCTTCAAGGCCAGGGTCCGCAACACAGCATCACTGAGTGCCACAAACTCCATGCTCGGTGTCTTTTTGACTTCTGATTTCTCAGCCGTTGATGTTGTACTTTATACCTCCCAGATGGTTGATCTCATACATGTTTTCATACTCGCTCCATACCAAGACGGTGACGTTGTGTCCCACAGCCGCCGAAAAATCAATGATCAATCGCGTATTGCCCGATTGACGGGGGTTGCGATATTCAGGGTCATCGGCTTTTTGACTAGGCACATTGTTGAACATGAACAAGGTACAATTCTTGCCTTGTCCCCAATCACCAGGCAGCAGCATAGGAATCTTGTGTTCATTGTAGACACCCATGGCTTGTAGAAATCGATCGTAGCCCAGCAAATCTTCATAGGCTTGGTCTCCTGTCAATTGCAGGGTTCTGTAAGGGTATTCTTCTCCATTCAAGGTCTGTCGTACTTGGGTGACACCAAACTTTTGAAAGGCAAAAGGGTATCTTTCCAGGTCTCCATTGAAGGCATCCGAATGCAATAATCCGACAATCACTCGATCAGGAAATCGTCCCACAAACACATTGTCTTGTTCCCATTGGGTGGTGCGTCCATCAAAGGAAAAGGTGCGAATTTCACTCCGCACCACAGGGTAGCGGGCAATCTGTTTGTTCAGTTGTCTTTCTTTTTGCAGTCTGACATAGACAGCAGCATTCAGGGTCACTTTTCTCATCAACAAGGTGACTTTGATGTCATCATTGTGGATGGCTGGAATTTTCTTGGTGACTAAGGTGCCTTTGTTGGGGGAGCCCATCAGGTAGATGGTTTTGGGGTTCAGGAACAGTTCAAAGTCCAACTGGATATTGGGGACCAACAATTTGCCTGTATGGAGGGTGGGCAAATGGGGACGCACGATGAAGGTGTGCCAATTTTCACTCAGTAACTTGCTGGTCAGGGCACGTAACTCTGCATTGCCACTCCAATTGGCAGCCACAGGGACATCGGAATTGGCGGCGGTGGCTCCTATTTCTTCTGCTACATTCAGCTGATTGACCCATCCTTGGGCAGCTAGCTTGGTGGCTCCTTCTTCTCGGTTGTAATTCAGCAGGGTTTCTATGTAGGCTCTGTAATGGTAAGTGTTGCTCTGTTCGGTCACAAGGACGCCATTCATGCTCATGGTAATGTCTCGAAAGATGGATTGCCCAAAATTGTTGACGCAGTAGACATGTCTGGTTTCGTTGGCATTGGAAATGAGTAGACCCGCATGCAGTCCTGTATACCCGCCGGCGGGATCGGTCAAACGCACTTTGACTTTGAAGCGGAGAGAATTGAGATCGTAATAATCGTCAGAGCCAGGAATGGAGAAGGTGATGGGCTGGATGCCTGTCAAAGCGGGTTGAAACTCCACCTCCCGCGAGGCTTCGTACCGATAATCCACATCGGGCACGTCAAACAGTTCGAGCGACATGGTGCGATCTGTCCACGAGGTTCAACGACGTCCTCTTTTTATACCTTTTCGTAGTCTGTGCCAATCATGGATGGGATGCGCGGCGGGAAAGGGGCGGTGCGGAAAATCGATTTGAATGCGTTTTTTCAATCGGCTAAAGACGTTGCCTCCTTTCTGTTTCTTTTTCTGTTTCCGGGCTTTGGCTTGATTGGCCCACAACACTGTTCGGAGATCCCCCTTGCCCAACGCCCCAAGAATCTTGCCCCCTTTCATGCGGCGCAGGGCCTGTTCCACTCTCCATCGAGCAGGATTGATGCCATCGGCTGCTGTGGGGAACCCCAAAGGATTTTGGCGCCTACGAGTGAACTTGCCAAAAATCGTGCCCCCTTTCATCCTGCGCTGTAGGTAACGATCCAATTGGCGGGAGGATGTGTGCATCAGCGGATAACGCGCTGTCGTCGACTTGCCAAAGATCGTGCCTCCCACTTGATACGGTGAAATGAACCGTCCACGGGCCCGTTGCCGTCGAACGCGATTTTGCGATTTGAGAAAACCTCCTACACGTACCATTGTTTTCACAGTCCAAAGATGTCCCGTACACGTTGCGTGGCTCTTTTATAGGTATTTTGAGCGGACCGTTTAACCTTGTGTTTGCCAGTCGTCCAAGCCATGGCGGGGGCTTTGCGTTTCAAGCCGCGGCTGAGTTGGGCACTTCGATCCGCCCAGGTGGCTGCAGCACTTTTGCCGCGTTGAATATCTTGCAGTCCCGCTTGAGCTTGTTGCACGATCAAGGGTCCTGCCAGTTTGATCAAGTCTTCGGCCAAGCCTTTGCCCTCTTGCTTGGTGAGCACGGGCGTGTGGTACCGCGTTAAACTGCCTCCGCGCATGGTTCACGTCGTGTTTTGGACCTGCCAGAGACGTGGGGGTGGCTTTTTATAGTTGTTTGAGACCAATGGTCACCAGGGTTTTGCCGGGGGGTAAAGGGGCCAAGGGTCCACTGGTACTGGCAATCTCCACTTCCAAGATGTCTAGTTGATTTCCTCGTAGTTTGATCCATTGGTGGTGCAAGGGTTCGGCTGTACTTTCCCCATCGCCGGTTCTCAACAATTGCACTTCTCGTAACAGGGGATACTTGCCACTGCCCACCACCGTGGATTCCACCAGATCCGAATAGACCATGACGGTCCGTCGGCGGGTCCCCACAATCTTTTCAAACGAGGCATCCAGGTTATTCAACCGCCATTCAAACGCCTGGTGCAATCTCATCCATTTCACATTGTCTTTGGTCACGATGAAAAACGCTCGGCTGGTATAGTTGACCCCCTCGTACACCTCCCCTTCCCAATCGTAATAGGCTCGATATCGACTCCCGGCGGGACCTGTGGTCTCATCATAGGTCTTGGTGGGCAGAGAATATTGCAGATTCGGCCCTATCACATAATCGCTCTGGCTGTTTCCAGTCTTGCCCGTCTTGAGGCGCAGCAAGCCAAACTTGAATGCAATGTCCACATTGATGTAAAACTCCACCATGTTGATTTGTCTATTGTTCAACAACTGCTTTTTAGGAATCGCTTCAATCACCAGAGACTCATCTTTCCAAGTCATTCGGGGCATGCCGTGTTTATTGACAAACACAATCGGTTTTCGGTCGCTATTCTTGATCAGTTCGTTCCATTGATCTTTCATCGTCGTGTACATGATGAAGTTATGCATTTGTTGCGCCACGCGTTGCCAAAACTGTCTCCCCGTCGCCACGATTTGAGTGGGATTCATGACATCTTCCAATTCAATCATACCGGTCACCGTGGGGGAACTCACGCTCAAATACCCTGAGGTCGATGGGTTACCCGTGTCTGTCCACAGACGCACCGATTGTGGATACTCGTATCGGACCACTTTGGTATGCGGATCCGCGGCAATGATGGCATTGCTCTGGCCTTGATCTGGCACGGTCAGGGACATGAGCGAGGCATGCCAGCCTGTGCCTGGTAAGTCCAGGCGTTCGGGCAGACGGACCTTGAAACTGTTGTTGGCATTGTTGGGAAACTCGTCGGTCGGATCGCTGAGGAGCGTCAAGCGTTTAATCTCACTCATGTTGAGGAACAAGAGGCACGTCTAATAGGGTGCAGGGTCCTTTTATAGCCACGTCGCCACTTTCTGTTTACTGCGAGGGACACGTCCCACCACTGAATTGAAGGTCGATTGTTTAGGATGAAAACATACTTGCTGGGCAATGTTGGGAAAGGCCCGGGCCAGTTCCATCAGGGTCATGCAAGTCTTGGGTTTGGGGGGTTTCTTCTTGCGCATGGGGGGATGACGTCCGGCACGTCGGCGTTGTGGTTTTTTCTTGGGTGGGGACCGTAGAGCCCCTCGTTTTTTGGCATACTCCTCGGCTCGATGGTAAGCGTTGGCGTAGGCCCATTGCTGTTTGGTGGGACTGGCCAACTTGTCCCACCACGGTTGGGTTTGCCGTTGTTCGGCGGCTTTCTTCTGGATAAATTTCAGGACGTCCGCGTCACTGGTGGGCGAGGGCGTGTAACTAGCTCGCGGTCGACTAGAATCCGCCAGGACTTCATCGAGAAACCGCACCCGCTTTTTTCTTTTTCGAGGCGTTATTTTGACGCGGACCATGTTGCGCAGGAATCCAACTATCGTACTTGGCCGGCCACCCTTTCCACCGGACCAAGATCTGACGTCCTTTCCGTTTCAAGACTTTTTCGATTCGAAACAACGAATCGTCTGAGACTTGGACTTTTTGCACATCGGGTTCGTAAAACGTGCCTTTTATAGGCGTGCCGTCCCATTCACTGAGTCGATAAGTGACCACAGGATGACGACGCACATGCGTGACCACAAACACTTCTTCTGTCCAGCCCGGCAAATACCCTTTTTTGAAGGGACGATGTTTCTTGTTGAGACGTACCCGATCGCCCACTTGACATTTGGGTGGGGGGATCTTGGGCTTCAACCGTGATCCATAGAGTCGATCCCATACCTCGGACTCGTTTCGAAAGGTGACTTGATGCGGCGCTAACCCAATACTGCGATGATACGTGTGATTGTAGGTATAGATCAAGGGTTGCAAGACGTCCACGTACCGCAACGTATTGTGCGCGGTGAAATACCGGTACATGCGTTGTTTCAAGGTACGATGCCATCGTTCCACCACCGAGGCCTTGCTATCTCCATAGGTGTAAAAATGATGCCAATCGTGTTTCTTGAACCAGGCTTGGACCTGTCGATTCAAAAATTCTTGGCCTTGATCCGTTTGTACACGGAGGGGTCGTCGTGGTGAGGCCTGTCGGCGTATGGCTTCCAACCCTTTGATCATGTTGGCGGCACTCTTGGATTTGATGGGGACGGCCCAGGCATACTTGGACAGGACGTCGATGACCGTCAACAAATATTTGTGGCCTTGGTTCCACCGACTGAGTTTTTGCATGTCCACTAAATCCATCTGCCATTGTTCGTCTCGGCCAAAGACCAAGGTGGGAGTGGTGGGAAACCGGGTCCGTCGGGGTTTGTGGAGCGTATAGCTCAACACGGATTGAAGAATCTGTTGCGCTTGCGGGGATTTCAATGTATGGGCTCGGGCAAAGGGTTGGACCCCACCCAAGGCCCCCGGTGCTCGGGGATCTTCGTAAGCGCGTGGCAACGACATCAAGACACTGACACAGGATTCGAGTCCAAGTTTGTCTTTTAATAGTTTTTTTCACCTACATGAATTTTCAAAACAAACACAAACTGCCAAAGTTCTTATGTAAATGGCGCCTTCTCTCAAACTCTCGCTCCTGGGCTTGGGCAGACTCACCAAACTGTTTCATCCATGGATCATACTTTAGCTTATCCATCACGGGGTTTGGCCTCTCACCATAACGCATCTCTACAGCGTGCAGGCCCCAGGGTCTCTCTTTTTCTGGACCTTTCATAAGAGGGAGGGACTCCTTGACCCATCGTCTCATGGTCGGTTGCGCTTGCTCTCGGGGGCACCACAAGGGACCATGGAGCCATTGAAAGTAGCCACAGGGTTCTCTCCCAGGGACAAAGCTCCCACAACTGAAAAACACTTTGTTACGATTTTTGGCCGTGCGACTCAATTTCATCTTGGGAACAAACTCACACTTGCACTTGAGCTCTCCGTGTTTCAAACGGGCATGGACTTGAGGATGCGTGTCGTTTTTTAAAGCCTCCATCATTATTTCTCGTGTGTCTTCAAACAAATAGACCGGACACCCTGGTTGAGGACACTTGAATCTCAGGGGACCAAACCTGGCTTGGGGGTTGACACATTGAATGAATTGATGGGGATGAAACGGGCACACTTCATACAGGAGTTGGTTGAACTGGGTATCCATCTGGTCTATGTCCTGGATGTCCCATTCTCCCACTTCGGTGGCTGGATCTGAATGAAACGTCCCTTCCTCTACACATTCTTCTTTATAGTCTTTCAGGGTGCCCTCCATCAATGCGTTCACAGATTGATCGGTGGGGGAAGGTGTGGGCAGTGGGTCCGCCGCTTTAGGCAAGGCATTGAGCGCGATCACTAGTTCACTGGTAGGGGGTTGTTTGGCTTTCATCTCCGCGAGTTCTGCTCGGGAAAACCCGAGCTCGGCCATCTCCTGATCATGATCCGCTTTCATCTGTGCAGCTCGCGCTTGGGCTTTCTCCTCCTCCTCTTGTTTTTGTTTCTTACTGACGCGACGTCGTTTGCGTCCCGAAGGCACGGCGGCAGGTTGAGTGGCTTGACGATTCATCTGGACGAATGAGTTCCAGGGAGCGTCTACTCGGTCTTTTATAGCCCCTCCTCCTACCTCATGTGATGTCCCTCGTGATGCTCATACGATCCTTTTTCCACCAATCCGGACTCGTCCTGGGCTCTCGTGAGGGTGGTGTGATCTTGGTCTCCGCCAATCAAAAACCACCTCCGCTCCTATAAAACCAGATGTGACTCACCAGGGTCTCATTCTGTCCATGGCAAGCAAAGTTGTCGTCAGCAACGGTGTAGTCCTTCACATTGTAAGTAATTATGGCATTGAACGAAGTGGGTCTGTTGGTATTCAGTCAGGGGTTTGCCCTCTCCCGCGACGAGTATATCATTCGAGAACTGGCTTTTTGTGATTGGACGGGGCATTATCATGGCTTGATCAAATATTTGTTACCCGAAGGCATGTCGTATCATCATTTATCCGAAAAAGCCCGAACGCGCGTCGATCGTCAGACCCAGACCGTGCATGGCTTGCCGTTTGAACCCTACACCGCGTACAATCGCCAAGACTTTCATCCCTACGAACAGATGCGAGACGATATCACCCGTTGGTGTCAACAACATCTCACCTCCCAGCGGGGACGATTGGGGGTGTTCACGTTCAATGGGCTGACTAAAATGTTGCAAGAGCCCCCGTTCGCCTACCCTCTCGTGGTCCTAGAAGGGCAGGGGTGTGGGGACTTGGCCAATCTCCCTATTGCCACCGCCAATGTCATGGCTCGCCAGGATCATGGTCGCAATTGGTGTGAGGATCATTCTCATGGAGCCCGTGGGAGTGGTATCTGGCATGATCATTGCGCCCATGTACGGGTCTGTCAAATGAGTGGATGGTTACGTCGCCAGACCCATGTCTTACCCACCCTCTCGCAAATCAATGCCCAACGCGTGTTGTGGCAAAAACGGTGTGATCGATTATTAGACTATCTGTTATGCAACTATTGTACCGAGGCCAAAGATCAGGCGTTTGCCAACGGTCAAGGACTGGATTGGATCCCGGATAATTGCAGTGATTGTCGAAGCGTCATACATGTCTTTGAACAAACCGTGACCCAGCGGGAATGGGATGTACCCCTGATGTACGCCGATGATGAACCGCATACCATGTGGGCTTGGACGCCCATCCCTCGTCATAAACACTGACTTTTTTTCATTTTTTTCACAGAGTATGCCTTTGACTATTTACACCGGAGGAGCTAAAGGTGTGGACACGCATGCGGAGCGATTATGTCACTTGTATGGTCATACCTGTGTGGTCTTTATCCCACCCTGTCACCCTCGATCCAAGTCCCTCGCGCCCTTGACCCAGTCCCAGTTGGACGCGGCCACCCCGACCGTCACCCAGGTGGCGTTTCGATTGGGTCGACAACTTCATCATCCTATCAGCCTCCAGTATATTCAACGCAATTATTACGTGATCCAGCCTGCGTCCCTCGTCCTGGCTTTGGGTCATTTTGACGAATATGGCAAGCATCTATTGGGTGGCACAGGATGGGGTGTGGTCATGGCCCAGATTTTAGGCAAACCCCTTTATGTGTTTGATGTGGACAAAGAACAATGGTCTTGGTGGAATCCCACCTCCCAAGAGTATCATGTCTGTGATGGTATGACCGAGGAACAAATCGCCTTACCCACCCTCCAAGACAAGACCGCCATTATCGGCACCCGAGAAGAAGACCCTGTCCTCTATCCCACCCTGGACGCTTTATTTAAACGTCAATAAACAAACACTGTTTCATAGAACAAATCACGTGTTTTTAATGTACATCAACGATAACAAAATCCATGGCTTCCATCACTTTATGAATCAAATCCAGTCTCGTCATGACTTTGTCTATGGTATTGTACGAGGGCTTTCTCCGGCCAATCATGACGGGGCGCTCACCCAAGGGTGTCTCGGGAATCCGATGAGTGAATTCCCTAATGATAAAGGCAATGCCCTCATTCATCAACCTATCCAGATTGGGAGGGACACGGGCCATTTCCGCCATCATGCCAACCTAAAACAAAAAAAATGTTTTGTCAGTGTCAAGGTCATGAGAAGAAGGCAAAAAAAACAAAATCACTCACCGACATCCGGTGATCCGACATGCGATGGCAATGGTGGCACCCATTGGTCCTGGGAGCATGCAATCGCACGATCACTTGGTTCCAATGCAAGCCTTCGCCTAGGTGCTTGGGATACCCTGTCATGGCGCATTTGGGCAACCTCTTGAACTCTCGCACCACTTTTTTGCGCTTGTCCATCGTGTAAAAACACTCCACCCAAAACATGATCTTCACTTGTACTTCCAACGGGAGCACGTTGCCAAACGGTTTATTCCTGGGGTCGACCAACCCTCGACAGTCCATGATGAGAGTGGCCAAGCATGGAATGGGCTCTCTCCACTCTAGTCTGCCTTAGTTATCCGTTCCTTGGACCAATCACTCACTCGCACCAGGCCTTGGAGTCTCACCCAAAAAAGTGTACCCATGGGGGGTACCCCCTAGAGTTTCCTCTCCTGGTCAAATTCTCCCACATGATCTCGCTCCACCAATCAGCGCCTCTCATCAAGTCTCTAAATCCCGTTGCGCGCTCCGTGTGAGCTCATTCCAGTTTGATCCGTCAAGCTATCCAAGATGGTGAGCTCCTTGCAGTCAATTGTGTTGTTCTCGGTGCCGATCGCTGTCTTATTCGACATGCTCAAGATTCTCCACCACCTCCCGATGGGACACGAGTGTTATCGCGCCTTATTCCGTCGCTGTACTCATGAGGAACTCAGAGCCTGGGCCAGAACGTTGCCATGGGACCACCCCATCGCCAGGAAACTGGATCACGAGGTCCATCGCCGCCGTATGGCTGGTGAGTTTTATAGCTTTCATTTTTTTTGGGGTGTGGGACCCTTTTTTCTTATACCTTTTTGATTTTCACAGAGGTATTCAAGGGGTTCGAGTTTCTACGCACTGTGTTATGGCCTGTCCATCTATGTCTTTGCCCTCGACGTGCTAGACTCAATTGGGTCGCGCGGTTCTGGGTTCCAGCCTGTTCGTGTTGATTTTCATTTTTTCGTCAGATTCTTGGGAGTATGTGGAGAATCAGCCTGTGTGTCATATCTATCAATGGGTGGCTCATCCCACCCCTAGCGGGGTCTGTAACCATTGCGAGCGGATGATGGATGGATTCAGACTTGATGACATGATTGCAGGCCTCAGGGTGGGGACCCTCACCGAAGATGAAATAGTCGAGTATGTTCAGAGTGGGGACCCTAACCATCGCGAATGGGACGACTTTCCTTTGCGCATGACGTTTCGCATCAATTCGTTTTTACGGTCCCAGGGTATTGTGGGTGAACCGGATTTGGCGGCCCTGGATTTTTTTTAGAGGATTAATTTTTGTATTAACTATTTTTTAGGCACGCATTGCCTGTTACGTCATCATTTGCATTGGATTCCGAGTGTGCGCTCTTTACGCTCTAATTTTTTCCGAATTTTGCATCGTTCATTGTAGGCTTTCATTACACGTTAAACCAGTATGGAGATTGGGTACGTCCCATTCAATTACGATGTCAGTATAGCACGGTCCGATGTGTAATCCAACTTCATGAAACGTTTAGTCACGTCAACAGAGTATGGGGGATGGATACATCCCGTTCAAATGTGTAATCCGTCTTCATAAAACGTTTCAGATGTGATTTCTGTGATTGGCCTTTATGGTTTTCAGATGTGATTTCCGCCATAGAAGAATGGGGGTGGATCCTTTCCTTGCAACACCATTACCATATTCATAGTGTTCGACAATTCACTCAGTTTTGTGATGGTACTGCTTTTTAGATACCCGTAGACACCTCAAAAGCGGTCGCTGGTTCCGAGATTGTGTGGCTTTTTTACTTGGACGAGATACCAAAGACATTTATTATTATTATTGAATTTTTTAGAAACACATAGTCATATCTACAACAGTTGCTGGTTCCGAGACCGTCTTGCTTTCTTACTCATAAAGACCGAGTATTAATTTTTTTTTCGTAGATTCGCACACTATTCTCAGCACCCACAGGGTTCATGGTACTTCCGCGGCCTGGTGTTTTTGTGGTAGTATCGTACAATGGTACACTGGAACAGGGGTTGCCCTTCCACCTTATCCAAGACCCCTCAAATTACTCTGTTGTCGTTGTTTTTTAAATTTTCGTCGTGTGCGCGATTTAGATGTGCCCTGTTATTGGTGTGAGATGATGCAAGGGATGGGCTATCCACCCCGTGATTAACACCCATCCGTTGTTTTTTTTGTTTCAGACACTCGTTTTGTCATACGAGCTATTTATATCCCTTGCCTTTTTCAGCCACTGCCCAGATAATAGAGAATCACACCAGATATTACCATGCTTATCTGATGAAGCAGTTGTATTTTGTGTGCAAACGCTGTTGGACGTATTCACGTCACGTGAACACCCTCCATGAACCTTGTTGGGGATGTCATATTTTAGAAAGCACAGGATGGGATTTTTGAACACCCGGCAGGGGGAGGTCTGCATGGTGGCGCCACCCCTGCTGGATGTTCATTCTCATTTTTTTTTTTTTCATTTAGATTCTCATCGGATGCTAGATGATGAGATCCTTAAAATCCTTATAGACTTTGTTTCGTCTATCCTCAAAGAAGGACCCACGCGTTCAAATCATTCTTTTTTTCATTAGAATCCCATTGGATCATTGACTTTGCTATGATTTTTCGAGGATGGCCCATCCCTCATCAACTTTCTATCGTTCTTCATTAGATTCTCATTGGCTCATTCAAGATCTCATGATTTTTCGAAGCTGGCCTATCCCTCATAAACTTTGCATTGTCAATCATCAAGGATGGTCTAGTTTTCTCCATTTGTTCAAACT
The DNA here is from genome assembly GCA_942486035.1 of Porites lobata. Taxonomy (NCBI): domain Eukaryota; kingdom Metazoa; phylum Cnidaria; class Anthozoa; order Scleractinia; family Poritidae; genus Porites; species Porites lobata. The sequence goes on along the minus strand of CALNXK010000177.1, from coordinate 1,042,692 downwards.
CAGACATTGATTTTTTTTGTTTTATCAGTATGTCAGTGGTTCTTAGATGCTCTTAGAGGGTCCAACAAATTCTATTGGCTCCAACTAAAGCGTTAATTTTTTTCGTTTTTCATTAGTATGTCATTGGTTCCTAGATACTCAAACCAAGATATTGATTTTTTATTAGCCTGTCACTGGATCCTAGACCATTTTGATTATAATCAAGACTGGATTTTAATAGAATATTATTGTAAACAAACATTTCAAGGGCGTGACATCACTAGGGTGTCACACACGTCCCACTTGTAATCGAGGTTTGTTTTTTTATTTTCCAGTCAATCATTGGACCCTAAACCATCGCCTTGTGCGTGCCAATGGTCGACTGTATCTCATCCAGTTTGCTTCTTGGATCTAACCATTCCTCTATTCAATTCGTTTCAGTCACTTTGGCCACGATCAAATTCCCTTTCCTCAAACCATGGTCATACACAGGTTTCAACCACTACATCAAATGGCCTCATCCCAGTCATATGACTTCTTCTGCCATGAAGCAAACACCTTTTTTCGATTTTGTGCATTAATGTAAAAAAAAAAAAAAAATGGGCGTGACGTCAGTAGGGTGTCACACACGTCCCGCTTGTACCCAGGGCTTCACGCGGTCATTAAAACTATGTCAAGAATGTGAGATTCAACTCTTGTGTGTGCGTGTTCTTTATTCCTATGGGGTCACGTGGTTTAAAACAATGGGTTGTGACGTCAATAAGTCACATGGGCGAAATGCGCGATGCTGATTGGTCGAGACGAAATTTGCTGCGCTCTGATTGGTTAGGACCCCAAGTAGCCATATGTACTACTCAACTGCACGGTTTTATCTGCGTATTCTAATGTCTGGACTCTGCATATGGACAGCTGGTTTGGTTCATCTAAAGGCTGTGAATTTAATGGACTGTCAGGGGCAGTGTATAACGAAGACAACTTCGGAAACTACGAAGCAACTAACCCCGCTTTCCGCTGTACCTCTTCACAAAGCTCGACGAGTCAGATCTGGCTTGGTAGTTTTTAGGTGTAGATAAAAATGCAACGTAAAACTCAACGGTTTCTCCCATTCGCCGTCAGTACATATTGGAAGTTGTGTCAGTATACCTACACAACGTCTATCACCTACATATCGTCGGTAAGTATATGACAAAAAGTCACAATGAAACCGTTTTTGCGCACACGAAATACCAATGAAAACTTAAAGCCTTTTTGCATAACACGCCAATCAATAAGAAACTGTTTGATGAAAACTTACAGCTACCCAATTGAACATTTTGAATGACGTTGTCACGTATGAAGTCCATTCAAGACCTCTCTCTACTGACGGACGATCCACCTGATGACCGAAGACGTTAACTCCAGTATGAAGATTGTAGAGTGGCAATGAAACGTTTGAACTCATTATGCACTTTGTATTTTTGTCACCAACAGTCCGCTTTCTTCCGCAGAGTCAATTTTTGAAGCAAGGACCAGCTTACAAAAAAGAAGGACTTGATCCTAATAAAGGATCTAATTAGCAATAAGTGAAAATTTAAACAAAAGAAGCAAGGCTGATTTCACAGTCAGGAATATGTATATATTTCTACCAATATTTCGGAAGGCACGGCCTTCCTTCTTGAGGGTCTTACATATAATGAAGAGGTTAAGCTAAGACGTTACAATTTGAAAATTAAAGAATAGCGTGCACTATGATACTATAATTGAGAAAAAAAAAATAAAGTGAACGTTGAAAACAAAAACAGTTGAAGTAGTGATTGAAAGATATTTGAAACACTGATATAAAAATAGTATAAATAAATGATAACAAATAGAAGAAGTAAAAACTGTAATACATTTCATCTTTCTTATTCATACCTAATGGTTCAAGAGTTTTACCTCTCTCAATGAGGTATGCTTCTCTAGCTTTTCGTACACTGTCTCTCGTAGATTTAATAAGCAGAGACCTGTTTTAGATTCCAGTTTTTGTCAGTGGAACTTGGGTTCTGGATTCCGATCGTTTGTGGGATTCCGGATTCCTTGAGATATATTCCGGATTCCAAAGCCCAGGATTTCGGCTTCCACAAGTGAAATTTTCCGGATTCCAGAATCCGGAATCCCTTACATGGGGTGACAAAATATCAGGTTCATACAATGGAACTTTTTACATATCACGTTCACATACCAGAAAAAAATGATTGTAACGGTAGTGATTAGTTTGAAAGGATGAGAAAAATAAATCATTAAAGTCGACACATATGAATATATGAGTACATTTTACTCATTTCTGAAGGGTTCGGAAAAATGCTACATATCTTGTAAAATATTGTTGCGTATTATCAGCCATAGCATCCCATAAGTTGTGTTTAATCACTATCACCGAATAGCATGTTTTACGCCCGCCACAGTTCAGTGAATATCTATCCTTGTACAATGATTCGCATAAGTTCTCAAAAATAGTAATAACGATATTGATAATTTGAAGAAATAGCACAAAAGTTTTCAGTTTACAAGACGTGTTTCTGCAAACTTATGCCATCTTCAGTTGTAGAAGCTCATTACAATTTGAATATCTACAGTTGTAGAAGTAGGTACAATTTGAACCTGAAAATGGCACTAGTTTGCCGAAACATGTCTTGTAAATTGAAAACTGTTGACGTCTTTTTACCATAATATATGTTATTGCCAAAGATTAGTTATTCAAAAAGCGTTTGTAGATTGTTTGCTGAGAAGAAGTATCCTCTTGTGGTTCTCTTTCCATGTCTTTTCTTGCCTTTTTCGTTGCCGCTTACTTTGAATCTTTGCACGCGATGCGTGCTTATGCTTGCTTACAAGGCATTTCCCATCATGCCTCTTGAGATCTGTTTAGTTCAAGATGGCGGACGGTAAGTGAAATTTCTTCTGCACATTTATCGCATTTTTTACCCCCGTATGTGGTTTTGTCTTTTACTCAAGTTATAAGTAGAAAATAGAAACTTTATTTAGATCTTCTGTGTAAGCTTTTTAGGGTTTTCGTTGCCGGTGGGGCTAATTTTCTTGATGAAAACTCAAACGTAACATGTCTCGTATGTGTTAGCACACTCTGAAAGCTTCTGAACCTAAGACATGTGCATTTCTCAAATGTATCGTTTATTTTAAACAGTAAATGAAGGAAACGAACAGAAAATTTAAATTTAATTTCTTCTTGATCAATGAAGTTCTTGAGAAATCGAAGAAAGAAGATCCAAGCGCAAATGCCAAAGCAGAATCCAAACCAGATCGGCCGAGCAATCTGTGTTGTTACTCGCAGCGTATCTGCAACGTGGAGAAGTTGAAAGGCTTTGATTTTTGCCACAAGCACATCTTAGAAGACAAGGCTAGTCCTTTCAAACCTTGTGACTTCGTGGCCAAATCAAATGGCAGAAGATGCCCTAATCCTGCTCCAAAGTTGCCAGCTAGAGGGAAAAGGTATTGACCCTAACCTACAGTGTAACAACAGGGCCATTTATACGAGGAAAAATAAGACGCGTCTTACATAGGATGCGTCTTAAATAAGACGTGAACTTTCGGTATAAACGGCACATTTCGTCTAAAATAAGACGCGGCTTAGCTAAGACGTGTCTTATTTTAGAACAGCCCTTAAACACCTGTTCTTAGATAAGATGTGTCTTAGCCAAGACGAGGAAAACTTCGTATAAATGACCTCGTCTTTTATAAGATGCGAATGCATAGTACGCATGCGTTAATTTTTGGTGCGCCACGTTGGATTACTGTTGCTACGGGCAACATTCACATGAAAGCAAGTCATGAACAGAAATAAGACGCGAACCATTTATATGAGCTGTTCTCATCTTAGGTAAGACATGCTCGAATAAATGGCACAGTTCGCGTCTTATTTAAGATGCATCTTATGTAACACGCGTCTTATTTTTCCTTGTATAAATGGCCCTCATGTTCTGGATCGGGTATGGTCAAAACCCGGAATCTGGAAACCCCACGATGAATGCTGAATGACTCTGAAGTTTAGTGATAAGGGTTAGGAAACTGAGTGAATCAAGTTTCAGGTCAGTTTTCATTCAGTTTCCCTAATCACTAAACTTGAGAGTCATTTTTCGTTTGCATGGGGTTTCAGTATTCCGGGTTTTAGGCAAACCCTTCTGGATCCTAAAATAAATGTATTAAAGTCCCCAAGAACTAAGGCCCATTTTCTCTCAACCAGTGGGGTATTAGTTTTTGTAGTCCTGGCCTAGAAATGTTGAAACTTAGAAATAGAATGGACGTGTATAAAAATTATCATGCAGTGTTGAAGATTTGCTAGGAGTATAATCGGGTTGGGTCATTTTATATTTTTCTACTGGTTTATTAGATTGTTAGTCCCGTCATGTTTTATTTACTGTGACCATGTCATTACTTGGATTTTTATTTGGAAGCTTCAGGACCCCTTTTCCTGAAAAATAAAGTTTAAAGTGGGGGGGGATGAAGATATCCACATATGTGAATAAAAAGTTACGGAACAAAGAACAAGAGCCCTACTCCAAAATAGTTAGTGTTTAGTTCCCCATGTATGACCTTATCAAAGTTGTTTTGTTGTTCAAGCTGGTGGTGACTACTGGCAATAAAAGTCTATGAATTGCTTTATGTGTATGCACTGCTGTCAGTCATTTCAACATGTTGTGGGTACTGAGCTGGAGTGTTTCTTTGTCTGTTACTACATAACATTGTTTTCTTAGAAGAGAGGAAAAAATGATGATCTGATATATTTTTGTCATGATCCACCAACTGTCCTTGCTTTAACTAAAATAAATAATGATTTCATTAGGTCAACCTGTCATCAAGGCGCGAAAGATGTCCTATAAAATATTTTTGTACTCGGGGAGGTCAAAGCAATGACCATGTTTTATTTTCAAATTTTGAGCAAAAGTAATAACAACTTGTCCGCTTTTTTTATTGCAGTTTTTGCATCATTCACACTCGAAAGGCTGAGCTGCGTCGAGCAGTAGAGGAAAGGAGAAAGAGAAGGCACCATGAGGGTGATGGTGAAGAGAGTTATGATGGTGATAGAGAAAAACGAAGAAGAACATCAAGTTCAAATTCCCAGAAAAGTGATAAACTAGATAATCATTCTTCAGGTACAGTGTACATTTGTTGTTATTGAAGTACAGTCAGGTGGAAAGCCAAGATTTGCATTAAGTTTATAATCCATCGTAAATAGGGTTCACTCAACATGTTGTACAGGCCATGTCAGGGTAAAATTCCGACAAGCGACATAGCCTTGAAACAGTGACATAGGACAACAGAAATGCTGACAAACGACACTAACATGGGTTGACACTGTGACAGCGACAGAGAAAAATGCAAATACAATAGTACAATACGTATACCGGCAGTGACATGGCTTCCTCCTCAACATTGCAAAATGACAGGTTTTGAAAACGGTTTTTCCTAGGCATGCCAAGGAAACTGGGATAAGCTCTGGCTGTTTAGGCCTTTGGCTTGTGTGCTCCTTTTAAGCTTTACCTACCTTTTTGCCTTTTTAGATGACGAGGGTGGTGCTAGTGGCGATGATTACCTGAAAGTAGATAGTGCTTGGCATGGTGATATAGACAGTGATGCTGAATCTGTGGACAGTGAAGAAGAAGACCCTCTCAAGTAAGCTTTCGACATTTAGAACATGGAAGAGTTTGATAATGAATTTTGGGCATGTAGTTTACCAGTGTAAAGATGGCCACTTTTAATGATGTATTTTGTGTTTTGTTCACTTGTGTTCCGTAGTTTGTTTTAAAAGATGCCTAAAATAATACATCTTGTCATAACTATGAAGATGGATAACTGACATTTTTTGAAATGGTTGCACAGATGGCCAATAGGAGATTATATGCTTTTGTGTGTTACATGTAGCTCATCCCTGGTCAATCATTAAAACGCAGCTTAGCGTTATTATTTATTATTGTTTATGCTATAAAAATGATGTCAAGATCAACTTTTGCAAACCAGTTAGCAAGACGTAACATCCTTCTCCTAGGCATGCAGGCGTCTGGACAGTTGAGGAAGCAACAAGAATGTGCCGTGACAAGATGATCAGACTAAGATCTTTGTACATAGCTCAGTTCAAGAGACTACAACATGTGTTAAAAGAGAGAAAAAGAAAATACTGTCAGGCAATTCATGCTGAAGAAGAGGAGGAAGCAGGTATGAACTACATTTACTGGTATTACTACTTTTATTATTCATTCAAATATTTCTCAGTTTCTGGCTAAAATTCTGGCTAAAGTTTGGCTAAAATTTGGCTAAAATCCGTGCATAATTCATGAGAACCAGCTACTGTTGACCAAATCTGGAAGAATTTTGTGATATGTGAAAAATGGCATCAGTTTTGCAGCAAAATTGCCAGATTATTTAAGAGTTACCCGAGAAAACCGGGTTTTAGGTTGAGTTACTTTGGTACTGAGTACAAAATGGTGGAACATTTCACGTGTTTCAAAAGGAAGAAATAGGCAAACTATTGGCTAAAAACATAGCAGGAAGAGTGAGAAGATTGTCAACTTGATGGATGACATCTGCTGCTTGGAGAATATTTGCAGTACTGAACAACCCTTTATCTCCTAAACTTGCCGATATACAGGCATTGATGGAGGTAAGCATGATTTAGCTTGCTTTTAAACTAGGAAATTATTTTTAATGAATAATGAAACAATTATTGAAGTTGGCTTTCGTATCATCTGAAGAATTATGGAGATCTTGGAGGGTGTTATCCGTGGCGATTATAACACCCTCCTCGATCTCCATAATTCTTCAGATGATTCTCAGCCTCATCTGATAATATTATAATTAAATACAGTATGGTCACCAGTGGGCCAGGAAAATGTATGCTTGTTTTGCTGGGCATCCAAAAAAAAAAGTGGCCGTAATAATGAGGGGACCGTATTTCCGAGGCAGCCGTAAGGCAGGGTTTCACTGTATTACAAAAACCTCATCCAATAATATTGTTTATTATTTGTGTCCATAGGAGAGTGTAATCTGACACCCACACAACTTCTAGGTCACAAGCCCCTACATGAGCGTCCTGGCACTGAAACTTTGCTGCGAAAGCAGGCAAAAGAAAAGAAACAAGGAACAAACACGCGGCAGCAGGCTGTCTCAACTTTGCGCTGTACCTACTCTCCTGGGGGAAACAGATGCACTGAAAAGGTCTTGCCCCTTACAAAACACTGTATTAAACGTATCCTTTTTATCCTAGACTGACCAAAGTGGGAAATTTTCCACGGCCGTGGTGAAAAAGGGGAGCAAGTCATTGTTTGAAGTTTGAACTGGACCAAAATAGTTACAAGCTACAAGTTACAAGCTTCACCAAAGGGCCTGGAATACTCACAGAGCAAGCTCCCCTACAAGGGCCACAAAAAAATATTTCAAATTATAAATACACTGTACTAATAGTAATAATAATGACAACGTTCAGCTGGTAACAGTAGAAAGACGAACAATAACAAATAAATAGGGACAAACAAAGTCAAAGGAATCAGCAACACATTAATTTTGATCAAGCAAGTTTGTGGTTGACTAGTGTCATACACGCGCTCTTATAGGCCGAAGGGGTGTTGAGAGAGTGTGATACAAACACTTTTTGAAAAGCTTTAATATTTCTTGAAATGGCCCAATGAACAGTCAATAATTCGGAGATGGGATGTGGGGACAAGTGTTCCTGGTTCTTGGGGCTTTGACTATACAATATAGTTATCCTAGAAATCAAAGGGTTGTTTCAGGTCAACAGGTTCCTTGACCTGTCTGCAGACATCTGTCATGATCCAAATCAGCTGCTGTTTCAACAGTGTACATTCCAGTCAAAAGGGGAAAGCCAGTGTGACAGGAATGTTGCTAAGATCTTCAAACACACCTCATGTAGACTACACATGGAGCTGCCATCAAGCATGAACAGACCAGATGTAAAGAAGGACTTGCAAGATGCGGAGGAAAGAGCGAAGTAAGTTGAGGGAAATCACTTCTGTAAAGGATATTAATTTGGAAAAAAGATCTAGAGTTAGTGCAAGTTTTCCTGTTACTGTTCAGGTGTTTGTCATTGTTAATTTTTGGTTGTTTCAGTAGTGGTACACAAACCACGGTTGTTTAACCATGCTTATTACCATAAAATCTGCATTCCTTGATTGTGAATTATCTTCAGAGATGATTAGACATGTGACAAGCTGTATCAAATTTTCAAAACTGAGTTTTTTATGTCATATCCATATACCTAGAAGTCAACACATTTTGTTCATTTTAACCAACGTCTGCAACAGTTTGGGCTTTGATTTCCTTCCAATCTAATCACTAAGCAATCTTTCTTTGCAGATTAAGAAAAGCCAGAGCGTTAGAACTAAAAGATCAACCTGATGTGCCAGAAGCTTTGCAACAGAAATCTATTGCTCTTTTGCCACCACCTACCACTGACCAGACAGAAGAAACCACAACCATCAGCTCCGAACCACAGCAAGATTCAACATCTATTGCCACTGACAGTCTGTGTGCTGGATCAGAGAAAATGGATGTTGATGTCAGCGATGATCCCGGAAAATCTGCAACTGAAGGTGCTGTTACAGCAGCATCTTCAACTAGGTCAAGCACGGAATCAGCATCAGATCCTTCAGAGAGTATCTCTCCTGGTTTTGCAGCTGCAAGCCTTGTAGCAGTTTGTAGCAGTCCTCAGTTACCATCGCAGGGGACACCACTATCAAGTGTCAGTGACATGAACCAGTCTTCAGAGTCAGACAACAAAACAGTGACAACCAACAGTGGTGATAAGCAGCAAAGTAAAAGTGATGCTTCTTCTGATGCTTTAAAAAGGGACGCAGAGCGCAAGCCGCCTGAAGCTGCAGCAGAAGGAAGCCTAAAAGGCACCAGCTTGTCAACAGCAGTTGGCCAGGACGAAGTGTCATCAAAACCTCAAGAACTGGCAAAAACAGACTCTTCCGCAGACACCCAGGCAGTCATCCCTGATTCTGAAGCACATCAAACTAAACAGACCACAGCAGAGACAAATGTTGCCAAAGACAGCACTGAAGAAAACATTACACCATTTTCAACTTCTACATCACAGAATGTTACTCAAGACACTTCCCAGACTGTTGCATCACAAGATATATTGATGACTCCCTCAAAGGTCATCTCACCCACCACAAAATCTGAGGACACTGAGGACACTGTTCAGATTTCCTCCAAGAGTGCTTCACAAGGTACAGTCAGTGCCTCAAAAGTCACCTCTCCCACTTTAAGTACAGCTTCATTACATGAGTCATCCACAGACCTGGCAAAGGTTCCTTCAAAAACGGCCTCTAGCTCCTTGAAGGTCACCTCTTCTGCAATGATAAAAGTAGGGTTGGGGGAATCCTCAGAAGGTTCAGCACTGGACACTTCAAAGGATACAATGCAGAGTTCCACAAAAAGTTTCATACAAGAGGTAGCAAAGAACACTCCTCCAAGTGCCTTGACAGCCCCACCCAATGCCCCAAAACAAGTAATACAGGTGCCACCTTTGGTGTATTTATCACAGCCGTCAACTGCCAGTTCTTCAGCACCTCAACCAGCCAAGGCAAGTACTACAAAGGGTCACATGACAAGCGACACACCCCGCCCTACCCCTGTCAAACCATTTCAGCACCTACCATCAGGAATGACATCATCTAGTTCCAAGCAATTCAGTGCAATTACTTCTGTGATAAGCAAGGACACAAACAGGGAGACAAAGACGGACAACATGAAAACTAAAGATCCAGTAGATACAGGAAAACTTTAGCTGTAAATGGTACTTACCAGTGCTGGGCTGTAATTACAGTTTTTTGGTGTCGCTTTGAGCATTTGGGACATTTTGATGAAAGTTATCCCTATATAATCTAGAGTTGTTTTCAAGTGATTTTGGATTAACAAAAAATGAGCTTGAAATTAGGTGCCTTTTATGTGGTAAAAGCTACAGCTGTACAAAGGAAGGCCTAGTGAAGTAGACCAAGACACTCAAGCAATACCATAGGCAAGAAGGAAACAGTCAAGTATTTATATATCTTGGTACCTATAATAATCATTATGAAGTACTGACTGTGTGCCAGGGGATGAACTGCTGTCCAGCATTTTGGAATTGAACATCACCTTAACTACATTTAGCTACTTGTATGTGAAACAGTCAGTTCATATTTGCCAGAGTATAGATGTCCAGAAATAAGAAAAGATAAGATCTTTTAAAATGTATCTACATAATTTTAAAGTCAAGCCATTACTGAATTAGAAGAGGTTGTGGTTCTTTTTCCTCTAACTCTTTTTTAATCTTGCTTTTAGGGATTCTGTCATCCTCGGAGACCCAGGGGCAGATAGTGGGGCGAGGGAAAGTCTAAACAGGCAGAAAAATATGGCACAAAAGAAAAGTGAAGAACGGCCAGAAGAGCCCCTGGGGACAATGCCTTACCAGACCAGTTCCAAACGGTCGCCGCCGTTCTGTTTTCTGACTGGCACCAATCAGAAGCCACAACGGCGGCAACCGTTTGGAACTGGTCTGGTAAGACATTGTCCCTAGGGGCTCTTTTGGCCGTTCTTTACTTTTCTTTTGTGCCATATTTTTCCGCCTGTTTAGACTTCCCTCACCCCCACTATCTGCCCCTGGGTCTCCGAGGATGGGATTCTGTTTGATAAGTAGTTATTTCCGAGTAAGAAAGGAGCTTCTTGTCAATAGTTGAGAGAATGAGCAATGAATGAATTTTCATGCATTGTCCCTGTGGTTGCAAGGATCACTTTCACCTTTTCCTCTACAGGGCTCGAAATTGTGACTGATAGGGTCGCCAATGTGACTAACATTTTCTCCTTGGCAACTAAGAATTCTGGTTTAGTCGCCACTCTGGCAACCAGATTTCTCAGCTACGACTCTATTTCTCTAGTTGGTCGCCGATTTTTTAATTTCGAGCCCTGCTCTACTTGCTTCCCATCTCCAGTCCAGAAACCTCAACAAAGTGTCGACATCCCTTTCTTGTTCCTCAACAACACTACTGGAACCAAACAGAACTATGAATTAATCTAACTTTAATGAGTCCTGTGAAGAGGATCCTATCCTTAACCCATTAGACCCACGAGTGACCAACATCAATTTTCTCCTTACAATAACAATACATAATCAAGAGACTGGGTTGCGAGAATTGATAAAATGATCACTTGAGTGAAAAATGCTTTGATCTTAAATTCTCTCAACTAGTTTTTTGAGGAAATGTCTGGAGATCAGCGCAGAGAATTTTTATGTTGATATTGGGGCTTAAAGGGTTAGGTAATCCAAGACAATCTTGGATTTCATGCTGTGAATTCTGGATTCTAAGTACTGGATTGTAAATTCCTTGTCAGTTGAACTTGGATTAGGTACAAATTCCAAAGCCCAGGACTCTGGATTCAACAAGCAGGAATTTCTCAGATTCCAGAATCCAGCTTACCTTAAATTGGGGGTGAACTGGTTGTGTCAAGAGATGCATCGAGTTAATGCCATTAAACTTTTTCTGGAATGTTTAACACTCTTAACCCTAAGATCAAAATTTAAATTCCCATTTGTTGCTCCTATTGATTTCCTACAGAAGTAGTGGGGAGAAGTCTCATGACCATGCTCTTTTACAAAGCATTGATATTAGGGCTGAAAAGGGTTAACTTCTTGATATAGACTGGCCAGTATCCAGATAACCTGAATTTCATCTGATTGCTTCAAGTCATTTTCTCCTCTCGGCAGGGAGTAAGGGAGGGAGGGAGTAATAACAACTCAAAGTAATTGGATGAAATTCAGGCTAATACCCAGATAGTGACTTCACATTTTCTCTCCAAAGTAACTGAAAAGTTAGAGGCTCAGCAAATGTCCCACCACATATCTTCTTATCAACTGTAACTCCAGAATTATCCCCTCACTTTTCCTTGAAGAAAAAGTTGAGAGAATCTGATAAGAGATTGCGGCTTTTTTCTCTCTTGATCATTTTCTTAATTCTTAGAACCTTCTCTCTTAAATGTGCATTGATTTTTTTGACAAAATTGATGTTAGGTCAGTCTACCATCCATTGCTGACTCAAGAGCCTTAAGTCCTCATGGGTCCAAATCTCAATTCCAGGGTTCAATCATAAAAACTGGGGTAGAGAATGTACAGGACCAAAGGTCTTCCCACCCTTAGTCATTAGCAGTAGAGAGGGTTCCTGTTTGGGCCCGCTTTTGTTCTTTGTTTACGTGGGTGAACTATTTTTAATTAGGGCTTAGTGGGGGAATTTTTGTTCTTTTTGGGGAAGCCCTGTTTGGTTGACTAAAGTACACATGAAAGGCTGTGAATATTTTGTGCACTACAGATGGGCTGGTGGGAGCGGTTATGGAGATTTCTCAACCAAGTGGGAGTCTGTTTACCCTGATTCCAGAGGTTTTATATTGCTCTCACTCTTTCACAAAGAAAAATTTCAAGAGAAACCTCTCGGACCAGGGTAGAGTTTAGGGTTACCCTCTCTGGTTTTGGTAATGCACATAAAAATCTCAAATTTTAGTTCCTCCAACCAACACTCACAACCACAGTACAAACAGCAAAACGTGGCATGCCACTTCTGACAGATGGACTAAAAAAGACTCTTTTCAGAGAAAAATCTTGCATTGCTTAACCACTGACCATTATTTTTAAGCCCTAAAGAGAACAAACAACTACTTTCTTCTTACAATATCTTCGCTTAATCAAAGGTTGAAGTGCTAGTCTTCTTTGCAGCCTTTTTAGTGTTATCACACATTAAAAAATTAAAAAATTATTACAAGGGAGGCTCTTGCTGTAAAATTCCCTTTACATTATGTTGAACTGCTCTAGAGTTTAATTCAGGAGGATTGCTTTACATGAGTTTCATGTAAAGCTCACTTCTTGTCTTTGATGCTGAGGGAGATCTGGGTATGCTATGACCATAAATTTGACTTGTGCGATCTTGCAGTTCTCCCCAAGGAATCGTTTTTCTTGACTTTAATCTTGATTGCATAAGCCCATTATCAAAAATTACAATGTACAGTACACCCATTACTGGGAAACTCTAGAGATATAAAAATGTTCTTGAAACAATGGGAGTTCAAGGGGGCCAGAAGTGAATTCCTGTACACTCTGATAGGTCATATATTAGGAAAACATCTTTTGAGAAGTTTGAGAGAATTCATTGATCAGATGTCGAATCTAAAGAGAACCAAAAACGGGTTCTGTGGTAATAGCATATATGGCTGTCTAAACTGATTATGTAGCACAAAAGTGTCTCTAACGAATAAAGAGAGTGGAATGAAGAAAGCTGTATCACAAAATAGATTTGGCAATCTCCTTGCTGGCATAAAACATGCATGCATGTCATAATATTGTACAATCCTCCTTTTTGTCTACATTTCCATCTTGATCATGATTTTCTATTTCTTTTATAAGGGTCTGGAAAATTTCTTGCACACTCTGTATAAAAAAAAAAGAAGAAAAAAAGAAACACAAAGTTAAGTACATCACATAACATACAGGTATCTAAATCCACAGGCAATTGACACGTACCCACTTTTTCAGTGAATTTTGCCAAGCAATTTACATGAAATGTTGACAAGTGTAACGCTGAGTCTTCATTATTAATGGGAAATATGCTTACATTATTTTGTATCTCCATTTATTTCTTATTGATTATCATACAGTGAAATAAGGCAAATAAAACTTGAACTAATGGTAAAAAATTGTACATAATGGCATGGAGAGTGGTCAGTAAGTGATTGCTGTCTAAATGTCAACTCTTGGGTAACAGAAACAGGATGTGTCCAAGTTCACTTACACTATTTTCCTTGGCAGATGATTCAAAGAATGCTGCTTTCCAAGAGTCAGCCAGTGATTTTCCTGTTTTGTAAGTAACAACCCTAAAATGGAAGTACCAGAGTCATAAAGGTCAAATAAACTTTAACTGCCAGATCATTATTTCAGCTTTTTTTAGTCTGAATAACCCTGAGTGCATGTACACTGTATACCATCACAAAGCACAAGGTTACTTTATAGGCTCCATTACCAGTGGCTGTTCGGGAAATGAGCCCGCACTCCTCCCCGAAAAGACAGAGAGAGAGGCAGAATTCAAGGCTAAAGGTTACTATCATTGGTAAGGGTTGGGGGCCTCAAGAAGGGGGGATGGGGAGGGGGGGGGGGAGGGGAAGGGGGGTGGCAGATCGCGCCTGAGCAAGATTTTCAGATAACAAACTAAATACACAGTGATTTCGGTGCCCACAGCCCTTCCTACAATAATAATTGTCCCTTCCCAAAACAAAAAGAAAAATAACATTGGGTTTTGAAGTGTTTACCTCTCCAAGTGTAGATCTGTTTTGTTTCCTACAAGAACCATTGGCACACTACGAAAAAAAGTGGTGTTATAGAGACTCCAGGCAAGCTAGTGTTATTAATATAAAGACATTTGACTTCTACATGGAAAGCTGTAAATTGAATTTACAAAAAATGTTTTTCTACACATTACTTGTATATTGCTGATTTAATACAGGTTGCTTTAGGCACTGGAAATTGCGCACTGGAAATCTATTGTTTGGTGGTCATTCAAGAAAATCATTACATTGTTCTGTATGCCCAAATTGCCTAAAGCCCAATTGCCGATGACCAATTGCCAAAGCATTGAACCTTCATTGAATTAGGTATATTCGTCAAATTATGGCTACCAAAAGTATTGCACTAGTCTTGCCCTGCAAGCCTAGTAGCTTAGTTAGCAACTAAAAAATTTACTTTTTTACTTAAATGAAACGTCGTGAATAGCAAAGAAGAGTTATTTTCTAAGCAAAACAAACAATTTTTTGCAGATGACATGATGTAAACTCCACTGAACAGATGTGTACATATTATAATATTGTAAGTTGCATTATTATTAATTTGTGAATACAATAATGTATTTGTGTTTGATCTAAAACATCTGGTAATAATGTTGATTTGGAAATACTGTACATTTTACAAAAAATGTTCCCTTAAAAAATATAATATGGAAATACTTACTAATTTTGGCCTGACATGTCCAGCAATTTTTCATGAATAACTTTTACAACTTCAAAGCTACAGACAAAAAAAAATAAAAACGTAAAAATAATATAAAAAAGAAATAAATGATTTATTGAGCCCTCTTGAATAATAACTGAATTTAATTTATGGTAATATATAAATCATCTATGTAGTTTGGGGGATCATAACATACACCAGGCTGGCCCAGTTTAACAGGCTGCCTCAGTTGGCTGAGGTGACTCTTTTGCAGCTAGTAAATGAAGCAATGCAGTCTGCAGCTACATGTTCAAAGAGGGTACATATGAGCAGTGTGCGAAACACTTTGCTGGTGCTGGTTTGGCTCTCTGGCCATCCTGAAGAACCACACGTCATTCTACACAGGCCAGCCTATTTAAGTTTGATTCATTTAAATTACTATTATGATGCTTGATGGCAATAACAATTTGGGCAAAGATCCTCCAACTCAAATAACCACTATACATGACTTAACAGCTGCTCATGAATGCTGATGCTACCTTTTTGCAGATGTCACTGCATACACAAGTACATAACCATGTATTCCAACTGAATATGACTGAGGAAAGATTGAGTATTCATCCTGAAGATAAAAAAAGGGTATCAAACATTACAATAATTTACATTTCAGAGAGTTTTTCACTAAGGTCTCATCTTCACAAATCCTGACATTTTTGAAACCACATATTTGTTCATCTGGATTTGTGTGGATGGGTTTATAAACCACTCTGGGGAGCAGTTTAAAAAAGATGCTATTTCGGTGAGCAGATTCACTAGTTTTGTGTGGACGAAAAGCTGATTTGTTTAAAAAGTTAAGATATGCAGTTTCAAGAATATCTGGATTTGTGTGGATGGGCCTAACTGTAGCCATTAATAGTTCCAATCTTCCAGTTTACTACTCAATCTCCTGACAACTCAAACCTTTTTAGATCAAAATAGCAATAGAGTACTAAAGTGATGACGCTATAAAAATGAATTTTCTGAAATTATGGGATTTGTCAGGATATTCTGAAAGAACAATGTCCAAGAGGCCTACTTGCCAAAAATGAGCATTATGGGGCAAACTGTCTCTGAGATCGTAGCCCAGTTATACTCAGAAAACTCCATACAAACCCTTCTAATTTCTTGGGGGGTCGACCGAAAAAAATTTAGAACGGTTTGTATAGAGTTTTCTAAGCATAACTGGGCTGCGATCTCAGAGACAATTTGCCCCCAAATGCTCATTTTTGGCAAGTAGGTCTCTTGGACATTGTTCTTTCAAAATATCCTGACAAATCCCATAATTTCAGAAGTTTCATTTTTATGATGTCACACTTTAGAACTCTATAGGTTTAATCAGCAACACAACAACTTGTTGCTTCACAGTTTTTTTTCACAACTATGATGTGAAACTTCCCATTTTCATGTTTTATGGCAGATGTGGAACTTACAAGACAAAAATTATTTTCTTTTACCCTTTCTAAACTAAGCTACAGTCCTTTAGAAAATTTGCCGACATTCAACAAATTCAGGGATCAGGTGAAGCAATAAAGATGAAGTTTAAAGTTGCATGAACTAATTTTTCAAGTGATGTTTTTGCTACCACTGCCATCATAGGTGCTTAAACTCCATAATGTATGGTTTCTTTTGGGTGAAGTTTTCTTCCACTTTGATTTAATGCAGAAACAAATGCCTTTGTGGTAATGACCATCAAAGAATATATTACTGTAAATCAAAAAAGTTTAAGTTAAACAACAGTTTGTCTGTCTTAGATTAAAATCTTGAAACAATAATACAACCTTCACCCTACTAATCAATTATTCCATTCTTTTAGTATTTTAAAAAAAGTAATAATAATTAAAGTATCCATTCCTCTGTACTTAATTTTATTATACATTAATTTCGTTCCAACCCCAGACTACAAAATCCACCGATTAATGAATTGGGATCTCTGCCTTCTCAGAGACTAAAAGTGTGTGGCAAGAATTATGTACAAAGTACAAAGTCAGGGAAAGTTATGACAAAAATGAAATATATATTTTTTTATCATGAACCTTGTACCCAATATTTAAATATAGGGAAGGCGCTAATAACAAGAGCTGAACATTGACAACTGTTAATGTACTATAAATAAATCATTGCAGAGAGCAAGCTTAAGATTCTTATTCTTGAAGAAATCTCAGGGTCAAGGCCAACTTATTGACACAAAATTGAAACCATCACCATTGAAAAAACTCAACAGCACAATGTGTATGAAAATTTAAAAAATAACATTTTGCTGATTCACCTTGACAATAACAGTTTCAAAATACAATCAGACAGCAGGAACGGACAAGTGACTTAGTTATTTTCAAAGCTTAATTAGCTGGAAGGACTGTACAAACACACTTACAATTTTCAATCCGCTCAATCTTTATTAAGAAGCCACAAAAAATCCGTCAAAATTATGTTTACCTGTCCCGCCGTGTCTACCAGCTCCAAGACATATTCTTGACTATTGTGCTTTAGCTTCGTGGTGAATGCTTAATATAACGAAAAGAAGTAATCTTAAATTTCGTACTGACAAAAATAGAAACTCAGATCACTGCAGGGGTTTCTTTCTAGAAAATTCCCCTAAAAGGGCAATCACACGACCCGAATGAAGGAAAATTGAAATGAGCACTTACTGTTTTCAATCGTTGGATCATAAGAATCGACAAACTGTCCTTCCACGAACTGGATGGTAATTGACGACTTCCCTGAAAATGAAAAAAGTCCGCGTAAAAATTACAAGAATACGCGCTTTTCACTCCATGATTCAGCGCAAACAAGGGGTTGTATTCCAAACATCATTCTAACCAACAGAACGAAAGCCCATTATGACAATTTTCCTTGACTTTGGTGGCGCCATGCTTATTGTCTAACCGGGATATTTTTGTTTCCTTCCAAGAAAAGACGTAATATTTTCCCTACATTTTGCCTCGGAACTTTATCCAGCGATCTAAGCTGTAACACTGGAAATGGCCGGCTGATGATAATTTCCCAGAATGCAATGCAATATTTCTAAGGCGCAAGCTGCTGGTCAGCGGCTTCTACCTATCAGCATATCGATCTTTTTCAATAGTGAAATTTTTAAAATCCAGCCATCTTAAAAAACTCTCACCTTTTCTACTGTCTGTTTACAAATTCTTTGTGGAGGTATGTTTTAATTGTTTATTCAATTTAAACTCTTGAGCTACCGTAGTTTAATTAGTTTCTTCACTTACTATCACCATGATCACACTTCATTGACCTGGATTATATATTGATTATTTAATACAATTTTGCATAATTATCCTGCGTGCATGGCCGGCACACTTAAACGTTTTAGACAAGTGAACTTTCTATTAATGTAAACAAAGAAAGCATTAGATCGAAGACAGAGTTGTCAGAAAGACTCAAAGATCCTATATTTTATTATCCATAGGTTTTCTTTTCACCATAGCCTCAAAAAGTAGTCAGACGCACATTTCTTCACACAAAACTTGAAGTTGAAGCAATAAAACACTGCTGACTTTTAGTTCTGGATCTGCTGCTGTGACCTTATACCTCGAAATTCTTCTTTTCTCTTGTGAGGCCTCTACAGCAAGGGTCCTCATAGAAGATAACTTATATCCTTAAAAAAAATTGATTAATATTTGCCTATGGGCTTTTCAACTGTTTTTTGATAATATTGGGCTTTTCCTTTAATCACTTAAAAATATTAATTTGCTGTCTACACCACTTTTCCAGGGTATGGACCTTTTAAGAGAACTCTACCATGTTTTGCTTGCTGTTGCTTTTTTTGTGAGTTCAACGTTGGGTGCCAAGGATAAAGAGCTTTATTGCGGCGGTAAGTTTTACATGCCAACCATCATGAATTTCAGATTACAGCTAACCCCGGGGGGGGGGGCTCCCATATGAAACAGACGGGGATGCTCGTCGGAAATTTTGAATTTAACCCCTAAAGGAGACCATCTGGGCGTGGCTCAAGCTTTTTGTGACTCCTAAAGGAGACCAATCTGGTCGTGGCTTAAGCAAATTTTGACCCCTAAAAGAGACCGCTTAAAAACACACAAATACGACATGCAATGAGTTTTAATGATATAAAGACATAACAAACAAAGTTAAAAAGAACATTGACTTCTGTTTCTCTTCGCGTAATTCTGTGTTTCTTCTCGGAACCCTAAACGAGACCTTGGCAGCTTAAAATATTGGTGCTTTGCCCGGAACATCCTAAGCGAGACCAAAATCCAAAATTTACACCCCTAAGCGAGACGACGAGCATCCCCGTCTGTTTCATATGGGAGTCCCCCGGGCAGCTAACTCCCTCAAAGATCAACACTGTCAGTACTTGGCCAAACTTTTTGTGAAGAAGTGTCCAAAGCAAATGGAGTTTGGTAAAATTGCTCAAAAATCGCAGGGAAAGGACCTAAACCAGGGGTACTTACCATTTACATGGAAAAACTGGGCCCAGGTGTTCGAAAGCCGATTAGCGCTTAACCCGGGGTTAAATTTAACTCAGGTTTCTTTTTCTTGTGTTCAAAAGCATTTTCTCGGATAATTTCCTCTGTTATTTTTAGGGCTTCCAATCATCAACTTGTAGACAAAAAGAATTAAAACTGAAATGCTTTTTAAGCTCTCAAATCTTACTTCAAATCTCGCACTAACCCTGGGTTATCTTAACCCAGCTTTGAACAAATCGGCCCGGGAAAATTCTGGTTGGAAAATCAAATGGTTCACACCATCTTGTTTGGGAAGGTTCAGAAAATATGGGCTGTGATTTGAGGGGATGCTTTTTTTAGTCATTTTAGTCTGTTCAGCAAATTTGTTTATACTATGTAGTGGTTTGTACTCCCTGCACATCAATTTTTATAGTTATATTTTTATGCACAAAGTTTTGTTTGTGTAAGTGGTAAGCACCCCAGGTGTCCATCTAATACAATTATCATTCGTTGCAAATTTTTCTTCCTTTTCATTGGCTGAGAGCCCACCATGTGACCTGCAAATGACTGCCTACAAATAACGGTCTGCTCATGCTCAATGTCATCCAACTTTGTTTCGCTGCAAATAATATTCTGTTTATGCGTAAATGAAACCACACTTTTCTTCATCTTGCTCAGGAAAATGGCAGATCACTAATTCACTTCCTGAAGATATTCCTTAAAAAACAAACTTGGTTATCGCAAAATATCATGATTTGTCAGTGGCTCACAGATTATTATTTGCCTCAGCCTTCGGTTTTGGCAAATAATTCATCTACTCGCCACTGACAAATCATGATATTTTGCTCAACCTTGTCCAATAACTGTTAATTGCCTGTAAGAGATTTGAGTTTCAGTTGTCCATAGCTGTTAACTTCTCACACAACAATAGAAGATAATGGCAGTAAGTGAACACATATCTTAAAAAGCCCCTTAAGTCGCTCAGTATCTTATGTAAATAATTCATCTTTCATTCCAAACACAACTGCAAGGCAATTTCAAATAAGGATCATGCCACCATGTACCTAAGCCACACATTGTTATGAGGAAGAGATGAAGAAGTAATTAATTAATCAGTAATTTCCCATAATATGTAAAGACAAGTGTTACTCTGAAACTCACAAAACTGTGAACACCAGAAATATTTTGGGAATGATATTGTGTTGCAAAATCTGCAAGCAGCAAGAGTAATTAGTTTGTAGTTTTGTGGCTTGCTTACACATCCTGATCTTTGATCAATGCAGGCTGTGACTGGTCGTAACACAATAAGCATTGCTTTCCTAGAATATTTCAGTTTTCATGGTTTTACTAGTTTGACAGTAAATTCCTGATGATTTTAAAACCACCTATTCACTGTCACTTATCAACGTTATTCAATTTACAGTTTGTCATGTTATTGCTGATGAACTTCAGTGGGAAATTAGCCAAGTTGATCCAAGGAAAATGTTAGAGGTAATAAAAACTCTGGTATTGATAGAAAAATAAAATAACGTAAAAATAATAACTTTAGTCCTTTCCAAGTCTGCTTTTTCAAAGATGTATTTTGTTTTAACATCTTTTCCTAAACAAGTAAAGGCAAGAAATTGGCTTAATATAAGGGGAGAAATTGCTTGTAAATGACAAAATTACTGCTCTGCGACAAAAAAAATAGGTTTCCCAAGCACATATTTTGAAAGTTACAAACAACAGAGAAGACTTTGAAAAACCATTAGGCATTGAACAGTTTTCAAAAACCCCAGTGTTCATTATTTTGACCCTCTTTATCTCTTTTGTGCTTGCTGTGTTTTAATTAGACAGTCATCAGTGATTGACTCAGTTAAGTGACCATGCAGCTGCCACTGTTTGGCTTAATGTTTGCCACAATTTGGCTAAATTTTTTATTTTGTAGCACAACCCCTTTAGCCCTTTAAGTGTTTAAGTCTGGAGAGTGCCCAACATCAATACCAGTATCAATACAAATTATCCAGAAAAAAATGTTAAGAATTATTATTGAAATTATCAGCAAGGGGAAAATGTTTTGATCGTTAATTAATGAAATTCTCACAACTACTGTATCACAGTAAATTCTTCAAGGAAACGTATGGAGATAAGTCTAGTGGAGAATTTGTGTTTGGATATTGGAGCTTAACCCTTTAAGTCCCAATAGTGACGAAGAACAATTTTCTCCTAACAATATCCATACATTGTCAAGAGATAAAGTTGTGAGAATTAATTAAATGATCATCATAGAGAAAATTCCATGATCTTTTATCAAATTCACTCAACTCATTCTTTAAGGAAATGTATGGAGATCAGTTTGGAGAATTTGTATGTGGATACTGGGGCTTAAAGGGTTAATATGCATTGGGCTGTAGATATGAACGTTAAATAACAGATTCATCTTTTAACACTTTTAAGATTGAGAGTTTTAGAGTGGACCCCAAGGGAAATAAAAAAACTCGGAAGGTAAGGTAACCTTAAATTATTCACACTGAACTGCCCATGTGCAATCTTGACTAGGCTATGATAAATTCTACCGGGAGAATTTCCTGCAGAATGAATGAAATTTTTTAAGGCGAGCATTCCTTTAACGGAAAGAATTTAATTATAGAGGAGAATAAAAGAAACTTTGAAACTTAATGTAGAACAAATAGAAAATGCGTTGTGGAGTTATTGCTTCGATAATTCACTGAAACGTACTCACAATTTCAACTAAATATGAGTGATATTGCACAAAGTAAAATGAATAACAATTTTGCTCTGCAAATGTAAAATATCTAATTAGTGCCTAGGTTTCTTGTACCACTTGTGTCCGTGACGTCATCGGAGATGTCTTCTAAGCTCGCTCAAGTGCCGAGAGCAATTTCAATAATCGTAAGCGAGATTTAGGCTAAATAGTTACGTGACGTCGTAGATTCCAACTGAGATCTCGTCTCAGTACTCGCTTTTTCTGTTTCAAAAATATTTTCACGTTCTTTAGCGTTTGCGCGAAGACGTTTTGCACAGAAATGAAGGTTTCATAAGTTTTTACGCTCAAAGATGTTTTAATAACACTGCAACACTGAGAAATCTCTCCAAGCTAGTAGAATGAAACAAAAGGAAGCAGATGTGACAGGAGGGATGAGAAAAACTGAAAAAAACGCAAAAAAAGAAAAAAAAGGAAAAAAAGTAATTCTCACTACTCTTGCCAAACCCCTAAAGAGGGATTCTTGCACCAGTAAAAGAAAGCTAAGAGATTTGGAGAGTTTGGTTTGGTTTGGTGTAAATGATGTCGAATAGGTAACGTAAGTATCAGGTCTTCCTTACGAGTTATGGAAGAAGAGAGATAAAGAGATGAAGCGGTCTTCGTTGTCTCCTTTTTTCACTTCTTTCTTCCCTCCACCCCTCCACCCAGAAACGCGTGATACTCAGGTTGTGATACAGGTTGCATAAATCACCCTGTGCTATCATCATTACTCAGTCACCATCATCGTTATTTTAACTCTTGTGAAACAAGCTCGTGATCTCCCAGTGGTCATATTCACAACCTTTTAGCGTCTATTAAGGTCACTATGAAGCACTGAAATTTGCCATCTTACTATATTTATCATCCTCAAGTACCTTATTCACATTACTGACCCCAGCCTGCAGTAAGCACTACGGCGTCAGTCTCATGTGACATACATCCGTCAATCACACTTGGAATTAGTTGAGTACTTTCGGAAAACACAAGATACTTGCGCGAGTAGACTTGTTGCTTCCCTCTCCGAGGCTTTGCTTGGGAAAGGACGTTTTTCAATTCAAGAATAAGGGGAAGACAAGAAAATAATACGCGTCCGAATAAACAGTTATCACCGACATACTGCTCAGTTGTTTAGGAGTGTTCAAAGGGTAAAACGCTCGCCCGGTGACTGGGATGTAATACGTTCTGTCCTCTCCTGTTGGAGACTTTACTTTTGTCCCAAGCGCGTGTCCTCCTACAAACAGAGCCGACAAATTAATTTCACATGCTTGTAAGTTTCGTTTCACGTGATAATCTGCGATGACTCGTTGACGCGTGGATACATGATTCAGAAAATGATTTATTAGAATGTTATTTCCGTCTTCTGTGGTTGAAGTGTTCGCAAAAATCCAGTTGAAATTTTGGAATATATGTCTTTTAAAGTTCTGTTCTTCTCTCGCGTTCCTTGAATTGTAACTTTGGCCAAGTTTTGCGTGTGTCTGGCGATCGCTGGAAAAGTCACGTCATGTCTAGACAACCTGCGTGCGTCAAAAAATAATGGTTATAGACTTAGTTTCGTCTATGATCGTGTACAGCGATAATAGACAGAAAAGCATTGCTAACAAAGTCCAGTTTTCTCACCAATAATGATGAAATGTAGACTCTGCTAGCAGGGAAGCTCGTGGCGTGACGGTCATTTCATCTTGTGTTGTTCGAGACAACGTCAACGTGTTCAATGTTAGTAAACGGATAAGGTAGGGAAGATGTATAAGTAATAAAATAATATTACTGAATTATCTTCTCCTCATGAGGGGCTTTTCAGTGATAATGAAGCACAACAATACAAAAAACAATTCAAATTTCTGGTGAACATAACATGTAAAAAATCCCAGCTGGCATGGCGAAACCTCCCCTGTGGGCTAGTCAACAGAGTTTAATACGGGAGGTGGGGGGTGGGTTGGGGGGGCTCCGTCCCAATATCCAACCCCTTACCCTTTTATATTCAATTTTAGACAGAAAAAGGTACCCCTTTCGTATAACTTCCATTGAAAAATGGTTCTCCTTTTACATAAGAGAGGTTGACCTTTCGCGGTCCGCACAGTGGCAAAATCAGTCAAAATAAGGCGATACCTGGCAAAATAGATCAATGTTATCATTTATTTCCAATCATTTCTCTACGTTTTATTTTTCGCCACAGTGGCTTTACAGCTTGGTAAATATAAGGACAAGATGGCTTTCTCTTGCTGAAACACTTGTGGTCTTTGCAAGACATTCTTGTCGGGTGTTATTTAATGATGAGAATTTCTTGTACGCGGATTATGCTTCGGTTCCTTTCTTGGGGAGAACCCCTCTTTTGGTGAAAAGCCCACGCTTAGGTGAATCTTTTCGCTGAAAAACACGGTGCTTTTTCCCGCCAGGTGTGGATGGGTTTCCTTCGCAATAGTATCCCCCAAGCCTTGAAGTGGATTCATCTGGGCAGTTTTCACACTTACTGCTAACGAGTGACGCGCGATAGGTGTTGCCTTGGCAACAAACATCATCGGGCGGTGATGTTGGGACGGACGATCTTGAACCTGCCAGAGACTTGCGAGGAAGCATCCGAAGCGTTACCTTGGCAATGAGGTAAAGGTCTGTCGTAGAGTTGGGCGCTTTCCATTCAACTTTCTGCCCTCCAGACTGGACATTTAACGTGACCCTCCATCTCGACAATGTTGTAGGAAGAAGGCTATCACCAGCGACGTTGGAGGTTGTGTGACAAATCTTGGGAAGATTGTTGCAGAGACTGTACGGATTAGGAATTTCGTTGGAGCAAGTTGAACTTCGATAACCTTCTTGGTATACTGTAACATACGATGTTTGTCGCTCTGGTAACTTGTACAGCACCGAGTTATTTGTGTTTGCAGAGATGAAGCTCCCCGTCTCAGTTTCGGCTGTGAGTACTATACGGGTTGATGTCTTCACTTTCTCGGAACCCGTCTTGTATTCTTTGTTTGGCAAAAACAGCTGGAAGTTCTCCACATATGCAGCGTGCGACTCGCCAATCAAACTCCAGTCAAACTGATACAGCCAGGTCAGATTTTGAGGTAGTCTGAACGAGACAGTCTTATTTGTTGCTAACGTGTAAACGTTAATGAAACCCAGATCCCCGCTGTATTGAGGCCTTGATGGAATATGAACTGTCCGTTCGATCGAGATGTAGTGTCGATGATCTGTAAACGCCACAAGATTGTCCAAGTCACTATTGGTGAAGAGCCCACTTTCTGGCGAACAAGGCCCAACCGTTTGTCCTTCGTTTCTATACTCGAGTTTGTCGCAGTATAAAAAGGCTTGAGACTGAATAAAAAGCTGTGTCATCAAAAATCCGCCTAAAAGTTGATGGGCCTTAAACATATCGTTCGTTTGCCGTCCAATGGAAGCAGCTAACTTCTTCGCTACATTACCACGTACGACTCTGGATAGGCTGTCCACTAACTCAAATTGAAATTCAAAAATATTCTCCCTCAGGGCGTCAAACTCGGCAATTGTCCCCTCCAACTTTTCACACAATAGAAACCCATTAGCAACAGCCTTTCCTGTGGACCCTGCGATTCCTTGTACCCCTTGTAACAGATCGCAGGTTGAATCTTTGAAAGCTCCCCACAAAGCTATGTTACCCCTCATCCGTTGCCTGTCTACTTTTGGCTGGTAATTAGAGTAGTTTTCGATAAACTCCTCTGCATCATCACCAATGGTGTCTCCCGAGTTACTCTTTATCTTGTTAACCATTGTCTTCAATGATGCCAGTTGCTTTCGGTTGTCTTGCAGGTCAGTTCCAATCTTTTCTGTATCGGTAGCGAGCTCACCCAATTTTACAACGAGTGTAATTCCGTGTGCTAATTTTGCTGCTGTATCTGCAACGACCTTGGCCTGGTCTCGTATTCCCTTTGTATCAACGCCGGTGAATATCACTGAAATGGGATTTGACTCCTCCAATATCTTCGTAACGAGAGCTACCGTCTCCTCGACCAACTGAATCGACAAAAGGCTTGTCATCGCAATCATTGCCGCTTTAACGTCGTCTTTTACCTTGTTTTGCAGCGCAGTGTATCTATTATTAAATTCGTCAAGTTTGCCTCCTATAAACGCCACGTCAGCGTTTGCTATGCCTTGATCAAACTTCGCGATGCCTTGGAAGTAAGAAGAAATACCTTTGACATGTGCTTCCATGTTTTTGTTTAGCTGATCAATGGCGCTCAACACCTGGGTATGTTTAATAGCTTCGTGTTTCAGCTGAATTATTTTGGCGTGGTCCACATTCTCATGCAAAGTAAGATCCCTGGTATTTCCTTTTTGAAGTCGTTCATTCTTAAGTTTCTTTAGTAAAAGGTAACTTGAATAAAACTCCATAACTTCACAACCCGCTGGAGCTTTTATTTCTCGACAAGCATAACCGGCCCTGGAAAAATTCTCTTCGTTTTCGCTGATAATCTTCATGGCTTCTCCTATTTGAGAGTAAGCTCTTCTTGTAAGGGCGTCTTTGTAAAAGTGATCAAATTGTTTCAATGGGAGCATACTCAGGAAGTTTTTTACCATATCCACCTGTTTAGCAATGCTGTCTAGCGTTTCCTGCATGTCACATCCATTCTCTCCAGAGCATCTGTCGGGACAAAATTTGTCCACGATTGCAAAGATTATTTTATACCAAATCACTCCGATCATCAGAGGAATGGCCTTCTCTACGTCGCATTCGTTGTTTTCTCCGCACGCATTGGTGGAACTTGAATAAAAGGAAATGGCGCAGTTCGAAAGGGTCGGGCAAACGTTCTTGACTAATAATGCTGGGACATTTCGGGTTGGTAGTTTAGCGCACTCTCTTTTTAAGGGAAAAACATACCCGCTTTTTTGAAGCGACGGATCTTTCTGGGTAACCGGATAAACATCATCTATGAGGTTTCCAACCAGGCGTACAAAATCAGAGTTGTATTTTCTTTTAAGACTTGGGCTATCCAGGAATTTTTGTTTTATTAGGTCTGGTAAATTGTCATATTTCATACTGTGAAGGTTATAATAAATGTACATTGCATATCTATTGGGCGCTTCTTCGTGCAGTTTACTTCTGATTAGAAACTGCTCAAGCACTGGAATCATCTTGGTGAATAGTAGCATATAGCAGTGCCACTTTCCCATTTCACGAGGACACCCATCATCTCTACTATCCATTCTCCATCGAAGTTCTGAGTAATCAGAAGTGATTTCTATTACACTGCTCAACAAATTACCTGTGTCATATAACCATGGGTCCTTACCATCGACAGGATGGAAAATCGTTACCACAGCTAAAATTATAGCGAATACTTCGGTGACTGGTAACCGCATTTTGCTTCTGGATCTGTTTGATTTTTCCAGTCCAGTCTTGTTTCCAATCAAGTGCAATGATGATGATGTATCTACCTGAGTAAATGCTCTTATCGTGATGCAATGTGTCATTTATTTACTCATCATGGAAAAATTTCGTCACTGTATGAAAGCGGGTATCTGTTGGTTTACGTTTTCTTTTTAGTCTTCTTTTTCGAAGCGTAAAAAGTTAAGAACAAATGGGAGTGTCCAATCATTGTTGGTAGGCTGATTTCTGTTTTGTGGTGTTACTATTGTTCAGTTTCTTTTCAATCTTTTTCATTAAGTTATTTGGTGATCACATCCGCCTGAAACACCAAGAAACTATCAGAGAAATAAAGATGCTATTGTTATCAAATAGTTTGGTCTTTTACTTTAATTTCTAGATCCTTTTTCTCAAACTTCTTGGACTCTCTTATGATAGAATCTGTTTTGAAAGTACAACAACACAGATTTACCAGTATGTGTTAAATTAACTTGGTGACAAACAATTGCAACATTTTGTAAAGTTAACCGCCCTAAAAGCTTTGTCTTGTAACATACGAAGAAAAGCAACGTCCATGCGCCGGACTGATACTGAAATTTAATTAGTGTTCTTTGCATTCCGATATTTTGAAATGACTACTATTTTATGTAAGTTTATTTCTATTTTCATTTAAATTTTTATTGAAACTTCCGAAGGGTTTAGAAGTTGGGGTATAAATAATTGATACAACAAGATAAAGGACTTTCAAGTGGGATACCAAAATTGCTTGAACTATCTTAAAGCAAATGTCAAAGCTTAACCAGGCAGATCAAAGTAGAAACACGATTACTCATTACAGTTTGTTGCTAATTTCAGTTTTTTGGTGTAGGAAGCTGCCACGTTGAAAACTGGGCTAGGGATTTTACGATCGGACGACGCGACGACATCGAAAGCGTAAAAAAAGACAATAGGTTTCGTAGGCAAAGCAAAAACTTTGCACGTGCGTCGCACTTTTTTGTACATTTATTTGCCCTTTTTGTACAAATACGACGTAAAATTGCCTAATTTTACGTTTTTATAAAGAACGTAAGCAAGCGACGACGAAATTTTATTTCTCTTTCTGAACTTGGATATCTAGTGTCTCTAGGGATTCAACTCCAACAGAGTTCGCCTACATTCGACAAAGTAAGTGGAAAGAAATAATCGCGATAAAGACTGAAAGAACGCAAATTCACTTTTTAAGCTACGTTTTCGTTACCATCGCGTCCTTGGATCTTAAGCTCCCTAATAAAAAGGTGGTCTGTGGTCACTCCTTGACACAGTTATGACAACGTAATTTGATGAAATCCTGTGATGTTACCATTTAAATGAAATCTTATTTGTAAAACTTTTGCACGGTACTATTCATTTCTTATGATTTTACACCAAGAAATTTAATTTTTCTGTGACTGTTTTACATGGGCTACACTAATTAGGAGTGAAGGTTTTAAGGGTTCTCTGAACCTCTCTATGGTCAGCCTGTGCTGTCCACATACGTTTTTTTTCCTTTCTCCCCACGTCCCGCGGTTTTTATTTTCATACACGCGCACGACGATCTCTAAAGATAAAATAGAGGGTTGGGAACAGGCTTTTCTATGGGTTCCTGTGGTCTTCGCTCTAGTAGAGCGGTTTTTCATCCAATCTCCGGTTTTTCAACACATTATCGCTTGCACATGAAAAATTGCTTTGTGGTGTAGCGCTACCAGCGAGCTCTTTTAGGTAGGTTTCTTTTCTGTCATCGCACGTCTAACCTTGTCTGTCAACCTTGATCAGAATGTCAATGCGATCATCACTCTAATCTCTAGGATCGTCGTTTCATCAATAGGGAACGTTGCAACTTCGAATTTGTCAGCAGTACCCTAGCCTGCGTGGCAGGCGTTCGAAAGAGAAAGGGAAGGGAACCACAGGCTCTCTCGCGCGCCCAAATTCCCCCTTCCCCTTCCCCTTCCCCTATCAACGACGGCCACGCAGGCTAGCAGTACCCATACAAAGCATTTTCTCTCAGTATGGCCACTTGCTAGAATCTATTCACGGTCTGGTCATTTTATTTTGGACCCGCTTATTAAAAGCTGGCCGGTGTTCTTTGAGTTGTACATTTTTAACCATGTCACTACATCACTTGTTACATAAGTTTGGTTTTGCATATTTCGGATATACACTTTTAGTGAAAATGTCCCCGAAAGGAGGTTATTTCCTCAGGCAGTCTTGATTACTTGACGAATTTTGGTTAAGAACAGGGCTGAGTTTCAGTGCGTTCGAAAAATATCTATCATTCAAAGATTCTTCCTTGAAAGCTATAGGTCACCTGTCTCACCTGTCCAAACTATGGCTCCTTTGTAAATTCTCAGACACCCATGAACTTCGAGATTTAAGTCGGATAATTTTATGTTTTAAGAAAATATAAGCAACTGTCATTGATTTGCTTGGCGCATTTAAAAGAGGAAAAAGTTTGTATCATGAAAACGTATAAGTGATTGTCTTCGTTTGACGATTACCTCAAATCCCTGTCGGAGGGGAAATAGCTCGACCATGGACTTGATGCGCCCTTAATTTTTGTAATTGTAAAACATTTTAAAGTAATAAGCATTTAACTACTGGTCTTTTTCGCAAAACGCTTTGCAGTGCAAGATTTGTTTAGGCACTGTGTGAGAGTAGGTTGTAAAGACTAAATACAGTACTTCTTTAGATATGTGAATGCTACTGTCGTTTCCATACATGTAATACATATTCTTTTAAGCTACATTGTACTGCTGTACTGTTTCACTCACCCAGTAGGTTAGCGTCTTTTTCCTTTTAATTTAGTTTCTTTCTTTTTTCTTTTCTTTCCTTTATTAATGTATTTTTTTTTATTTTCTGCCCACTGTGAAAATAGAAAAAGTTTTAATAGTTAGTTATTTGTAATTTTTTTTGTAATTTTTTTTGTTTTTTAAGCAAAATAAAATTTAAAAAAAGGGATTAACTATTAACCGAAAAACCTGTGATAAACTGCAAAACTTGAAATCCTGCTGTTTTATTCGGTAGCCGATCTCTCTTGGGAAAGCTTGCCCAGAGTTAGCATTCATTCGACTTAAATGAACGCTTGTGCTTTAAGCGCACGTCACTCTTAAACCATTGTATACAAAAACCCTTCGATGTAATATAACCCTTCTCATCGATCAAATTTTCTCAGTGCCATGGCACTCGCAAGTAATGGTAGTTCTATTTTATTTTTAAACTTGATCGGGTCTGTTAGTCTCCGGCTATTCAAAGCTGATGTTATCTGGCTTAATTAAGAACTGACAGCGTTTTGCTCTGTTTCAGATTCAGTATGCCAGATCAGAGACCCACCTCATAGAACAACTGGATAGTATGTGCGAAAAAATGAACAATTATGCAGAGTCATCTGACCCTGCCACTGGCAAGAAGTCTTACATCAGAACATCATCTCGCAATGGGGAGGCTGTAACTTTAAGTAATGTGGCTATTAGTGGAGATATAGCAAAAAAGCTCAAACATGCAGTAAGTAACTTTTGTATGCGTATTAAGTTGCACTAATCTTGTTGACTTCTTTTTTAGTTGTTGTTTGACATTAGTTGTTAGTATCTGTTTTCAAGGGTCAGGTGAAATCACTCTAAAGGAGATGGATCTTCCTGATGCCCACCAACTTTCCTGGGAAACTGCCCACCTACCCCTCCCCTAGGCCAACATTAACACTTACTTCTCACTTAGGGCAAAATGATGGTCAGGGGAGGGGTAGGTGGGCAGTTTCCCAGAAACGTATAACGATCCCAAGAGGCCTAACGAACCTAATCTACCACGAGCCACCACTACATAATTACTTGGTGTAATAGTTGTGTTACTTTCTCTTATTGCTTGTTACTAAAAAAGCACATTTTTCTTTAGTGTGAGAGTATAATTGAAGATTATGATGACGACATTATTGCAACTTTCAAAAAAGAACGTAAAGATCCCAAGAAATACATGTGTAGGACAACAACTGGTAAGAAATGTATTCCCGTGTTATGTGATTTCTTTTCGGCAAAAATGTTCTGGGCCGAGTTGTTCAAAGCCGGGTTAAGATAACCCAGGGTTAGTGCGAGATTTGAATTCAGATTTGAAAGCTTAAAAAGCATTTCCTTTTTAATTCTTTTTGTCTACAAGTTGAAGATTGAAAGCTCTAAATATAACAGAGAAAATTATCCGAGAAAATGCTTTTGAACACAAGAAGGAGAAGCCCGGGTTAAATTTAGCCCCGGGTTAAGTGTTAATCGGCCTTCGAACAACTGGGCTCTGGGTAGAAGGATCACTCGATCCCCTACACAAGCTACCCTGGTGGAGCCATCTTTTCATCCGTTTGCATGAGAAACAAAACGTTGGCTCGACTAGAAGGGTTACCTGCCTAGCGGGGTCACCCTTTTGTGATGGTAGGATCACCTTCCTAGCCGGGCCAACCTTTCTCCTTATAAACATTTGGCTTGCCCAGCCGGGTCAACTCGGTCAAAGCGAGTTAAACAGAGCATGCGCGAACGCTGTTAGCTCGGGCAAAAGGGTCAAAATTTTCAAGTCTCATGTAAACGCTGACGTAAGGTGATTGAGCTGGGAGGGCGACCCTATAAACCCTCAGATTTCATAGCTTTGATAAATGTTCTATAAGACCAAACAATCAATTCAGGTTTCTGGGAAACTGCCCACCTACCCCTTCCCTAAGCTAACATTAACACTTACTTCTCATTTTGGGCAAAATGTTGGCTTAGGGGAGGGGTAGGTGGGCAGTTTTGATCTAGACCAAAAATCCCATCTGAATGCGTATACAATAGGCCGCTTCCGAGGTTACCCCTAGCCTCATTTTCAAGTGAAAAAAAAACTTTACTATAAATTTTGATTTTATTGTCGTACAAATAAAACTTGTTTTTTCACAAAAGCATTTGCACTTAGTTCAGTTTCGAAAGTGAGGGTTTTTGGAACTTTTTCAGTTACCCGAAAAGAGGCAAATGCTATTATTTTTGTTTCAATTTTTGTTTGTTTTGATGAACAAATGATTTCTTTTGTGCGCTCGTTTGTTTCATTTTTAGGTTTGTGCATTGATGATGATGATGATGAGTTCTCAGAATCTGATTACGACGACGATAATGATGACGGTAACAACGAGGATGATGCAACAGATCACGATGAACTTTGACCTTAATTTTCTTAATGGCAATCAGTTTGGGAAATAGACCTCTTTAACTTGCAATGAAGTTCCTAGTGGAATTGGACTTTGACCCCTTGTCTTTTCGTAAATTATTGCACGTGAATGCGAGGAAATTTGAAAGAAACAGTTCTCAGGAGTATTATCACAAAACCAGCTTTGGGAAAACAAAACGTACAAGCTGAAGAGGTCTATTACGCAGCAATTTGCGTGGATCTATTCAGATGCCTTTTTATTATTCTATTTCGAAGGCAAGTATTAATTAACCGGAAGTGTCTTTGCAATGATAAAACATCAATCGTTATCGGTATTGTAAATGTAATCTAAGTTACAATATTTTTCTTTCCCGTAAAATTTAAACCATAAGGATATGCAGCAGAGCTCCGCATTGGTCGGAGGTGTACG
Source organism: Porites lobata (assembly GCA_942486035.1). Classification (NCBI taxonomy): domain Eukaryota; kingdom Metazoa; phylum Cnidaria; class Anthozoa; order Scleractinia; family Poritidae; genus Porites; species Porites lobata. Next base: position 1,009,599 of record CALNXK010000177.1, on the reverse strand, counting down.
AGGGCAGAGAGGTACACAATGTGGCATTTACCAGTCTCTGAGAAATGCAGTTTTAGGCTGCTTTTTGATAACAGTAAACACCCGCCAATAAAAACCTACCTCTTCAATTCTGGCAATATACAGTAGGTTCTTATTTTGGGGGGTACTTAATTGCAATTTAGGCTCAATAGGTTCTTAATTAGGTTGATTACCAGAAAAATAAATAGACTTTTTATTTAATCACAACTGTCTTATTATAATCCGAGACCTAACACAAACTGATTACCGAATTTATATACAGTTTCGCACAGTCTTTCTTGTTGTACTTTAAATTTACAACTCAAAGTTACACTCCTTTGTTAAATTGTTTGTCATAATTCAACCCACATTTAAGAACGCGTTTTATCTTGCTTGGCTACACAGATTCTTGTATTTTGGGGTATTAAAGCGGCAAATCTCTGCCAGGTGCTTTTTAAACCACGGGTTCTTATTAGCGGGTGTTTATGGTAGCATAGATTATTTAATAGTCCATTGAATAAAATGTGTTCGACGTTTTTCTTTGGTGTTTTTATATAGAAAGAAAGAACCCCACAAAAGATTAATTACGGTACACTAAAATTCATTCAAAGATTAGAGGAATAAAACAAAATTTATCATCTTGAGGCTCAGCAAGGAATAATAAAATTTTTAACCAAAACCTTTGGAAAAATGCAAATTTTGCGACTTTTTTTTAATTGATGTTTTCATAGTCTAGACAGGCTAGTATTCTTCCTAGAACGTCACCAAACACTTTCTCTCAGCCCATTTTCCCAAAGAGAAAAAAATGAAGAAATTTGAAATTTTAACCAAAACGATGGACTAACCCCTTTAGAAAAATGCAAATTTTGCCACGTTTTTTAATCGATCTTTTCATAGTCTAGAAAGGCTAGTTTTTTTCCTAGAACGTCACCAAACACTTTTTCTCAGCCTATTTTGCTCAAAAAGAAAGGATGAAGAAATTTGAAATTTTTGACCAAAACCATAGACTAAACCGTTTGGAAAAATACAAATTTTGCGACGTTTTTTAATCGATCTTTTCATAGTCTAGAAAGCCTACTTCTTTTCCTAGAACGTCACCACAGTCATTTTCCCGGCCTATTTTAGCCAAAAGTAAATGAAAAAATTTAAACATTTTTGACTAAAACCAAGGACTAACCCCTTTAGAAAAATGCAAATTTTGCGATTTTTTTTTAATCGATGTTTTCAGGGTCTAGACAGGCTAGTATTCTTCCTAGAACGTCACCAAACACTTTTTCTCAGCCTATTTTGCTCAAAAAGAAGGATCGATGAAGAAATTTGAAATTTTTGACCCAAGCCATAGACTGACCTCTCTTGAAACACACAAATTTTGCAACTTTTTTTAATCGATGTTTTCATAGTCTACACAGGCTAGTTTTCTTCCTAGAACGTCATCAAAAACTTTTTCTTAGCCTATTTTGGCAATAAAGAAAGGAGGATGAATGTGAAATTTTCGACCAAAACCATGGACTAACCTCTAAGGAAAAATGCAAATTTTACGACTTTTTGTAATCGACGTTTTCATAGTCCAGAAAGGCTAGTTTTCTTCCTAGAACGTCACCAAACACTTTTTCTCAGCCTATTTCTCCCAAAAAGTAAGGATAAAGAAATTTCATATTTTTGAAGAAAACCGTCATTTTTGGAAAAATGCAAATTTTGCGACGTTTTTTAATCGATGTTTTCATAGTCTAGAAAGGCTAGTTTTCTTCCTAAAACATCACCACAGACATTTTCCCGGGCTATTGTTGCCAAAAAGAAAGAGGATGAAGAAATTTGAAATTTTTGACCAAACCCATAGACTAACCCCTTTGGAAAAATGCAAATTTTGCGACTTTTTTTAATCGATGTTTTCATAGTCATAGAAACATTCAGTTTACCTGACTTTGCCTAAAAAGAAAGGATGAAGACATTTCAAATTTTTGACCAAACCATGATCCCCTTAGCCTAATCATAACAGTTCTCGCGCCTAATCTCTGCTTTATCATTTACCAAACCGTAACCTAACCGTTACGTAATCTCTGCCGCCAAGTCGTCCAATCCAATCACTGGGTATAATTATACCTTGTGTCTGCCTTATCACACCTAAACGTTTTCGAATGGTACCTAATTTCTTCTTGAAACATAAATGACCAGTTCAATATTTGTGTGATGGCAATAGTATGCCGAACGTTAGTAACTGATTATTAATTTTACTTCAATTCATGACTCTTGATTAAGCATAATTATCATAATTACATAGGTGTTTTTAATTATTATGAAATCTGTGAGTTAGAACATTGCAGTATTGTGCCTGGAGTTGAGGCGGCCTAGTCCCTCGTTCTCGGCTCGGTCAATCCTGGACTCTACCGTGTGCTGTGACGTCACCGAGAGACTCGCCCGCTCTTTCCTAGACCTTGCGCTGACAACAGGGCAAGAGAGAGCGCCTAGGGACTAAGCTAGAGTGGAGGCAGTGTGTTTATTGGCCATACTTCAGTTTTCAAAAAAGCCCGCTGAGTCTGGAAGACGTGTACCGGCTGCGCTGTCAATACTACTGAACTGCTGCGTAGGTCTAATTGGTAGGTAATACAGATTTTTACCATCCTACGTTTACAGTGTCTTTATCCTGCTTTTATGGAGTTTGTTACTATCGCCAAGACGGCAGCAAAAACGTCGCTTAAAGTAAGTGAATTCTCGTTCTTTCAACCATCGTGATCCCTTTAGCTGCCTCAATTTGTCAAATTTTACGAAGTCATTCGGCGGCCGCTCGAAGTTCTGCAAAAATAACCCTGCCGGACAAATGAATGTTCTCCGTGTCATCCTCAGTGTTGACGTCTGCCATAAAACTTGTTAGCACGCCGCATCCAAAGACGTTATATGTCGACCTCGTCAGAGTGTAGCACAACGAAATGAACCAAAAGAATGAGATGCACGGGTTATTTTGCTTTTAATTAATCTGTTCCTTGTTTGAAGTTCTCGGCTTCGTTGTTGTGATACGATATTAATCGACTGTAATCATTCTTTAATTAATAAATCATCAGGCATCATCGTTGTTGAGAAGTGGAGGATTTTTCAGTGTCAGTTGATAGAAATTTCGTAGTGATTTCCAAAACTTTTGCCTGCGAGTTGTGTGGTTTCCATTTGCTCATATACGTTTCACAAAACGAACGAAACGTGTTCTACCCTGAAGCAGACAGCTTCAGTTGAGAGACTACCTTTCTACGTGATGGACTGGCCGAGCCGAACGCTTGTTAATATTACGTATAGTAGAAGAACACGATTCAATCATTTATCGCCTTCTCGTCATTTTAATTCGAACCCTCATATTCAAGAATAGCTAGGGAATTAAGACAATTTTATAGAAAAAGTTGAGGATGGAATTCATTAAGAGGCCATAAAAATGACCGTTACATGTAAATATTAACATTGATTGCTTCCGGGAAAACTGAATTGATGCGCTCAGTTCTCGGAATTTTGAGCTGTATGTGACACATTGCAACCTCCTTGCGAACGACATACTTTGCTGCCAACTGAGTTTTCTTTTTTAAAACTCTGCTCATTCTGCCGGTCTTCATTATACAATCGAATACAAGCTGAAAGAAAATTACAGCTTTGGGTTTACCCGCACAAGGCGAAATAGCCAAGTGCTATGTTTAGTAAACTCCAGTGAACCATGAAACCTGCCAACTTCAGTGCACCAATGGACTGAATCAAATGAGTGGAGTGATTTTCATTATTTTCAAGATCATATGAGGTATCTGCATGCAAACATTTAAAAGGTGGCAAAGTGGTCTTCAAACTGTTTAAATTCGTGTAACGATTTTAGTCTCCCGAACTGCACCCTTTCTGCTGAAAAAACGCGCAAAGAAGACCATTACAATACAATTATCAGAGCCATCTAGCGAATCGCTAATTTATGACTGACTACAATAAACTTCGATTCTGTCTTCTTAAGTGATCGCGTGATGAGACCTGACTAGACGCATTTTCAGTCATGCGGATATAACGTTACATATGACATTTGTATTCTCTTTTCTTGTCCCTACAAAAAATCACGCCAATGGCTCTTTCTCCTTTGAAAGTCAAACAATCTGTCATGGAACTTTTACAAACTCGCAGACCTTTTGAAATTAACAGGTGGTATATGCACTTTTCATATTAGAAATTAGAATGACATGCACTTTTAAAGTTTTAAACTTAGAGCAGTAAACTGATCCTTACGGCAGGAAGAGTGATGGGAAAAATAAAGAAAGAAAACAAAAATTATGAATTATATTTGCCCTTATCACAATTGAATTATATTTGCAATTTTCACAATTTTCAAATGGTATTGAAGTTTTTGTCTCTTCACTCAGGCTATTTAAAGGTGCTGTATCAAGAAAAGGCAGGCAACTAAAGTAGTCTTAGCAGAAGTTCAGTGGGCGCGTACACACAAAAAAAGGACGAAGAATGTGCACACCATTCTGTGAAGACAAATGTCGTTTCCGCGGTGAGCATAATAATTTGATTCTCTCTCTGGTTAAACTGCAAGAATCCGGTAAAAAAACAAACATAGAAGAATGGAAAAAGCTTATAATAACCGCGAAAGGGATTTGCGATCTCAACAAGCCCTTAGAAGACCCTGATCCAGATTTCAGTTATCCTTTATTGCATTGGGCAGCAACACTCGGGAAAGTTAGAGCCGTCCAGTGGCTCTTGGAACAAGACTTTATAAGCTTACGAAAATGCCCACAAAGCGCCAATCTCCAGGGAAAATCCAATGCAACTATTATTTTTTCTATGGTGCGATTTCTTCATGAAGGGATAACGACGCGAGATCCTCAAAAAATCTTAAAAGTCTTTCTGAAAATACTTGATTTGCTGTTAAAACGAGATCCAGACCTACTCTTAGTTCACGAAGGCCGCAACAACGACACGGTACTACATCTGTGTGCTCGAGGGGAAGAAGACACAACGGCTCCATTCTTAAAGTACTTGAAAGGAATATTGGTAAAGCTACAAGACATGTCCAAGGAAAATGAGACTCCGCAACTGCGAAACATTTTCGAAAAAAAGAACGGAGAAGGAGACACATTTATTGATGTAGTTTCCAAATTTCAAAATAAGGAAAAGGCGGCGGTCCTGCTTGAATTCTTAAAAGAAAGATTTCAAGAATTAATTCCCTGGCCAAATTTAGCTGTCGAAGAAGATGTGAGGGAAGAGAAACTGGATCCCGAAGGAAACCATCAGGCTTCGGATAAGTCTGACCAAGAAGAAACAGAAGACGACGATGAAGATGACGAAGATGATGAAGATTTCGACGATGATGACGATAATGAAGACGATGGTGATAATGATAATGATGATGATGATGATGACGATGATGATGACGATGACGATGATAGTGACGATGATGATGATGATGATGACGATGATGATGATGATGATGATGACGGTGATGGTGACGAAGAAATCGACGACGATGTTCCTTTGATAGTGGCATCACTTCAAAGGAAAAGAAAGCATTACGTGAGAGGGAAAGAAGGAGGTAGTGACAAATATACACACCCTAAAGTAACCGTGTCCGACAACGCTTCACTTTCGGCACTTGATATCTTAGATGTTTCAGATACTGGGTGTAATAAAAAAGAAGCAAGTCCGGAGATTCCCAAACCTCTTTTGCCTTATGATAAGAAACCCTTGGCATGTGGAGTGGGCATAGTTTCTTCAAATTACCACCACTGTAAAAATGACAGTCAAGCAGCAACAGACAGTAACTCCAATGCAATGCTCAAAGCCAAGGACAGCGTTCACCAGCTGGCGCGGGAAACGAAAGAGAAACTGTCTAAAGAAAAGCTCAATCTAAAGAAAGCAAGATCGTCCCTTGCAAGATGCGAACACAAGATCAGCCAGCTTCTAATGGAGAAGGAAAGGAGAAAGACTGAAGTTGAAAGACTGGAGGAGACAGTGAAAGCTACTGAAGAAAATCTTGCTCGTTATGAAGATTGTTTAGGGAAGCTTCATTAGACTTAATTCAATTTTGACAATTAATATTTTTGGTTCGGACATCAGTTTTCGTCTCTAAATTAAACATGGTTGAAATTGAGGGATTTCATGTGCTCTTGTCAGTTAAGCCAATATAATAGACCCACCTTTACACTTTTCTAAAAATATAATGAGTTCCTCTTTTAGTTTAAATCTCACAGGCGCGATCGAGCAAAATTATGTTGGCAGTTTCAGTTTTCAAAGCAGTTAGAACGTTGTAAGTAAATGTTGAGAAATTGTTATAAGCTAACAACGGTACAGAGTGTATAGCGGTACTTATGTATGTATATATATATACGTTAGTCTGCAAGCATTTTTCTTAGCTTTTGCAATTTTATCTTGTTTGACCAGGAATAAATGTTACTTCTAGTCTACTGTGTACGGCAACTACAGTCAGGGTATAGAAGGGGGGAGGGGGAGGGAAGGCGATGGGGTCCTGATTCCATTCCCCCTCCTTTTTAAGATCATCCCACATCCCCAGCTTCTGTCATCTCTGAACCGACTTCCATTTCCTTTCCAAATTCGCAACTCTAGCCAAGATTTTATCGAATCCCACTTCCCAAGTTGCGGTCAAATCCCGTATCCCGCCGAGGAATTTTTCACTTTTCCTAATCCCGCACGGTATTCTGGTCAAATCACGAAACTCTAGAGATACCCTATGCAATGTGTCGGGATACAGGACACCTCGAGACCTCGAAACCTCGCTAATACTGTGTTCGTCCATATCTTTCTTTACTCCTTTACTCTGTTTCTTTACTTTCTTTTACTCCTTTAGTTGGCTGCACCTTTAGTTGATTCACAGCTCTATAAGACAGAAATAGAGTTCTTCTAAAACGGACACCTTTGTGTCCACTTCTAAAGAGGAGCTCGAGTTAACTATAATAAGAGATTCGTGTCTCCGCTGAACCAAAATTAGGGAGCTTTAGCGTCGACGACGGCGACAGCAGCGAAAAGGTCACTTTTAAAATGAATTCGCGTTTTTTCAAACTTTTTCGCGTTTATTCCAATTCACTGAAAATGCCGTCTTCGTTGCTAAAGCTCCCTGTTACCATCGAAGGCTCCT
>CALNXK010000177.1:995000-997500 GCA_942486035.1 Porites lobata | reverse complement strand
TATAGTTGATTAATCCCACTTGTAAAGTCATTTGAGAAAAAAATACCTTCACTATTCTCAAATTTAACTAGAACCACTACGTGGAACTTACCGGGGCCCAGTGGGACACGGGATTGCATAGATATGTATAGTTTACCTCTCGCACCCCTCCCCCCTCCTCTGTGGAGGCTAATACTTAGTCTGAATTAACTCATGCAGAAGAAAAGCAACAAAATGCATGAGAAAGGAGGATGTTGTTGTAAGTTTGTTCAGTGTTATTACAGCTAACGGTCTGTGTTATAGTAGTGTTTTTACACTGTGATGTCAATAAGTGTGATCTGTATAAGGTTTTTATTTGTTTTTAAGTTTGAGTGAAAAAGCAAAAATCACTGACAGTTTTGGGTTGAATGGTAATGACAAAGTTTGCAAAGAAGTTTGTTACAGAATTATCACAATTTCACATTTTCTCAAGTACGTTATCGTAAGGTTTATCATTGAGATTTATTAATCACATTTATCTATTTTTTGTGAAAACACTGTGAATTTGAAATCATAACAGACATAAGACATTTTTGAAATAGATCTTTGTGGTCATGGATTGCTATCTTGCACTGTAAAAAATGTCATCCAGTGTTATATATGGACATAATAAAATGCTTATTTATGGATGACTGAGTATCATTTGTTAATTCATTTCACACTGAAATGGAGGCATTTGATTGTAAGGCAGTGGTTGATACATAGTGGCATTCATCAATATGACCTATAGTAATTGTAGAGGAAGTATTTCTTTCCTGAACTGGGTAAACAGTAGTAAGTGGTGCAAAGCCTTGATTAGATTCTACTATTTGTATAGTAACATTTAATGCATCTGCAACTGCTTAAATGATAAGTGCATCAGCCCATGTACCTTGAATACACATATTATTCAGATATCTTAGCCATGAATTTTCGGTACTGCTCTCAATAAATCTCTCTGGGTTGTCTCTCATAAATTGAACCCCAGCAGTACGTATATGCATATGATGGTTGCTATTGCCTTGTAATTGATGTGATACAGATCTAAAGAAACAATCAACTGTACCGCCAACATCTCAGCACAAGCTACAGTCCAAACAAAAGGAATGTTCTTCTTTGTCAAAGCATTCAAAGGGTTGGCAATATGTGAAAAACCTCTTACAAAACGTCTGTAATAATTAGCAAGGCCTAAGAAACTTCTCAATTCCTTCAGATTTGTGGGGGTGGGGTATTCCTGAACCACCCTTACTTTGTCTGGGTTGGGACTAATGCCTTCTGGCGTACCTACGTGACCAAAATACTCTACTCTTTGTTTAACGAAACTGCATTTCTTTGGATTCAACTTAACATTGGCGTCACGCAATCTCCTAAAAACGTCCTCCAAATGGTCTAAATGCTCATCTACAGACTTAGAGAAAATGATTATATCATCGATGTAAATCAAAGCAAAACGGTATTCTAAGTCTCTCAAAATATGACCCATAAGTCTTTGAAAACTGGCTCCTGAATTCACTAATCCAAACGGCATTGTGAGAAATTCATAAAGGCCATTGTGAGTAGAAAAGGCTGTCTTTTGTTGCGATTCCTTCTGCATTTGTATTTGCCAAAAACCACTTTTTAGATCCAACACGGAAAACACGTTTGCACCAGCTAAAGAATCTAGCGCATCAGCAACTAAAGGCATTGGAAAGCTATCTACTTTAGTGACTTTATTAACTTTACGAAAATCAACACAAAATCTAAATGACCCATCCTTCTTTTTTACCAAAACAACTGGAGAGCTCCAAGGAGAGACAGACTCTTGAATTATTCCTTTTTCAAGCATTTCTTCCACCTGACGGTCAATCTCTTTCTTAACATCAGGAGATACTCTATACGGCCTTTGCTTAATAGGCATAGCATCACCAGTATCAATGACATGCTGTACAAGGGATGTTCTACCCAACTGATCCCCAGGAAAAGCAAAAACATTACGATATTTATTAAACAAATTCTTAAATTTTACTTTCTCATCATCGTTCAGAATACTATTCGACAAATCAGGAAACTCTGAATAATCTTTTGGCTGTTGCAGATCATCTGAAGAATTATGTTGAGCATCCGAAGAAGGGGAATTTTTGCCAATCTCAAATGTTGCTAGATCATTATCAACACGCTCAAAATCTGCCAATTTAGTCCTACGAAAAATTTTAACTGGTTGAGCGGAGGGGTTTACCATCCTAACAGGAATAGTTGCATCATTAGAAATCTTTACGAGCTCTGACGCTCCAAAAACTGAATAACGGTGAGGCAAATCAGACTTAGGCGTGACCAATCCATAAATTTCACTGGCACTTATGTTTACACCTTTCGGCATTGAACTTAATCTACCAACGACAACGACTTCTGATTGAGCGGGAATAGTAAAAGAATTATCAGCATGCACTGACAAAATACAATTATCAAAAACTTCAGCATCCAAATCATCACCAAAACTATCAGCAAAGGGGAGGGGATCCTCGGG
>CALNXK010000177.1:902500-990000 GCA_942486035.1 Porites lobata | reverse complement strand
AATAAAGACAATATTATTTTGAGGCCGAAAAAAGAAAATGAAAAACAAAATATAAGCGCCCCTCTTCAAATAAGATCCCCCTCTGGACTCAGAAAATTTTATAAGCGCCCAGAGGGTGCAGTATGTATCCTATATTTGCTTACATGTACAGTTGTTAAAATTGCCTTGTTTAACTGGTTTCCTAACAGGATTTATATACACAAGCAACTGGACCTCGGTCGGCACTGTTAATGGAACGATGCAATTTTCTCTTCGACCTGTTCTTTTTCCAGACTCTTTTCTGACAGTAGAGGGAAAACGTTTGGTAGTTAAGGTACGTCTAATTACTGTCTACAAATAACATCCATTAGCCCTTTATTTCTAGATAACTTCTCCCTTTTGTCTTGCATAAGGACGTAGTAGAACAAACCGATTCTCCCCTTGCAAAATTTTCAGAAAAAAGATCTTTTGGTCCTAACTGAAACCTGGGCCGAGTCAGTGCTGGAAACCCGCTTGACTCCAATATTCAAACAAATTCTCCAGATTTATTTCCGTTCATTTCCTCTTAAAGAATTAGATCAATGCACTTTCCTAGCGGAGATATACTTTTGACCCTTTTTTTCTTGATGCTGTAATGACATTTATAGAAGAAAATTATTATTAGTCGCTATTGGGATTTGAAAGATTAACCGCATCAGAACATAGGGTTGCCATGGTAACTGCACTCTTAAGACCATGGAAACGCCATCAAAAGGTTCAAAACATTTCAGTGAAACCACCCCCCCCCCTCCACTTGTGGCTCCACTTGAGTTTTAAACATTTAGACGTCATTTCTACAATCGATAAGAGTAAAAACCATTCACTTTTGTCACATAGACTTGACTATAATGCACCTTGTTAACCCTCCCCCCCACCAAAAAAAAAAATTGTATAGCCATGGTCTTCGATTTCTCTTGGGACGACTGTAATACCCAGGAGAAATTGGAAACAATGGTTAGGGGAAATTTTCGGGGGTAATCAAGGTTTATTATGGTCTATCTGAAAATGGAGAATGGAAAATTGTTTTCGATTTGTTCACCTATACTATTAGGGTAAAAACCCAAAAAACTAATCCTTAAGGGTTAAGTACCAGTTTAAAGAAAGAGTGGATTTTACCTTCAGCGTGTGTAATTAGGGAAATATACATCGCTTCTTGATTGCAGAAGTCATCAATCTTTAAGGACAAGCATTTTTTCCAGTCAAGTACAGTTACTCTGCAATACCGTGATGCTCAGGGAAATGCCGATGTCACAGAAAATTACAAGATAGTCAGGACTCGTTCCATGCCTCCTCGAGTACTCAAAAGCAGCAAGGCTGGGAGGGTATCCTTAGATAAATGGAAGACCTGGAGGGATTGTAGTACTTGGTTCAAAATATCATTTGTGCAGTGAAAATTTCCGTTAATACTAAAGCAAAGATTCTGCAAACCAAATTCCACAAGAAAGTACACTTTGCCGACATAACCAAACTAGGCAATATAAGCAAAATAAGGGCGAAACAGCTGTCCATGACTGCCAATTGGCTGCCATGGACATGGATGATATGGCTGTACACATGCGTAAGGTACTGGCCATGTCGTAGCCTTGTCCCCAGGGATCCCTTTTGTCATGCGCTAACGTCGCTGACCAGAAATATCGCACCCTATTGGAATGATGTTTAGTGGTGTGTATACTTTCTTACCGATTTGGTCTATTTTTATTTATAAATATTCGGTATTTTTACTTTGCCTTATGCAACGCTGCATTTGTAACTACATGAAATTTTTGTTTTGCTGTTTTGTTTTGTACTTTTTCCAGTTTATAGCTGATGACCAATATTCAAAAATACTCTTACCAAGGTGTACTCATTATTCAGTAGAGTTTATTGTAAGAAACAGTTTAACTTGGTTTGAAAGTACAATCTTGATCCATTGTTTTCATTTTGCGCTCTGATTAGTTTAGTGGATTGTCTGCCGCTCCATTGCATCCGGCAAAAGAAATATGGGCAGGAGCCCTGATAGGGGTCAATCTTTTTTTTTCTTTGGAAACAAGGCAGGTCGATTTAATTCTAACTTTTTGCCTTTGCAAAACGTTATTGATTGAACAAGAAGGACAACTAATTAGAAGAATAACTCTGCAGAGGTTTAGATTTGAACAACAACTAATTCCAAAAGATAATTAAGTTAGACACAAATGCTTTATGATATTGACAACAGTACATCTTCTACAGGCCTTAAATTTTCTTAGTTCAGTCATAATGATAGTTTCTTTGTGTTTAATTAACGCACTGTTAGTTTGGTAATATACCAAATTGTCTTCGTCTAAGCACATAAGGCATCAAACGGAGAGTCTGTATTTTTTTGTGATCAGTTTGCACATTTTAGACGCTTTACTTTTTGCCAAATTAAATAAAGTATTGTTTTTCTCAATATTTCAGAATTCGACGTCGCGGGGGATTGGGTGTCTAAAAAAGTCAATCCACGTTGTTTTACCATGTCACATCACGTTCAATTTGTCAAATGTTGGTGAATTTTTTTAGGGTTATATACTAAAGGACTCTATCTAGGTTTAAAAAAAGAAATAAAAAATCGTTGTCTTCTATTTGCGCCCCCCACAGAACGAGAAATTATTAGGAAGTTTCACGTCGTGGTCGCCCAACGACGACAAAGAAATGCACAAAAAGCTTGATGCACGTGCAAAACTGTTGTTTTGCTAATCTAAACCTAAAACCTGAATTGGCAAGTTGTTCAGTGTCATGATCAATTTACAAAGCTTATTAACCGTGATAAGTACATTAACTATCACTCGTAATGGGCGTCGCTTGCCATTAACCTTGCTCATCATTGCGCTGAAGAGGGGTCAAACGTTACAAAGACTACAACTGAGTAACATCCTGTTTACGGCTGACAAATTAAGAAGCTACAATCTTGGGCAAAATAGATGGAAAATTTGTACCCCCTCCCCACCAAATCAAGGATGGGAAAATGGCGCGTTTTGGCTTTTTCGCGGCTTCATCCTTGATTTGGGGTGGATGGGGGTTTGCTGTTCCATTTTACGCTGTCCAAGATTGTACTCAGAATATATCTAATCGACTTCGAAGACGAACTTTTCAATAATCTTCGCTGGTTGATTAGTAACTTAACTTGTCTCTGTCTGCGCACAGGAACACTATTATACTCATTCCATCCAGTGAAAGCAAATCAAAGCCTATCGAGCAACATGATTTTGTTGGCCAATTTACCCGCCTTAGTACGTAGTCGGTATACTACATTAACTACCGTATCACCCGTGATATTAATTATCACTCGCAATGGGCGTCGCTTCCTATTAACTTTGCCCTTCATTGCGCTGAAGAGGGGTCAAACGTTACAAAGACTGCAAGTGAATAACATCCTGTTTACGGCTGACAAATAAAGAAGCTATTCTGAATATATCTGATTGACTTCTAAGACGAACTTTTCAATAATCTTTGCAGGTTGATTAGTAACTTAACTTGACACTGTCTGAACACAGGAACACTATTATACTCATTCCATCCACTGAAAGCAAATCAGAGCCTACCGAGTAACATGGTTTTTTGGCCAATTTACCCTTGGTAGTCTGTAACGAATATTTAACAGCTAGAATACCTCTAATCGACAAGACGATGAATGTCACCAGATCACTTGTAGGCTGGGGCTCAGTTGATCCAGCGCTAATCCTAGATTAAATTTTAACACTTAAACTTCAAGGCAAGGCTGATCGGACAGCTAAGGGTTGATAATTTAAAATTATCAAACTTTATAGAGATTACTTCATAGTGAGTGCGTACTATTTTTATTCATGAGTTGTGAAGAATCTGAAACGAACGAGCGAGGCTCTCGAGAGTGAGTTAGTGATACTTCACGGCAGCACTAAAATATGGAATGCGGTACCCGGAAACGGAATACGGAATCCGTGAAAGAAGGTTCCAAGCGATCGATTTGACAAAAAATATAGCAATGACAATAAAATAAATAAACAGATTTTAAAAAAAGACATAAATGAATAAATTACCTGAGTAGAGGAGACTGCTGTATGACCAGATGAGTGGATTCCGGTGAAAAGACTCTTCATACCACTTCCGGGAAATGAATGCAAATTCTCATTGGACAGCAAAGCGAGGAGAAAAACGTCACTGACAATAACTAAGTTATATGGAGACAGACTTCGTTCAAATCCACAGAGGAGTCGTTTATATAACTGCAAGGCGTCGTCGTCAAGTTTTTTCTGGGTGTCTTTCCTGGATTGTCTTCAACACTGTTCAGTTTTCTTTATAAAGACAACTTACTCAAGAGAACCATGGCATTGTGAAGTCCAAAGAGAAGAGAGAATTGTGCATGCTTTTGCTTGAGTCCGCAACTGATTACATCAAAATAATGCGCCATGTTTAATAAGCCTCTTCAACAGAAATACAGCGGACGTCAACGCAAAATCAGTTACACCAGTGTTCCATCAGCATTCAGCTTGGCGAAGAAGTTGAACTTATTGCTAAAACACCGAAACTGTGGTCACGTCACGGCTCAGTCATGTGTTGAGTATTCAGTTTGGGGACAATCATGTTGTATGGTCTGAGGCCAACTACTACTACTCTTGACACTAATCTAAACAGGTAATATTTAACGGTATTATTCAACCCATAAATAACTCGTAAGATAACTTTTGTCAGCCTTGCAGTGCAATAACCCACACTACGACAAACCTTATCAAAACACAATAACAAGAATATATTTAAGGAACTGCCAAGAAAACTAAAATAAATCCTCTTTTGATTGTACTTAATTATGCAATGTGAAATTCTTTAATTTTCTGTCAAAGATATTTGATTTCGCATTTCGTATTCCGTATTCCATTTCCATCGTCCGAATTTCATATTTCAGTGCTCCCCTCAAAAGAGCTTATTGTTTATGTAAGCTTAAATATAATTCAACTAATCAAAGTCAGAATCTAATACTTTTAATCGTTTGTACCTCCTTGGAGAAGATTCTACTTTTGCTTCTTGGACTGCTAACTCAAGGAATTGATTCAAGGTGTTTATTGAATTGCTGAATTGTCTTCCGTGAATCACAGCGCCCGTGAAAAGTGACATCGCTTGTTGCCTTCGCTGACCCAACTGCTGTTGTGGAATTTTCAGCACGTTGAGTTGAACTCGTTTTGTTTGTATTCCCTGTCCCTGTTGATAGATTACTTAATCTTCGTTGTCGTCTTTCTTGATTTTGCATCATTGCACTCGTAACTTTTTTATTTGCAGCTTTTCTATTCTGATTCTTTCATCTAACTTCTGGATGAAATAGCGGAAAATTTTCCTCGCGAAAGGAGCTCACCTCTCTCAAACATAAAGTTTCGATTCTGTCTTGAAACAAGGGGCGCGCCGGGGCAACCTTCAAGGTTCTATTATTAAGAAAAGGGAAAACACCTCATAACGTCATCTTGACTTTTAAAGAATTCTGTTCCTTTATATTCTTCACCAATTTCAAAGCTTGCAAATATTGTCTTGTCAACAGTCGCTGAAACGACATCGACGAGATGGATAAAACACTTGCAAAGTACTTTGTTGTGGTGGTAAGTTATGCCAGAAAATATTTTTGTTTTAGTCAGATCCAACACGAAGACAAATCCAATGCGAAAACAAAAAAAGAAAGAGAAAAATGATCATTAACTCTTTTTCACGACGTCGGTGACTCGTTAGCAATGTGAGTTTATTTAGTTTTAAAATATAACGATAGCTTATTCTTACACTTGCCCTAAATATTGTATTTGGTTGTGTAACAACCATGAAAACAAGGAGATAGGACAACGTTTTACAAGAACACAATGTTTCTGTTGCTCATAATTTCTCAGTTTTGGCATGAAGAGAGTTTAAACCTTACTATAAAATGATAAAGCCTTACTATAAAATTGATAAAATTAAAATTTACAAATTGATCAGTTTTAGGTCAGTATCCTTTGGAAAGAGACGTACGTATTGAAATTATTCTTAACTGACCTTTTAACTTATCTTTGTGTGTTATGTTGTAATAAGTTACTACATGAACTAAACAATTTCCAAAGAAACTGGTACAAACCGTTAGACGCAGCAATAGGAGTGGACAGCGGTTAACCAAGAACTGAGAACATTTATTAGAAATCTGTTATCAAATCTAATCCGGCCATTATTGAATCGATTGCCAATGAATGTCATCTTTATACGCATAATAATAGAATTCAGATATTTTGCACCCAGTAGAATAACATGAGTAAAAAAAAGTTCATTGTTGAAGAGAGAAATATATCTTTTTTAAAAAATTATCTTTATTTTGTTCCTTTTCGCCTGCGTTGAAGCAGGACTTGTCACTCGAGACCTGAGAACTCGATGGACTGTTTATATCGAATTTAAGAAATAACAGTCATAAGCTTTAGCGCACATAGTCGGCAACATGCTGATTTAGAGGTGCGTAAATTACTTTCACTCGACGGTGTGTAAAATAACTGCGTAGCTAAAAATTACTAAACAAACTAACAACTGTTGTTTATCTGCTGGCTACGAATATATCCATGGTTAAAACAAACAATATATTCATGCGTAACTCATGACTGCCTTTTTATGCCCCCCCGTGACGTCACAGCGGCTATCAATTGGTGTCCTAGACCACCCCCGTCCACCCTTATGGGAGTTCAATTCTTTTCGTATCAAACGCCTTCTTTTGTTCCAATAAATTTGCATAGATGCAGATCACGTGAGTGAAAACATCATTGGTTTAGGCATCAGTATAACTCTAATAGGTCTATTGAAGCCCTAACTTTAATTAACGAATTGGATATCTAAGTTTTAAGGACTGGCTGGACACAGTAGCGTATTTGATTGCCATCCAGCTCAGTCCGGGGGGAGCCCACTCAACATAGTTTACGGAAAGGCTCCGCTCCGAGGTCTAACCCCTCACCCTTTTATAAACCATTGTTGCCAGAAACGGTGCCCCTTTCATATACCTTTTGACAATGATACCCTTTTCACATACCTAGTTTAGTACGTACTTGGCATCCCTTTTGACTAAACGTTTTCTCGACATCCCGTTCAGTCCGGGGGGAGCCCACTCAACATAGTTTTACAGCAATGAAAGCCCTTTCACATACCTAGTTGTTTAGTACTTAGCATCCCTTTTAACTGCTGTAAATCTACTGTCTTTAAAACATGAATAAAAATCGCAAAACATGAACTTTTTCACAGCCATAATCCCTTTTAGAACTTTTTAAAGAACGAGATGACTGATTTTCCTACCCTTTCATATACTTCAACAAGTGACATCCGTACCTTACCCTTTCATATACTTGAAGCCTGCATGAAAAAGATCAAGATACCTCCCCCCTTCAGGAGGAGCCTCCTCGTATGGGCCATAACGACGAGTACCCCCCCCCCCCGGACAAAAAAGAATTTAAATCTCTCCGCGACTTCAAGCTTTGATTTTTAACGCAAATTTCTTCTCCTGCATTATTCTTGTCCAATTAGCACCTACTGCCGGAGTCGGCTCGTGGTGCTGCTGACAAGATGTTGTTGGAGCAATACAAAGTGGCTACACTAGACTACAGCTCATGACAGTGCCAAATTTTCCTCAGGGATATAGATATAGTGCCCTCCTACTCGTCTATTAGTGCGAACGAGTGCGCGTGAATATCTCTACCTTGTGTGGAAAGTACTGGCCGAAGGTTTCCATAAGAGCTGAGTGGACAGCGGTTAATCAAGAACTGTGATTATATATTAGAAGTATTTTATCGAATCGAACAATGACCTTCTCAATGCGTCGTGAAGAGTTCGGTCGTAGCTACGATTATAAGGTTGACGTGTCCGATCGAGCGTGTATATATCTTCAGATGAAAGGCTTAATGGTCAAGCTATGGATTCCAAGCCGATCGCGGTGTTGTGCTCTCTTCTTTATCTCACTTTGCTTGAAGGTGGGACCTATAAATGATGCATGGAATCATTTATTTAAGGCGCTGACTGTGTGTTTATAAAAGGCCTTTCTCTCATCAATTCATAGTTGAGAGCTTATCAGAGTTTAAGAATATAATAGACAAAATAGTGGAAAGTGCCATGACCTTGGCTAAAAGAACAATAAAATTCCTCTAAGGCATAGACTACTTCAAATGTCTGAATTTTAATTTTTAAGAGACTTAAGCCTTTAATCGCACAGTTGTGTCTTTAAAAAATGAAGATAAAACACAATGTATTACAATAAATGTATTTATTGTCTCCTTCTAAGGTTGGATTGATCCTGCAGTTCCATTTGCCTGGAAGTAATAGTCTATCTTGCAAACCAGTCAATCCTGACGGCGTTTACACCATTAAGTCTTTTAAAACGAACAAATATCTCAAAGTCGAATGGAAGAATAACGCGACTACGTTGTCCTTTACGGGAAATCCAAGCGACTGTGGCATTTGTAAGTTATCAAGCCAAATATATTGTATTGTTTCCTCCCCTGAAAGCCCGGTTTCTTTCGCTAGAGAGGTTAGAAAACTGTGGTGTACAAGACCAACGTCGGTGAAAATGACGATAATTGAGGATGAAAGAAAATGTTAACGTCACAGTGAGAAAGTCAATGTACTGCTAATCCAGAAATCAGTATTTTTAGGGTCTTAGGCTGTGGATACTTCAAGGATTTAAAGATAATGTTCTTTAGTTGTAGTTCCGCACTACTGAAGTTATAACAACAATGTATAGTAACAATTACCATCATCATCATAAATATTATTATTGTCATTATTATTATTATCATTATTATAAATCAAAACGTTACTGCTAAAATAGACCTCTTTCTTCAAAAAGTCAACAGCAGCCAATATAAAAACAAAGAATCAATCGTTTTCTTTTTTTTTTTTCATTCAACCTCTTTTCGCTCTCCTCGTTTTCCCTATTTTTTCTCTCTCCTTTTCCATTATTAGTGTCGTGTAAGACACTTCCCTTTATAAATTGGCCCCCTTTCAGTCAAATGACTGCAATTTCGGTTGTTACTTTCTTAAAAAATCCCGCAGGAACCATAATAACTTTATTAAAATGACAAATATTTCACATGTATAAAGTTTTGTTTTGTTTTTGTTTTTTTCAGATTTTGTTCCTAAGGGTAATTTCACCAAAAGAGCATTTTCACTTTATGACAAGACAGACTATTATCTAGCTGTAAAACACGGCAAAATGGTTGTGAAGGTAGGCGTTCCAGCCCAGCACTTTTAGTAATATAATTACGAGATTTGGGTGATAAAGTATCACCGTCTAAAATTCCAATGATTTATGGAAAATGTTTATTCAGTTAATTTATTCGAACTCGTTTTTCATGTTAACATTCCCCCGCGGATAGCGTTGCTTCACTACCCAATGTATTAACCACAGAACCCACAATCCCTTGATTTTTTTTCTGACCGAATCAAAATTTCTGCATGCTTCGAAATTTAAGGTGATACATTTTCGCCCCATGCAAGGGAGCCCGATCTTTGGAATCAGGGAAATCTTCGACTGTAGAATCCGGGATTGGGGAAGTTTTAGCTCGAGGAATCCTGAAATCTGGGCTTTGGAATCCGGAGTACAGCTCAAGGAATCCGGAATCCCACTTATGATTGGCCTATCCGGAATCCAAGTTCCACGTGACAAAGAATCCTCAATCCAGTACCTGGGAACCGGAATCCCATTCAATGGATTCCAGAATCCAACACTATCTGGATCAACTTAGGTTTCTGGGAAACAGCCCACCCAATACCCCTCCCCTAAGCCAACATTTTGCCCCAAGTGAGAAGTAAGTGGTTAGATTTAGGGAAGGGTAGCTGGGCAGTTTCCTAAAAACCTTATTTCTCTTATCATCTATTTGCAGAAGATGAATCCGTCTAGACAGCAGCTTGGGAACGAATGTCTTTTCCAAACGAGGAGAATTAACCTGAATTACAGCCGGGGAGAAAACAATAATGTCTCAGAGAAATATAAAGTTCTTGTTTCCTGGTCAACTAACAATTCTAAGTATAACGCGATCAAAAGTAACAAGTTCGGGAAAATTTCTTTGGGAAATTGGAAGGACTGTAGAGCATGGTTTGATATAAAACCCAAGAAAAAAGAATTAGTTTAGAAAGAGATTTCAGTCCATGGCTAAGTGTTAACTTAACTTAAAATAAGAGGAAACCTGATACTGTTTTAACGTTCAATTGACCAACGTCTGTAAAAAGAATCAACGCAGTAACTTTTAAAATTGTTTGTTTTTTCTCTTGCAAGCAATTTTATTAACCCCAGGTGCTGGACAAGAGGAACTGCTAACAAACTAAGTCGAGGTAGAATTATGATATCAAGGAAAAAGGTGATTATACAAAAACTCCTTTTTTGCATGCTTCCTCAATTTGTACTTTTAGAACACATCAGTACTAAAGTTATACCAAACAATTCAAATTGTTTAATCTCGAACAGGGGATGTTTAGATAACAACTATAAGTATTGTTCTGCAACAAAAGGCTTCCTTTTAGATATAGTTTTTTATGTACATTCGGCTACATGGCACTGTCAAGGGAATTCTCGTCTGGGTTTGTTAAAACGTTTGGGAAAGTTGTCAAGTGAATCAATGAAAGGAAAGCGACAAAGACCGCTATTTTTAGCGATATTTTTACGAGACACGATGATACTCATCTTCAAAAAAGCCTAACTGTTTCATTCCCAAGTTGCCAAGTAGCTTCATTTGTGGCGAAAGAAAGCGATAAATTGCTCCACTGCAGTACTCGTGTTCACTCTTATTGTAATAAAATTATCGTTTGATTTTTTTATTTTTCTGAATTGTCATGACAGTTACCCTCCACGAGCTCATTTTTCTATCTAATCACTGGCTCGTTGGTAAAACGCAATATTCTGAAAGGTAGCTTTTCAGAGCACCGTGGATTTGAATAAATCACGGTTTCTGTGAAGTTTGACTTCGGAGCGGTACGGTCAATCAAAACAAACCTGTAAATAGAGGAGAAACTGTGAACTAAACTTTGAATGTTTGGGCAAAGTAAGTTTCTTTGTATTTATAATGTAATAATTAATACAAACAAATATTCAAAAATTATATACAATAGGTATTTATCAAATATACCCTTAATGTATAAATAAGTCCATTTTGTAAGAAGTTGCAGATGTAGAGAAATAAAAAAAGTAAACAGATTAAAGGCTTTACTATTCAACCAACCTAATTCAAACCAATCAGTTAAAAGTACTTAGCCAAGAGAAAATGACGTAGAGTGAAACGCCCAGTCTAGCTCTTGGGATGTGCGAATTTTACCAAAGTTATTTTTAGACGAATTAAACCATTGAAATTAATCGGAAGTTGGTTTCCGAAGAGGTGTTCAATCTTTTGTTCAGTCATGGGAAATTATGGTCTCTTTTGGCGAGACACCAGAACAATGTTTCGCATTATTTGCTTTGAGGCAGTAGGCATCACAAGCTAGTCAGGTTCGATTTTATTGCTCACGCCAGGAGCCTTACTTCTGTATGGTGATTAACAATTATTGCGGTCAAGCTGGAATCTGCAGCTGGTGCGCGGTAGTCAACGTTAGTGCGCGTTGTTGATATGATTCCCCGGTGATGTGGCAACATTAACCTTGAAGGAAAAATGTTCAATACGCTCTATGTCAGGTACGGATCTTTGTATATTCTTAATCGATTCTTAAACTGCACGTGCATACACACTGTATGAATATTTGCTGATAATAATTTAGGTATTAGAAACCCAACAGAAACAATGATTTCACATATTGAAGCTTGTGTGTTGCTAAAGTGCGCTAAGCATGGTTGACTTTAGGAATGCATATTCGACTCGTAGATAGAATCCTAGGGTTTCAATCGAGGATAATCAAACGGTTAACGATGAATATTACTAAAGCACCGACGAAATGTTCTGAGAAATTATAGAAGGAGGCAGTAGAGATTCCTAGAAAGCCCGCGAAAATATAAGGTGAAGCCCGCCAAAATTTGAAAGATTACGTGACACGCAAACTAGCTGTCTTAAATTCTTAATCATACATTTAGTTTCATGAATAAAGAATGTAAAGTATAGAAAATAAATGATTTCCAATTATTGAAGATAAGCGCTTAATTCTAAACTAGCTCTGGCATAGGGTAAGGGTTCCATGGTCCCAGCGGCACATCCCCACCGAGAAATTCCTAAAGTATTCCCCGGGGTAACGATATCCATTTGTTTGTTTAAATAAGGTAAAAAAAAACACTGCAAAAACCGTTACGATCAATCTTGCTCAACGTCGGATCCAAAAAGATCGTGATCAGTCAAAATAGATCAAATTGAGAGCGTTACAGTCAACAAGACTTTTGCAGGGATTGATCAAACAACGTGAAATAGAGTTTAGTTGCGATATTTCGACTGGCCAATGCCAGTCTCCATCATGTTTGTTGAGATATCACGAACTATTGCATAATAAAATTAAATAAATAAAATTACATAATATGACATGGTATGGTGTGGCCACTTTAAAAAGACAAGATAAGAAAAAAATAAAAGATATACTATATATAGTTACAGTTCATCACGTTTATTGATGCCCAGGGGCTCAATTGTCTTAGCTTTATGGATAAGGTGGGCTTCACGTGCTTTCCTGAAAGAATCACGCCCATTTTAAGTTTTTCAATAGGAATCAAAAGTATATGATTGTCGGAATGATTACTGGTTAGAAAGTGTTCTGAAACTGCAATATGGATGTAATTACCAGTAGGGTTGAGTATAGGTCGTCTGTGTTCATTAAAACGGTCTTTTAGGCGACGTTTAGTTTCTCCAATATATTGTAGATTACACAGGCGACATTGAATCAAATAGATAACATTAAAAGTTTCACGGCAAGTGATATGAGATTTGATGTGGTGGGCCTCACCTGTATGTAGGGATTTCCTCTCCCTCTATCGGTCTACAGGCGGCACGCCCAGACTTCATGAGGTGACGATATCCATTTGTAGTTGAATGAATAAATATAGCGCTTATTCTAAATAAATTTCAAACCGAAAGTCCTTATATGTAGGGATTTCCTCTGACCCTCTATCGGTCTACAGGCGGCACGCCCAGACTTCATGAGGTGACGATATCCATTTGTAATTGAATGAATAAATATATTGCTAATTCTAAATATTTTAAACCGAAAAGTCTTTCTATGTAGGGATTTCCTCTCCCTCTACCGGTCTACAGGCTTCAAGAGGTGACCATATCCATTTTTAGCTTAGTGAATAAATATAGCGTTAATTCTAAATATTTTAAACCGAGAAGTCTCCATATGTAGGGATTTTCTGTTTCTTCTAACGGTCTGATCAGAGGGCGCGTCCAAACATCTTGATGAAATA
Source organism: Porites lobata (assembly GCA_942486035.1). NCBI lineage: Eukaryota > Metazoa > Cnidaria > Anthozoa > Scleractinia > Poritidae > Porites > Porites lobata. Next base: position 976,667 of record CALNXK010000177.1, on the reverse strand, counting down.
TATTTGAGCCAGAACTACATCACGCTGTAAAGACTGCGCTTAAAACTATGCTTTCAAACAAGAAATGATTCATTAGGCATAAATTCCATTTGAATCAGTTGTCTTAACGTTTTAAGCAGAGTCAAAGTAGTGAGCGAACACCCTTCCCTCCGCTGTCCTCTCCCGATATCAGCTAAATCATGCGAATGGCACCGAGGAGGCCTATTTAAAGGCCATGAGAGAAAGATCAGGTACGATTCGATGAGATATTTGTCCATTTTGACTTATCCTTGAGATGATACTCCATATATGTCAGGAACAGGAGGGAGGGGGCGTCTCCAAGGAAATCGGTGGTTCAGTCCTCATGCCAGTATGACGTCATGTCTCGCTTCGGTGACATTTCAAAATGGCGGGCAAAGTCGTTGTTGATGAGGAGGATAAAATAATAGAATTTCTTACGCTTATCTTGTTTCATTTTCTTAGATTTGGCGATGTTAAGATTCCTATTGAAACAGAAAACCAGTATAATGTACTTATTTTGAATGAAACCTTCAGAGGTGTAATGATTTTTTAAGATTCCTTTCGATCATCGAGTATGATTGTCGAGCAGTCATATCTACCGGTCACACTTTCGAGGGCCAGTGCACAGCGATGTTATGGTGTCTCGACTCAGCAATAGGAGGTTCATCTAAGGACATAACAGGCTTTGAGTACGTGTAATCTCAGGTCTTCATTGTTGATGGTTCATCATATCAATCCCTTCAAAGTTCGTTTAGCGGCAGGGCGGAAAAGAGGTGAGTGTTAATATCTTTTGTTTCAATGCATTTCCCTGTGTAGGGAATACTCCTGTAATTTTCTAACTCATTCCCGAAGGAAAACAGTTTTGTTCAATTATTATTTTTGTGTAAAGCACATCTGGCTCTATGCAGCTTTGTGCATGTTATTGTTACCAAAATTAACTAAGTGGTCCACAGGCAGACCACCCTCTGTTAGTGGGGGCCGTTGTTGATTGAAATCTGAGCAACGATCTTTTGTTATTTATAGAAGAAATACATATGAACAATACGGTGGCTGTAATTTGTTCCAAAATGCAGAATTCAAAGCAAATTTTTCAATAAAGGTTTGAGGAAAATGCTAACTGAGCCATGTGTCATGTTTTTTTCGCCGTGTGGTGCTGTTTTAAGCGCTATTTTGCGAGATGAATATTTGACCTCGGCGGTTAGAACTAAAGAAGGAGACAAGGCAGGCAGCAATCAGCCGCCCGTGCGTGACCCAGTCCAATTTACGCTGGAACTGACGCCAAACTATTTAATTTCTTACCTCGAAAATACCGGCTCCCGATCCAGTAGATATGTATCCATGCCCCATCCGAATGACAGCTCAGTCCTTCCAAAATTTCTCGAGAAAAGCGATCCTGAAGTTGAAAGACCAGCTTTCTCAACATGACCAGTGCACAAAACTCAACCAAAGGCATTTGAGGTATGCGCGTCGATTCAAATCCACCAATCAGCGTATCACGACCGTTGGCAGTTCAAAACCACAACCCTACCCCGCACAGGGATGTTTGTTTGGTCGTGATACGCTGATTGGTGGATTTGAATCGACGCGCATACTTCAAATGCCTTTGGTTGAGTTTTGTGCACTGGTCATGTTGAGAAAGCTGGTCTTTCAACTTCAGGATCGCTTTTCTCGAGAAATTTTGGAAGGACTGAGCTGTCATTCGGATGGGGCATGGATACATATCTACTGGATCGGGAGCCGGTATTTTCGAGGTAAGAAATTAAATAGTTTGGCGTCAGTTCCAGCGTAAATTGGACTGGGTCACCCACGGGCGGCTGATTGCTGCCTGCCTTGTCTCCTTCTTTAGTTCTAACCGCCGAGGTCAAATATTCATCTCGCAAAATAGCGCTTAAAACAGCACCGCACGGCGAAAAAAACATGACACATGGCTCAGTTAGCATTTTCCTCAAACGTTTATTGAAAAATTTGCTTTGAATTCTGCATTTTGGAACAAATTACAGCCACCGTATTGTTCATATGTATTTCTTCTATAAATAACAAAAGATCGTTGCTCAGATTTCAATCAACAACGGCCCCCACTAACAGAGGGTGGTCTGCCTGTGAGTGGTCTATTCAAAATGCCTTTCCACGAGCAACGAGTATTGTCCTGTGTCTTGGAGCCAATGAAATTCATTATTAACAGAGGCATTTAAGGACACCCTGTTCAAGACGCTTAGTAGTGAAATTGTTAACAGTGTTTTAAACTCATGACCTAGGACATCAAACCCCATTCAGGACAATTCAGTGGCAAATTACCATTTAAAGCAGAATGAGGGTTTTGCTTCAGATTGTCAAATTATAAGCTTACCCCAGGATTTTTGTTTGGGAGTTATTGATTTATGACTGAACTTGCTTGGCGTTGAGAACTGTTAGTCCTAAATGCTCTGGAAGTATGACTTCCTTACACTGTAATATTGTAAGATCTGCATTGACATTTTTGAATGATCCATTGGGTGGAAACCATTGAGGAGGAATCACATGGCAGGCTACAAAAGGGATTTTTTCTCTCAGTGCCACCCAGAGGCGATGGTCCCCCTCAGTCAAATAAGCACAGCCAGTGTGCAGGTCACAGGAAACAATCAGGGGGTCTTGAAATCCCTTCTTCAAAATGAAACGCCTGACTTGCTCCAAGCGATTAAAATCATTTCCCAGCTGTGGTGTCAGTGATCTGTCACATTCTCCGTACTCCCATAATTCTGTTGTTTTTACCATTTGATAATCATATGTTTGGTCAAACAAATCAGACATGTAAGATTTGGCACACATCCTTTGCTTTTCATTTTCAGTGGGCTCATCAAGTCTTTGGAAAAATAAATCTTCTGAACTGTCTAACAGTCTAAAATCACTTTCAAATTCTTCTTCACTATCACTAGAGGGCAATGTGTCCTTTAGTAGGGCAGCAATCATTTCCTTAAATGATTTATTCTCTGGTGATTGCTCAAAGGATAGCTCTTCAGCTCTTTGTCTCTCACACTAATTTTCAGTTCTCTTGGTGGGTCGTGTGTTGGCTTACTCCTTTTTTTTTAATTTTTTAATTTTTTTGTGATTTTTTTTGTTTTTTTTTTGTAATTTTTTATTTTTTTGTAATTTTTGATTTTTTTTAAATTTTCTTATTTTTTAAATTTTTTAACTTTTTAACGTTGTATTATTTTTTTAATTTTTTAAATATTTTTAATCTTTTAATTTTTTAAATGAACACTAGTGAACAACACAAAGCAACGCGTGGATCTTGCTTACTTGATTTTATTCCTCTGACCGGTTTTGTCTGATCACACAGACTTCATCAGGGAGTATAACAAGATAGAGCTAAGGAACTAACTTTATACCTAATGATTAAGACCAAATCACGTGCCTGTAAGGGTGTGAACAGCAAAAAAACACCCACAAAATATGCATGTAGGATATTACTATAATCCTGCATTACAAAATTTGCAATGTTTAATTTTGGGGCTCACGGATTTAATGTTAAATCTGTGAGCCCCAAAGTTAAACGTTGCACACTTACAGGAACGTGATTTTGTCTTAATCATTAGGTATAAAGTTATTTCCTTAGCTCTATCTTGTTATACTCCCTGATGAAGTCTGTGTGATCAGACGAAACCGCTCAGAGAAATGAAATCAAGTAAACAAGATCCTCGCGTTGCTTTGTGCTGCTCACTATTGTTCATTTACAAAATTTAAAAAATTAAAAAAAATTGAAAAAATTAATAGCGGGGTCAGGCCAAGATGATGTATTGCAACACTTTTGTGTTTCTTCAAACAGAGCTTGAGCTTTCTCGTACTCATTCTGGGCTCGGTTCCTAGAATGATGGTTAAGTTTAACCCAGGATTAAGCGAAATATTAAGCATGGTTTTCTTGCTAAGAGCATGTAACTCAAGCTCACAAAGTACTGTTGAGCCCTTACTCTGAGACACGGTAACGATTTACACAAAATGTTACTATAAGCAAGGTAAATACAAAAAGTGGAACAAAATCTTAATCCTGGGTTAGCGCTAATCGGCCTCTCAGGAACCGGGCCCTGTATTTTTACAGATCTCAGAGAGAAGGGCTGACATGATATACATATGTTGCTTGTTTTAGATTCATTTATTGAATCTTTAGCATGATAAAGGTCATTGTGAAAATCAGTTTTATTTCCAGTTTGCTCATCTAGAAGGTTGCATGGTACTGCAAACAAGTTGTTGAATACATTTATGTTGTGTTTATTGCAGGGAGCATCACTGGAAAGACAGACTAGCTTCATTTCTGCACTGCGAACATTGCACAGTGCATGGACTGACCTTTAGAACGCCACGCTGGGCATCACTTCAAGATTTTGATGAACTTTTACCTTTTGCAGGCTTATGACCCCTGGATGCCAAACTGGCATAGTGTTTATCTCACACCCTTAGATTTTTTTTTATTTTCCATGTCCCCAATAAGGTATTGAGGGCTACACGTAATTTCATATTTTCCAATAAGGCTGTCAAATTTGCATGCACCTGCATCATTTTCACACCCCTTAAAGCAACATTTAGCACCTCCAGTTAAATGCCCATTCATAATTACAGCCCCTGATATCTCTTTTAATGACACAAAGTCATGCAAAGGTTTACCTCTGTTTGATAGCCAGTATAAATCACTAGTTATGTTAAATTTGGAATTCATCTGTGATCTCAAGTCAAAGACAGTTGCATATGGTGCAAAGGAAAAAGAGTGTGATTTTCCTGTTACATCTGTAACTAGAATAGATGTAACAAACCTTTTTGACTTGAACACCATGCTGAAGAAAAAGCCAGGGTGGTGAAATGTTACCATTTTTAGACAAGAATAGCTTAATAACATACCAAGGAAAAGATACAAAGCAGGGAACAATAGGGGAAGGTCTGCAGAATGAATGGAACTAGCATCAAAGCTCTCACCAACTGTTATTGCAGTTACCAAATAAAAACCTGCCAGAAATTGATAGGGTAGAGCAGATATGGTCAGACGGAGAACAGTGGCTGCTAAGTAAAAGGGAACTGAATTTCCCACTGCCAGAGATTGAATTGTTGTAATGTTAAACAAGATGCTGTAATACGGTAAAAGGCATGTAACCATAACAGTGGAAAGAAAACTTTTGATGCTAGACTCCAAAAATATTGCACAAGGGAGTATTTGGATGTTGACCTGAACTGTAAGCAGGTCTTGTAAAGACGTTCAAGCAGATGTAAAAACAGTTTTATGATAAAAACGGAAGGAAAGAAAATAATCTCCAGCAAATAATTTAGTGTTTGGCTGTACTTTGCAATTTGCTTTGAACAAGTGTTGCAAATGACTTTCCAGTTCATTAGGACGATGACTGTAACTACAACACAAACCAGAGTTAATGTCGAATAGAGTAAATTGGATAGGAGGATGAGATGGAAATGCCTTGTTTTAAACTGTTGCAAACACAAACATAATAACAGTAACATTGCCCACTGAAGCACACCCAAATTTGAATCAATTTTAGTGACAAAAACTTGCCCCACCCCATTAGCATGCCATTTTTTAATTGGAGTTTGGCAGAAACTTGAAGGGATATAAAGTCTGTAAGGAAGCCTTGCAAAGTTTGGAAATGCTTCTGAAATAGAAGCCATTATGACATGACTATATAAAACAGATGCCACAAGATGCAGAAAGAAAAAGCATTTTTCAGGGAAAAAATAACTAATGTTGAAGACTAAATCATACAGAAAAATTGTTGTTACCAATAATACAAAAAGTACCATATGTCACTTTTCTTTTGATTATTCCATTTACTAAAGACGTTTTTATTGTATTTTTGTCTTTATTTAATTGAAATAATTATCAAATATTTGGTGAATTAATTTAAGTTGTGATTTAAGGTCAATTATGTGTCACACTTGTGTGTTCAACACCAGACTTTATTTACATACACCAAATATGAAAACCAAATACAGCTTATTCCCGAAGGCACGCTGTTTTTGAAAGGAACAATGAAATGATTTTCCACGCAAGCACAGCAAAACACGATATAAACAACAACACCCCTGATCTGCAACAATATTTACCTCCCTGGAAGCAGCGATTAAAATTCAACACTGATTAAAACTACCACACAATCAGTAAGCTTATTTTAAAAAGCGATTAGATGCGTTAAAAGACAACAAATTCAAAAACAAGCAACCAATATAACTACCTTCAACAAAAGTAAGTATTTAGAAAGACAAATCAATCCCACCACTGTGTCAGGGCTGTGAAATTTGGAGGGAAATATCAAGAAACAGAAAGAAATCAACAAAAGCCCACACTCGAACGGATTGATATGAGGAACGGCTTATCCAATCCACAAAAGAATAGGCGCACCTTAAAGGAGTGTAATCAATGAATAAAACCTCCTATCCTGAAGGCTATCCGTTGCGTAATTTGGATAAAAAAGGTGACTGATCGATGATGATCTGACTGGTCCTACAGAAAAGATGGCGGTCCCGCCAAACAACCCTCGGCACAAAGCGGCAAAATTACACAGTTACGCACACAAAACGCTCTAGAGGTTTACACAAACAGATAAAAGCAACAATAAAGCACACACACTTACGATCAAATTAGCGAACAATAGCGACATTAGCCTAGCGTTTTGTCTTTCTTGGCCTCTGTTATTCTCTCCTCGATGGCGTCCCATGCTAATCTGCAGAAGCAACGCGAAGCACTCACCCGTTGCTATGTGACGTCACACTGGCACGAGGAGTGGGTCAATAAACGTAATTCGAAAACAATAGAGTCGCCCCCTCCCTCTGGTCAGGAAGCTGAGCGGTTTCAATACGGCGGGAACTTTTGCTTCACTAGTTCTCAAGAGTCAAACGAAACAAATCATTTAATTTATAGCCAGGAAATGCAGTGAAAATAGCTGTAGTCTTGTGTTTAGCGAGTGAACAATGCAAAGTGATTTTCTCGCATTTATGACTATTTTGTACCGCAAACGAAACCAAGTTAAGTAAAATCAAAGTAAGTCAAAATAACTGTATTCGCTGCATCTTCTTTGCAAACAAAAGAGAAAGTCCCACGCCGTACTTTACACTATTAGAAATCTTAAAGTTAGAGAATATCTTGAAATTAAAAATTGGCGCTCTTGTGCATAAAATTCAATGTCAAAAAAAGGATACACCTCCTGCCCTCTATGACGTAGTTCAACCGGCTTCAGCTGATAATTATAATACTAGGCCGGTATCGTCACTAATCAAAACCTGTGCAGACCGTTTTCCAGAACTAATTATGGCCTAGCAAGGTTTAGTGTAGTGGCATCACAGACCTGGGAAGCAACACCTATGAAAATTAAGTGTCTCCCCTTGAACAGTTTTAAAAAAAGAATACAAACTCTTTCTAGACAGTCAGGCATCTTAAACAACTCTAATCTGTTACTTAGCTCTATTTATTTGATTATTTAATTTAAATAGTTTTTTTTATAAGTCCTGTATAACCTCCACCCACTTGTAACCGCTCTGTGGTGGTAGCCAACTCGAAAGCTTGGCTCCTTTGGCTGCTACACACTCTTTTCCTTTGCTATGTTTAGTTCAATGTATAGTTAGCTCTGTTTTTTACTACTTCTTTTTTTTCCTTATTGTTATTGTATTGTAATTGAATAAGTGTGAATAAAATAATGAACTTGAACTTGAACTTGACCGGAAACTCACGCCCACTTACTCCGCCTCAAGAGATGATAAAAATATTAATTTGTTGCTTTTCTCCCGGCTTTCTGTTTTATTGCCTACGAGCAAGCTATTTTACTGTTAGATCGATTGATGCGATTAAAACGTTTCTTCCCATTTTCATCATCTTTGCATACATTATCCGCTTTTCCTTTCTCAGTGGAAATCATTAAAAAAAAGAATACTCAAAGCTCTTTGTCTTCCCTCGTCTCCCACCATTTTTTAATGTGGCGAGCTTTTTTAACTCGAATCCTCGATTAACTAGAATTATTGGGCTGTATTTAAAAACAAGCACCTAGAAAGAAGGTTTAGCTGTTAAATCGACCAAGTGAAAATATTGTTTCGCAATGGGAAATGAATCGACCAAGAAATATTAATTATTTCAAGTGTTGACGGCCGATGAACATATTTATATCTCTCAGACTATCTCTCTGGCTATCTCTGTAAACTTGAGCCTTGGTCCAAAACAATAGGAGCTGACTTAATTATAATCACCACAAATATTCCGTGAATGCACCGTTCAACGGCGCTTTCGCATTAAAGTCGGTTCTATAGCTACAATAGCCTGCGAACGGTAACAGCAAGTGGTAACGTTGCGAGTATGCGCGAGCCGCTGGACGGAAGTTTGTGGTGGTATTGGATCGCAGCGAATGCAGCAAAGAGAAATGGCGCCTCTTTTAAAATTACCATCGTCTTAGTCATCTGTTCTATCTTTGTGGAGTGCAGATAAGACTAAGTCTTCTTTGTAATATGCGAGATTGGTCTCAAGGCTAATAAGTCGCAGATCATTCACAATTTTGCGCGGTTTGCGGTCCATGAGTGATTATTGTTTCGTGTTTTGGCTTGCGTGCGGACACGTCGATGGGGTTAATCGTTCTGTGTAACAGCTGCAAAACTCCTCTATTAAACACTGGATAACTGGGAAAAAATCTCTTCATGTAAGCTGTGACCGAGTACAAAACGTCCGACGCTTACGATTTGAATAAAACGCTGTGAAAAAAATTCTAAATGCTAGTCTGTTTATATAGTCATAACTGCAGTTCTTGCGACAATCCCCTTGCAATAATACGATTTCGCGTCAGTTATGGTTCAGGAACGCCCTGTTTTTCAGAGATGTGCAACCTTAGTGCAGTGATTCTGCCAGTGATTACTTTTCAGAGACACCCCATCCTAACCACCAGTGGCCAAAGCAGGTGCAGTGCCCTAATTCTGTGACTGATAAAATTTCAAAGATATCCCACCCAGGGCTATGAAATTGTATGTTTCCTTTTTGACTAGATGATATAAAACTGAAGACCCAAACTCAAGAAATGACATCTATTAAATCTATGCGATGCTATAACTTATTCAGGGGTGTAGGCAGAATTTTGTAATATGGAGGCTCTTGACTCCAAGATGCCCCTTATTCTTCTAAAATAAAGAATTAGATGAACCAAAACAGGAGTGTGGTACAAGATGTTTCATATTACAGATGTGTTTTATTGAGGTAACCCTAACCATGAAAAATCCTTCCCTTTACTCCCCACACTTCTACATACTAGAAAATTGCAAATATGCACACAACAGTGAAAATATTTAAAATAGTAACTTAGATCATAGTCATATCTAAAACTGCATTTTCTCTCTGAGACATTGAAGTGAATTTTGTGCTTCTGATACTTCCATGCTTGCACTCATTTTTGCTTTTCATAAATTTTGTTGTTGGTATTTTCTACTGCACATGTGTAAATTATTTAAGATATAACTAATAAGGCCTAGCTCCCTTGACTAGCCCATATCTGGGCTAAGATTAAAAAATTGAAAATGAGAGAAAATTAGCTCTAACTTTTCCTTTTCATTCAATTTCAACATGAGGAGAACTTAAGGGTCTTAAAGCCTGATATTTATAAAGTCTGAGTTTATGGTAGCTTCAAGTGAGCCAATGTATGACTCATTAAAATTAAAGCTTGTCTGTGTGTCTTCTGGGGCACCAAGGCTATTTGATGCAGTTCAGGATGGAGTGACAGACCCTTCACATTCTGCGGACAGCATAGGGTAAAATAAAAAAAAACGGATAGTCGCCATTTTGAACCAGCTCTGCTATGGCTTGAGTGAAAAGTGCGACTGGTTTAAATGTGACAATGCAGTCGTCCTCAATGACTATCACCTGAATCAACAAGGTTTAGTGCTGAGCATCTCATAAGGAGCTCCTGCAACAGGAAAAAGGCAAATGAAATTTTTCATAACTTGTCATCTTGCATCAGTGGGAGCATCAATGAGCTTGTTTCAGGGGCAACTTTACATATTAAAATTGCAACTTGTGCAGCCTATGATATATGACTATATACACTACTACAGTGTATACACAGCCAAACCGACATTGGCAAGCCAAGTGCTCCTAAATTCATGTGCACAAACACTGAATATATGAGACCCAGAGTATCAAAAGATCTATTTCTATCGGAGAGTGAAAAGTTACCCCTATGGCATTTAGTTGTTGCCCACAACTAGCGATACCCCTTTAGATATTCAGGACTTCTAAAGTGTCATGGATACGAATTTATATTCAAGAAGGAAAGAAATCTTTTGGATAGAAAAGGAACAATAACATTTATGATTTTTGTAAGCATACAAATACATTGTATGTGATGAAGCTAATTCTTATGTGGATGCCAATGTAAGGAATCATTATACAGGGATTTCATGTCCAGTGTTGTCTGTACTTCAAACAGGAATGGCAGTCCAGCAAGTGCAAAGGTGAACAAGGGCAAGAATTGTTTTGCGCTTGAACTTGTGCTAGTGTCAAAGTGGAAGTAATATTGTAATGGTCATATGAAAATGCATTAAATCACACTTATTAAATCACTTTTATAGTAGGGCAGGGAAAAGAATGCACATGTGTATTTTCATATTTTATATTGATTTCAGTTATGTTTCAAGACATTATGTAAACATTTTAAGCATAACATTACAATTCATTTAGGCGCCAATTTTGTATGTATAAACAAATCATCATTGAATAATTGTCAGAATAAAATCATCTTCCAAATGGTGAGGGTTCTTGTCAGTGAATCTGAGAGCTTACAGTGCATGATTATTAAAACGCAAATTCATCAGTGTTCCCCTCCTTGGATGCAAAATCAAACATTCCAGAATGAAAGAGCGTTCCGAAACAATGCTCTTACAAATAAGTTTTGTTGGGATATACTTTAATATGTTAACGAAAAATCAAAAAACAAGGTTGAAAAGGACAAGAAAAATTTGTCCATCTTTAACGAAGTTTTAGCAAATAATATTTCACAATCCACCGCCTCGATCTCTTAATCTCTGAGAATAAGTAATCACCATAGAGCACCAATGGACACCAGAAAAGCAAATTTTCGAAAATGGAAGGAAACATCCGACTATGGCCCTTACTTGTAAGAGTAGGAAATTTGCTTGTTGATTTCATGCCGCTAAATAGTATCAAAATACTCGAACTTCCCCCATTTGACTTAACCATTAAAAGTGAAAATACGGAGTGGCCGAAAGAGAAGTTTAACCTGTTTAGTGGCTTGTGTGGGATATATAACTGGATCTCGCTGTATGGTCAGGGTCAAATACTAAAAAAATACCAGGGTCACATAAATTACGTTGAATTCAGGCTGCTATAATTTTAACACATAACATTCGATGATGCTGCTCCACATTTCACAAAGTAAATTAAGGGGTATATCTTACCTAAATGTTAGGCAGCTCTGCAGATCGTGGACGATAACCCAGAAATCCGTGACCGCTCCAATGTCAACAAATCAACATATCACAACAAACGACCTCGTGAACGCTTTATCTGCTTCATCAGAGGAGCCAAATAGACGAAAATTAACCACCTAAATGGCCCTTCTCCCATACATGACACTTCAACATGGCTTAGCCAAAGTATCCAATGTATAAGACATGTCTGTTGTCGATTGGGTATGCAAAAAAATCTCCCTTGAAAGTGCTTCAGAACGGCTTTCGGCCATTACGATTTCCCGTCAACAAGTACTTCCCAGCAAGCTTGACGCATGCGCAAACGTTACCACTTGCTGTTGCGAACGGTAGACGTTTCTTCTCGCTCAGCGCGAAACGTTCCTCAGCGGCGATGAGCGAGGAGACACGTCTGCCGTTCGCAGGTTGCTCTCTAGCTTGTTATGTAATATATAGATTTAGCCAGGACTAAAAGCGAAGCTCTGGTTAATATTAAACAAGGAGTAATACTTATAAACAAAAAAGAAATAAATCGTGTAATGCTAAACAGGGACGACAATTCAAGACTAAAGGTGATGTTACACGAGACGATTCGCAACGACGATTTTTAGCGAAACACAGCTCTGCAACATGGTTAGAATGGTTACAACATTGTTCCAACATTGCAACACTGTGTTGCGCTAAAAATCGTCGTTGCGAATCGCTACGTGTAAAAATGACATCACTTCAATAGATCTAATTAGCAAACAAAACAAATACATACATACATACATAAAACTTTATTAATGTGTCTTGGAATGTCTAGCCGATGGGGTTAAGAACCCCTCTACTAATTGGGGACACCAAATTGCACGAGCAGCACACTTTTTCTTCTAAATACCATAAAACAAATTGCACGTGCAGCACACTTTTTCTTCTAATTAGCAAAAAACAAATTTGCACGTGCAGCATGCTTTTTTGTCTTTCCCTTGCCGTCGTTTTGCACGACTACAACGCTGTTTTGTACGACTAAAACATCAAACTTCCTAGTTACACATTAGGGCCATTTATACGAGGAAAAATAAGACGCGAACTTTCCGTATAAACGGCACATTTCGTCTAAAATAAGACGCCGCTTAGCTAAGACGCGTCTTATTAGATAATACATGCTCGTATAAATGGTACAGGTCGCGTCTTATTTAAGACGCGTCTTATGTAAGACGCGTCTTATTTTTCCTCGTATAAATGGCCCTATTATTTTTATGGAGGAATTGTCGTATGTACTTACCCAGTATTTTCTTTCCTGTGTTCATGTTCGCTTTTAATTTTCACTACCGCTCATTTTCACCTTGCTGGCCGCTCCTTGCTGGCCGCTAGCATTTCTCATTTTCTCACCGCCGCGTTGAATTTCCACGTTTTTCTTCCTACGAAATTCGTCTCCTTTGTTTTCAATAACTCGCTCTAGCTCTTTCTCTGTTATCCACGTTTGTGTAAACATAAAAAATAACGCCGAAAAAGACACGAATTTGTTGTTGTTTTTTCTTGCTAAAAGTCCGGGCGGCCATGTGATTTCCGTCCAAATAAAACCTTGAGTTGTATTTGGGTTGCCATAGCTGTCGATTGAGTGATTTTACATTGGTATACCTGTGGTGCGGACGGACGGTCGGTGTACGGCCACGCGATTACCAAATTTTTCTCGGATGGGTAGATTACCATATTTCCTTAGCTTTTGGGCTCCGCTATAACTAACAATTGACCACTCCAGAAAATACTATAACATACCGTATTTATTCGATTAACCGCCCTGGGGCCCGTTTCTCGAACGTCCCGATAATTAACGGGCCCGGTAAGCTGTCTCCGTTTACATTAAAAATCGAGGTTTCAATAGTTTTGCATCTAGCATGATAAAACTATCAGTTAGTGAAACAAAATGGAGTAGTTTGCTAGCCAGGACCCGCGCTCTTTATCTTTATATTTCGATTTGAATATTTGATTTCGGGCCCGAAAAGTTACCGGGACTTTCGAGAAACGGGCCCCTGGACGCTTATTAAATTTTTGGACCTTGAGAGTGGGCGCTTATTCGAGGTGGGCGCTTATTCGAGGCTGGGCGCTTATTAAATTTTCACCATTTTCAGCAAGTGAAGTATGTTTATTTTGCAACAGAACAACAAAAAGCTAATAACAAAACGCGAAGAAGTTACAAAGCAAGGTTTCTGTAAAATACTCTGAAGAAAACTCCGTCCTCGGGGAAGTCTCTTAGTAGAATTTGTTCACTAACGTGGGTGGGGTGGGGGTAAGCGCTTATTTGAGTTTGATTTTGAGGAGGAGGGGTGGGCGCTTATTCGAGGCTGGGCGCTAATTCGAGGTTGGGCGCTTATTCGAATAAATACGGTACCATAATGCTCTTTGTTTGTCACCCCAAATTTGCATAAACATTGTTGTTGTTTCTCTTGAAGACAATGCTTATGCAAAATTTTGGAGTGACAAACAAAGAGCATTATGGTATGTTATGGTATTTCTGGAGTGGTCAATTATTCACCGAAGTGGAGGTGGCTAGTGGTGGGATATTTACCGAGGACGCGATAATTAGTGTATACTAAAACAGTGAGATAATTAAGCACAAAACGACAATTTTTAACTCATTTACAATTTTGGCGCGCAATGACCGAACGGCCGCGGTCGTCGCTTTTTCTTGCCGACAAATAAAACTTTTGAAAGCATTTGTTTAGCTCTTGCGGGGAAGTTTCTTTAAAAGGAGTTGTGAATTCTTTTTGTATTTAAAATCATTAAATAAAGTAACGCAAGACTTACGCTTAATTTGCATTTGTAAACAAAAAACTTTTTCACCGGTTTTATCGATAAATTCAGGTCAAAAAGAGAAAATTTTACCTGTTTAAACTTCCAAACCGAACTTCGTCACCTTCTTCGTGTATTTCGGGAACAGCTTGCTTGATTAGTTGTGAAATTTCTTTGTTTGTTACGGCAGCAAAACGGGAAGGCATTTTGCTCGCATCTTACGCTAGTTTGACGTCGCTCGCTCGGAGGAACTGGAGGTGAATAAGTGAATAGTGCAGGATATTCAGTAGCCAATCAGAGCGCGCGAAAAACACTATCCACTGTTTTAGTATAATCGTAACTCATCTTCTGTCAAGTTGAGTAAATTTTTCTTGATACAGATACCTAGTGAAATTGAAATTATGAGCGAAAATTTTCTACCAGGTAATAGTCTTTGAAGCTTCTTGAGGTTTGGCATATTTATTCCAGGTTTAATGCTCTTTGATTGAATAACAGAAGTAATGAAGAACGGGTAGTAATCTAATATTCCGCTTTATCCTCATCGAACGGAAATTTAACAACGCTTTGACGATTCGAAAGTGACTTAAACTTCCTTGCGTTTTACCACTTAGGTATTTCGTAATGAAGATAAAAATGATACATTGCCAAATAAGTACTTTCGAAAAAACCGATCTCCGAGTCTCCTCTGACGAGTGGGCGGAAACTGTCCGGAAGAATGACGGAGGACATTGACAAAGGGGAGTTAATACGCCGTTAATATAATTTACATCAAGTAAAAAAAGCCATAAATAATGAGAGTATATGACTCATTAACTGAAAGTCAAGTTAAATCCTCTTGGTATCACCAAATCGTTTCTCTTAAACGCTTTTTGTCCTCTCATTTTTATGTTCTAATCATGTCTTTCAAGGCACTATTCGAAGACCGTCGAAACCAGTTTGCTAAAATTGGCAAGTTGTTTGTCATGATCAATTTACAAAGCTCATTAACCGTGTTAAGTACATTTAATTATCACTCGCAATGGGCGTCGCTTCCCATTAACTTTGCTCTTCATTGCGCGTAAGAGGGGTCAAATGTTACAAAGACTACAACCGAATAACATCCTGTTTACGGCTGACAAATCAAGACGCCATTCTAAGTAAATTTGAATCATAATTTTATTAAATCGACTAAGAAGACAAACTTATTTCAGTTTTCGCAGTTGATAACTTTCCTTTTTTCGAACACAGGAAAACCATTATAATCTTAATCATTCCTTCCAGTGATAGCTGAACCAAAGCCCACTGAACAATAGTTTTTGCGCTAATTTAACAGCTGGAAAAGTTCTAAGCAACAAACCGACGAGTGTCACCATATCGTAGGCCGGGGCTCACTTGTTCCAAGATTGATTAGCGCTAACCCGAGATTAAATTTTAATCCCGGTTTCTTTTTCTTCTGTTCAAAGCCAGAAGTAAAATGGCCCGTGGTTTGATTTTGTACCAGCGTTGAATGACTTATGTAACGCAGGTTAAGGACGGAATAAGACAAGGAAAAGTTTGAATTTTCTTTCCACCAAGCAAAATTCTTTTTTCGTTTTCTTTTTTTAACCCCCTCCACCATCGTCATCACCACCAACCATGCATTGCCAACGTCAGTGCTGTTAGGGGAATTTCAGTAGTAGAAGGCAAAATATCACAGTTTGTTGTTAATCAAAATCTTCCTGCCCTTTTCCCGGTTTGACAATCATTGGTAATTTTACTTCAGTCCATTTTCCTTGTTTTCCAATTAGCAAAAAGGAGCCCGATACGTATTCCTAAAATAAGGGCCATGCATAAAGACGGGCACTAGGAAAACGAGCGTCATTAAACATATTTTACGGGCATTAGTACGTAATAAACAGCTGGTTATTTATAATTGAAGTGTGATGCAATGCTACAAATAAGTGGTTTCGTATCCGGTTTGGTTGTAATTGTATGTTTTGCAAAGTTCCTCTTAAGAAACCATTAATAAACATAGTTGTCAGTTCTGTTTGACGTATTACATTTTAGCCTTGGGTTGTTTGCCAAAGATGAAAGAAAAAAATATCTACAACTGCATTACAGCAGCAGACAAGATTTTTTGTGTATCACCGGCAAACTCATGAGCGCATCAATATGTTGTGAAATGCAGGCCAGTTTTCAATTTTGTTTTGGAAGAATTATACAGTTGACTCTCAAAGCAGATAGCTTTGACAGGTTCTTGTCGTTTCACGACAACTGAATCCCAGTATTATAGTTTGTGTTATACAGCCCTACTTTATCGAAAAATATTTATTCCTCTTAATTTATATATCCGGCAAATCTTAAGTTATTTGAAACAGAATGAATCCTATTTATTTTAAACAATATTTGGTTTACTGCTCCTATCAATTTCTCTTAATCGTCGATCAGTAGTGCAAAAATGTCAATTAAGTTTATGCGTATTGCCATGGACTCTTCTGGCCTTGAATGGTTTCAGTCCTAGTTAAACTCGCTAATATAAAATGCATACACAACCCGGTATTTGAATAGCAAATAACTGATAATGTAAACATCTTTGTCCAAAAATGGTCAATAAAACACTGAAACAAGATTTTTTTTTATTGTTGTTACTCTCAATCGATTACATCAAAAAGAAATTTTTCTAATAGATCAAAAGGAAACAATAAGATTTTGCATTATTGCACTCATAACGTTTTTTATTAGCAGCTTTTCTATTATGATTCTTTCATCAACTTCTGAAAGAAATAGCGAAAGTTTTTTATTGAGGAAAGAGCTGACCTCTTTCAAACATGAAGTTTCGTTTCAGTCTTGCAACAGCTGAGGGGCGTGCCGGAGTGAAATCATTTTGGGTAACCTTTAAGGTTCTATAATTACAAGGGAAAGCACCTCAGAATCGTTATTTTCTTCACCAACTCCAAAGCTTGCAAACATTATCTTGTAACAGTCACGAAACGATGTCGAAGAGAAACATGGATAAAACAGTTGCAAAATACTTCATTGTTGTGGTAAGTCATGCCAGATAATCTTTTTGCTTTAGTCAGATCCAAAACGATGGCAAAACCAATGCCAAAACTGAAAAAAAAGAGAAAAAAATGATCATTAACTCCTTTGCACGACGACGGTGACTCTTAGCCTCGTAAGTTTTTTTAGTTTTTAAATATAACGATAGTTCATTCTTACATTTGTCCTGAATATTGTATATGTGGTTGTGTATCGGCGTAAAAACAAGGAGCTAGCCAGGACGACGTATTGCAAGACCAAGATGTTTCTGTTGCTAATATTTTCTCAGTTTTGGCATGAAGAGAGCTTAAACCATACTATAAAATTGATAGTTTGTTCTCTGTATTTAAGCCAAAAAGATAGCTTATAAGTCTTACTTGTTGAAAACAATTGATCAGTTTTAAGTCAGTATCCTTTGGAAACAGATATACGTACGTATTGAAATTATTCTTAACTGACCTTTTAACTTATCTTTGTGTGTTATGTTGTAATAAGTTACTACATGAACTAAACAATTCCTAAAGAAACTGTTAAACAGAGTCTCAAGAAACCGTTTGATGCAAAAATAAGAGTGGACAGCGATTAACCAAGAACTGAGAACATCTATTAGAAATCGATTGCCAAAAACTGTCATCTTTATGCATAATAACCGAATTCAGATATTTTTACACCCAGTGGAATAATCTGAGTAAAAGACGTCCATAGTTTGAACAGAAGAATATATCTTTTTTAAAAATTATATTTGATTTTGTTTCTTTTCGCCTGCGTTGAAGCAGGACTTGTCACTCGAGACTGGAGAACTCGATAAACTGTTAATCGAGAATTTAGATTGACTGCGAAGCAGGCTACGTTTCGTATTACGTCAAAAAATAAGCAAATAACATCCAGCCTTTTCTAAGATTCAACATTTCATTAGTTGAGTCTCAATAGGCTGTAGTAAACAACGCATTAATTCCTTTTTTTACACGTACAATTTTGATATGGTGATTAATGACGATCCAGCTCTTCCGCTTTGTTTAAACTGGAGCACTGAATAGAGTTACTGCGGAAAGTCGAACTTAAGAAATCATAATTTTATTAGACTTTCCTTGAGATTAAGGCTTAAAAATGGACTCGTTACCTGTTTCGGAATTATACTTTTGAAATTTGAAGAGAAAAGAGAACTTGTAAAAGTAATTGTGTTTAGTTATGTTTGTTGACTAATTGATCAGCCACCCGTCTGAAGCCTTAGCATGGTCGGCGGTTGCCTGCGTGCAGACGTCTCCTATTTCCTTTGTTGCACGCGGAAAAGGGACGTCTGCGTAACGCCGTTGCTAATCGTGTTCCAGCGTCCTGCTGGGTTCCCAAGATCTTGGGAACACGCTGTGATAGGCTGACACACAGTGCGCATTGTTTGACTTAACGCTGATTGGTTGTTATCGAATGTGGTCTGATAATGTATGCGGTGATTTAAATGATTTATGTAAGCGGGGTTTTCTAACCAAAACAAATCAAAACATGTGCGATTGTGTGCTGTGTTTTTCGTCGATCGAAAAGAACAGCGATCGAAATCTTGTGCGGGGACGCGGAAAATTTAACGTGTAGGAGGAAATTATTTCTTTACAATTTACTGTGCATGACACATCACATCATATTTGTAAACAGTGTCTGAGAAAACTACAAAAGCGGCGTGGACTTCGCACCAGGCAGGCATTTCGGAGAAAGCCAGCCAAAGAAACTAAAATCTTTATTAAGCCGTAACAAACAGAGGTCAAGAAAATTTAAACACTTTACAACTGCATCTGAAATCAAATCCTATCGGGAACACCCACAGAAGCATAAACCACAGGAAATGATTACTCAGTATGCATGTAACAAACCTGTCAACTCTTATTTCTAACCGGATATTATTTGACAATTTATGCGAAATAGAATACCCTGCCAGCGGGACGCTGGAACACGATTAGCGACGGCGTTACGCAGACGTCCCTTTTCCGCGTGCAACAAAGGAAATAGGAGACGTCTGCACGCAGGCAAGGTCGGCGGCAGACAGGTAAAGTATTTAAGCAACGATCCACTGAATTTTAGCGACAGCATGAATGTACGTAATGAAGTACTCTTTCTGAAGCACTTACGAAAATTCTACACTCACACATACTATACTACACTCACTTTCTGCTAACTCATGCCAATGATCAATAACCCTCAATAATAGCCTCCTACTGGGCAATTTAAGAAATACTCTTGATTACCTCAGGCGCTGCCCGTGACGTCACGGTGGCCATATAAAGGTCCCAAACCAACCCTGTGGGAGTTGATCTCTTTCCTCTTAAGTGAACACTTTTTTTTGTTCCAATAAATTTGCATCGATGCAGATCGAGTGGGTCGAAACGCTCTATATTTAGTGGCATGCTACATAATATCTGTCTTTGGTTTAGGCATCAGTGTAACTATAATAGGTCTTCTCAAACGCCACCTTTAACTATTGGTGTAAGAAACTCTATGGCTAAGTTTTAAGTAAAACAAAACTGAATGCAGGGCTACATAGCGTTCAGTCCAGGGGGAGCCCGCTCAACATAGTTTTACGACAGTGAAACCTCTTTCACATACCTAGTTGTTTAGTACTTAGCATGCCTTTTCACTGCCGTAAATTCACTGTCTTTAAAACATGAATAAAAAATCGCAAAACATGAACATTTTCACAGCCATATTAAAATGCATTTGTCCCTTTTGGACCTTTTTAGAGAGCGACCTTCCACATACTCCAACAAGTGAAATCCGTACGTTACCATTTCATTTACTTGAAGCCTGCATGAAAAAGATCAAGCTAGATATCCCTTTCAGGCGGAGCCTCCTCCAAAGACCCCAGAGTCTAATTCAGTATTTTTACTGATCAGGTCTTATTGGAGCCTACGTTCTGCGGCATATTCGTTTGCGGTCCTTTGCAGTCCTTTGTGGTTAATGTTTGTACTTTGATTCTTTCAATGAGAGATGAGTGGACAGCAGTTAACCAAGAACTGAGACTATTTATTAGAAATATTTTATCGAATCGAACAATGACCTTCTCAATGCGTTTTGAAGAGTTCGGTCGTAGCTAAGATTATAAGGTTTGAACGAGTCCGAGCGAGCGCGTATATATCTTTAGATGTAAGCTTTATGGTGACGCTATGGAATCATGGTATACCCAGCCGACCGCGGAGTTGCTCTCTCTTCTTTATCTCAATTTGCTAGCCTGTGCCAGGCTCTCAGATAGTATAGTGCGGACGTGTTAAAATGAGCAAAGCGAAAATAAGACGCGCGCGACTTGGGAAAGGGGGGCCCCCGCGTTTTTCGCAGTTCTTTTTACTGAACGACTTTTCACCACTATCTCGGAGCCTGGAACAGGCTACAATTTGCTTGAAGGTGGGACTAATAAATGCTTGGGAATCATTTATTTTAGGCGTTGATTGTGTGTTTATAAAAGGCCTTTCTCTCACAAATTCATGGTTAAGTGCGTATCAGAGTTTAATGTAAGGTGCCATGACCTAGCCTAAAGGAACAATAAAATTCCTTTAAGGCATAGACTAGTTCAAATAATTGGATTATAAATTTTAAGAGGTTTTAGCTAAAACGGTTTTAGCTAAAACCATGGCCTCAAATGCAAAGTTTTCTCACGCCTTGCGTAAAAAATTTCACAGCTGCGCCTATTCCTTTTCGTAAATCCGGCCAAACCTTCAATGTTTGCGACCATCATTATTTTTAGTCATATTATGGCTTAAATACAGGCTTCTAGTATTTGATTGTAAAACTCCCTGAAGAAGTCTACGTTCGTTAAACGAAACGCGTAGGAGAGTAAACAAGTTTTACAGCAACAGTTCGCAGAGTGCTGCTCACTAGTTTAGTTTTAAAAATTTTTCATAATTTAAAAATTATAAATAATAAAAAAAGGCCTTAAAATAATAATAAAAAGGTCTTTAATCACACGGTTGTGTCTTTACAAAATGAAGATAAAACTAATGAATCGACAATAATACATATTTATTGTTTCCCTTCTTAGGTTGGATTGATCCTGCAGTTCCATTTGCCTGGAAGTAATAGTCTATCTTGCAAACCAGTCAATACTGACGGTGCTTACACCATTAAGTCTTTTAAAACGGACAAATATCTCAAAGTTGAATGGAAGAATAACACGACCAAGTTGTCATTTACAGGAAATTCAAACGACTGTGGTATTTGTAAGTTATCAAACCAAATATATTATATTGTTTCCTCAAAAGAAAACCAGGTCCTTTCGCTAGAAAGAGTAGAAAAACTGTGGGGTACAAATACAAGACCAGCGTTGGTGAATTTGGCTATAATTGAGGATGAAAGACATTTTTAAGCATGTCATAGGGGTGCCGAGAGAATCAATGTATAGCTAATCCAGAAATCAGTATTTTTAGGGTTGGCGAGGATACTTTAAGGATATAAAAGATGATGCTCTTTGGTTGTAGTTCTGCAAAACAACAATGTAACAATTACAATCATCATCATCATCATCATCATCATCAGTATTATTATTTTATTGTTATTGTAGACGGAGATTTGAAAACGTTACTGCTAAAATAGACCTCTTTCGTCAAGAGGTTTTCCATTCTTGCCTTTATCTTGAAATTGGCCCCTTTCAATCCAATAGCTGCATTTTTCGGTTGCACTTTCTTAAAATGTCCGGCAAGAATTACTGAATAACTCACAGATATTTTACATATAACGTTTTGTTTTGTTTTGTTTCAGATTTTCTTCCTGGGAAAATTTCTAGCACAAACGAATACACAATTTCACTTGATAACAAGACAAACCATTATCTAGCTATAGAACACGGAAAGATGGTTGTGAAGGTAGGCGTACCTCTCAAAGTGATAAAACAAATTACGAGCGTTGGGTGATAGAGTTTTTCCGTCTACAATTCTACTGATTTAAAGAAAAGGTTTATTCAGTTAATCGTGAGTTCAATACCCACCTGAAACTCAGAAAATGCTTTCTGGGTTCTTCTCTCCACACGTCATTCTATTTATTATATGGATGATGAATTTCGCAAACTTGTTTTTCAGGTTAACATGCAATACATTACACTACCCACAATTAAAATTTTTTTTAAAAATTCGTTATATAAACACCAGTGTACTGCAAGTTAAGCTTTCACTCGTGAATCTTGTTATTAGTTCACACTGAATGAGCAAGAGTGGCAGCACAGATCCTTGTTTCAACTTCTCTTCTTTCTGTATAGCTTTGACTAGCTTTAAAAAACGGAGCATTGATGGACCCCGAGAGGGGATAAAATGAGCGTAGACTACGAGTAGATAGTAGAGCGAGCGAAACGCGAGCGTGCGTGAAAATCACCCCACGCGAGAAAAGGCGACACTCGGCGGGGAGAGAGAAAAATGAGCGTGTCGCTTTTCTCGCGTTATCTTTTATCTTGTTATCATCTATTTGCAGAAGATGAATCCGTCTGGAGGGCAGCTTGGGAACGAATGTCGTTTCCAATTGAGGAGAATCAGCTTGAATTACAGTCGGGGAGATAACACACCTGTCTCAGAGGACTATCATGTTGTTGTTTCCATGTCAACTAGCAATTCTGAGTATAACGCTATCACAAGTAACAGGTTCGGGAAAGTTTCTTTGGGATATTGGAAGGACTGTAGGGCATGGTTTAATATATCGATTGCAATGTAAGCAGTAAAAATGATAAGTACGGAGATCTTAGTTCATGGCTAAGAGATTTATATGTTAACTTAACTTATGAGGAAACCAGTTTTAGGGTTCAAATTAACCGACTTCCGAAAAAATCAACGTAAGTTTTAAAATACCTTTTTTTTACTGTGACAAACAATTTCGAAAAAAAAAACTATCTTTTTCATTCCCAAGTTGCAATCCTTTTTCTTAGCTTCGGTTGTGGTAAAAGAAAGCCGTAAATTGCTACACGTCAAAGTGTTCATTTTGTTGAAGTAAAAGCCTCGCTTGATTTTTTTTTTTCTGAATTGTCGTGACAATGACCCTCCTCCAGTTGTTTTTTTTATCTGACCACTAGTTATCGGCTCCTGCCACTGGCTGCTTAAAAAAAGAGCAATATTCAGTAAGGTAGCTTTTCATAGTACTCTGAACTGTTTAGATCAATTTTTCTGTGAAGTATTAGGCTGATTTAGCGACAGAACGGGAACGTCAGTTAACGACGGCGCGCGCAAATCAAACAACTTGCTTGACCAATGGCAGAGCGGCAAATTGGGCTCCGGAAGTCGTGTTTAGTCCTTTCCGCGCGCTTTCCCGTCGTCAACTGACGTTCCTGTACTGTTGCTAAATCAGCCTATTATATTCGGGGAGTACGGTTAATCAAACGAACCTGTAAAGTTTTTTAAGTTATTCAAAAAGATGAAACTACAGTCCAAACAGCAAGTTTGGGCAAAGTGAGTTTCTTTGTATTTATGATGTAATAATATAGAAACAAATAGTATTTAAAAAATACCATAAGTAAAGTATTTAACAAAAAAATACCCTTAATTTATAAATAAGACAATTTTGTAAGAAGTTGCAGGTGTAGCGAGATTAAAAAATTAAACGATTCAAGTGTTTTGTTAGTATTTCAACCAATCAGTTAAATGTATCTGATTTATAGCGGCGGTTCTGGTGGCCCATTTAGGAAGGTACCGTAAAATTCCGAAAATAAGCCCCTCCATGTATAAGCCCCTCCAAATATAAGCCCCCCAAACCGGTAACGCAAAAAACCCTCCGTTAAATCGCCCCTCCAAATATAAGCCCCCAGGGGCTTGTACTTGGAAAATTGCCCTCAAATACAAATTAAAACAAAGCAAAAACGGCAAATTTACTTTAAACTATCAGGCTAGTCCAATTGATTTTGAAACGCAAATTTCCCTCCGTAGGTAAGCCCCGCCGAATATAAGCCCCTCCAAAAATAAGCCCCTCAAAAAAGGGCCTTTGAAAAATATAAGCCCCGGGGCTTATTTTCGGAATTTTACGGTATATTGTTTCATTGGTGATTAAGAGACTAAATGTAGAAAAAATTCTATAAGGAAATGAAATGCAATCAAATATTTTTTTAGTCTATGGGACTGCAAAACCCAGAGACGTGGGGAATGGCGGGGGGAGGGGGGGGGGCATTTTTCTTACTGTATTTGATATGATTCCTGAAAAGTCCGGGTGTGATTATTGAAACAATAAGAATGCCAATAAGCCTTATGAACATTTTTGACAAATACCAGTGAACACGAAAGTTTATATCAAAAATTTGCAAATCGAATAAGAAGAAAAATTTCAACTGAAGCCAAGAAATGCACCGCCTGATACAAACAAAAAACCACTGACAAGTGTCATAACAAGAAAACACCAAAAACACTGAACCATTTCAAGCTACACTGAACTGGCATAGTTTAAAATACAAAGCAAAGAATAAGTTACAAACAACTCTTACCAGTTGACAATCCTTTAAATCAAATTATCAATGTTCATTAGTCGTGTTGCAGATTTGGTGACAATCTTCTCGAGCAATTTCTTTCGCTTTGTTGGGTCACTAATTGTCAAAACTTTCTTCTGATAGAGACATCATGAAGACTTGGAAGACGCTTGAAGTCCGCGCTTCAGTTTCACTAATATTTGCATAAGAATACTTGACCAACCTTTGTTGCTTGGCTTCTTTTGCATAAAATTTTTCACTCAACACGTTTTACACCTTTTTCTGCAATACGCCTAAAAAACAAAAAAAAGAAATACCCTGGGGAGCCGTTTTGAAGCTGTTCAATACACTCACGGCATGTTTTCTAATCAAGTCTAAAAATTCTCGAGCATCGCGCTCGAATTTTCAACTTAGACAAAACACTGCTGTTGGTTTTTGAAATATCTACCCACAACTCGCTGACTATAACAATACGGCTCATTTTCTGCGTCTTTTTTTGTTGCATGTTACTGAGGTGTTTTACAAAGTTTAACGTCAAAAGTAGAAACATAATTTCTGCATTTTTCTGTAAAACGCCCATGCTCAGCGTATCCCCATAACACTTTTGATTGTATGCGCATGCGCACACCTCCACCACAAATACTTTTAAATGTATTTTCCATATATGCATAGGGGTTGCACTTGAAATTGAGTCTGGGTTGTGTCTATTGCACTAATAAGACGGTTTGGGGACTAGACGAGTAAACTGTCGCTTATCCCGGAGAAACAGCTGAGATAAAAGATACTGCGAAGATGTCATTACCATGTACGGGTAGCCTGTTCCAGGCTCCGAGATAGTGGTGAAAAGTTGTTCAGTAAAAAGAAATGCGAAAAACGCGCGGGGGCTGGGGACGCGCCTCTTATTTTCGCTTTGCTCGTTTTAATACCTCCGCACTATACTATCTGAGAGCCTGGCACAGGCTATGTACGGGCAAAGATGGCGTCTTACCCGCACCCGTAAATCGGAAACAGTGTATCTTAAGGTCCGAGCTGGTCAAAATTGCTCAGTCCCAAGTTCTAAGCAACAAACCGACGAGTGTCACCATATCGTAGGCCGGGGCTCACTTGTTCCAAGTTTGATTAGCGCTAACCCGAGATTAAATTTTAATCCCGGTTTCTTTTTCTTCTGTTCAAAGCCAGATGTAAAATGGCCCGTGGTCTGATTTTGTACCAGTGTTGAATGACTTCTGAAACGCAGGTTAAGGACGGAATAAGACAAGGAAAAGTTTGAATTTTCTTTCCACCAAGCAAAATTCTTTTTTCGTTTTCTTTTTTTAATCCCCTCCACCATCGTCATCACCACCAGCCATGCATTGCCAAAGTCAGTGCTGTTAGGGGAATTTCAGTAGTAGAGGGCAAAATATCACAGTTTGTTGTTACAGCGGTTACCACTAACACGCGCCCTCAAAGGGTTTTTTCTTGGTTCAAACCTGCGTTTTGGTGGACGTCAATCAACTGTTACCATGCAATCAAATTCTTCCTGCTCTTTTCCACGTTTGACAATCATTCGTAATTTTACTTCAGTCCATTTTCCTTGTTTTCCAATTAGCAAAAAGTGGCCTGATATATATTCCTAAAGTAAGGGCCATGCATAAAGACAAGCACTAGGAAAACTAGCGTCACTAAACTATTTTACGGGCATTAGTACGTAATAAACAGTTGGTTATTTATAACTGAAGTGTGATGCAATGCTACAAATAAGTGGTTTCGTATCCGGTTTGGTCGTAATTGCATGTTTTGCAAAGTTCCTCTTTAAGAAACCATTAATAAACATAGTTGTCAGTTCTGTTTGATGTTTTATATTTTATGCTTGGGTTGTTTGCCAAAGATGAAAGGAAAAAATATCTGCAACTGCATTACGGTAGCAGACAAGATTTTTTGTGTATCACCGGCAAACTCAAGAGCGCATCAATATGTTGTGAAATGCAGGCCAGTTTTCACTTTTGTTTTGGAAGATATACAGTTGACTCTCAAAGCAGATAGCTTTGACAGGTTCTTGTCGTTTCACGACAACTGAATCCCCGTATTATATTTTGTGTTATACAGCCCTACTTTATCGAAAAATATTTATTCCTCTTAATTTGTATATCCGGCAAATCTTAAGTTATTTGAAACAGAATGAATCCTATTTATTTGAAACAATATTTGGTTTACTGCCCCTATCAATTTCTCTTAATCGTCGGTCAGTAGTGCAAAAATGTCAATTAAGTTTATCCGTATTGCCATGGACTCTTCTGGCCTTGAATGGTTTAATATTTATCCTGGGTACCTGGATCTTTCAGGTTAAGGGCACAAGGGTCTTTCATTTTTTAAGGAAACAACACATGTTTTGCATGTTTGTCTTATGCATACATAGTTTATGATTGTTATAGAATGCACGAGTGCCACACCCTACCCCCCTTTGACATTTTTAATGTTAACAGTGTCCTTCCATTTATATGCAAGGTTTCATTGTAGTGTAAATTGCTCAGAGTAGAGAGCAAGAACCAAATCTAAAGATTCAAAATAGTCAGGGTGACTATTTTGCCAGACTAAACTGTTGCTGAAGAACAAAGTAAATGTTAATTAAATGTTTATCACAGTAGTCATGCCACTGTGACTAAATATGTCTTTTTGGTGTTCAGAAATTGACGAATCGCACAGACGTGTTGGACAAGGCACACCTTTCTCCGGATGACAAAGCCAAAACAAAGGCTTTATTAGACCTACACAAGGCTATCCAGGAGAGTGAAGACAATGAAGAGGGGGGCAGTGATCCACCACCCAGGTACATCAGGCCACCATGCTCAGAGAGGTCAAAGTTAAGAAACATCAATGCTGTTCTTGACGCCTTTTGTGAAGCTTGCATGTCAAAGAGGCAAAGAAAGAGCAGCTGGAAAAATAACCAGAGAGGTTGATAAATACTTGTCAGACAGACCAGTACCAAATAACTGCCCCTCATTGGCAAGATGCCAATAATACCAAATTAGTGAAATGGCTACAGTGATCACTACTATGGCAACTGGGAGTATAAAGTCCAAAAAGGACGCCGTGTGCATGATGTCCAGAAAATGACCTTTAGCCGAAGCACAAAATGTGATGGCATAGTCGATTCTACATGAGTATAAAATTCTACTTTTCCCCTATTTTTCACTGGTTTAAAACCTATCATATTGTTTTACTCTTAATCAAGAAAGTATTTAACACTTCTAGTTCACTGGGCAGTAATTCAGTCTTCCCTGCGTTTTACTAACAACTAAACCAAATGAGCGAGAAGCCCTGTAGTGACTTTTGGGTGCCACTTGCATAAAGTTGAAATTTGACGGGCAACAGTGACATACTCTCTTCAGGACTCTAATCCACGACCATCATAGTAGAGGTCACTGTAGCAATTCGCTTAAAGTCCCTAATGTATTATTGTGCCTTCTTTAGTCAGGATGACCCTGTGATGATCAGCTTTAACTAAATTGCACAATCTTATTGGAAAGGTGATAAGAGTATTATTCTTAAAGACAATATTTACTCGACTGTGTTCATGAAAATTGCTGAAATTCCAGGACAGTCAATGGATTATCCTAAAACTATAAAACAGGGAATGTAAGATAGATGCATTGTGAAAGTGAGTCACTTGTTAAAAGTGCACAGTTTGTCATTATTATTCAAACTCAAATGTAGGCAAATTCTCGTAGACTACTTTGTATGCCACAGCCAGGTCCAAGTTGCAGCCATGCAGTTACAGCAGAGTGGCGACAAAAAGTGAGATACATGTGTAGAGATGTTGGCTTACACATTTGTATATAAAGCCTATGGCTAGTTTTGTTTGCATCACTATCGTCTTTGTAGCATCAGTCTGATACTCCCCAATGATGGCCTCTCAGCAGTTTGTATAGGCTTTAACAATAATTTTTGGGGATGATCCACCAAGTACGGGTACTTGCTATGGTATGATATGGTATAAGAATTAAGCCAGCAGTTTAGATTTCCTAATGAGATTGTATGCAGTCTTACATGTAACTAAGTAAGACTTTTATTTGTAATATTGTTCGTATTAAATTATGTAATAAAATTAAATTATGTGAACTACTTCTTGGAGTTATTTTTGGAATGGAAATGCACGTTACTTATAATAGTGTTAGTTACTTAATTATTACACAGTCAAACCTCTTTAATACGGACACCAAAGGGACCGAACCAAGTGTCCGCTTTACAGAGGTGTCCGTATTATAGAGGTAGGGAATGTATGATTTTTGGCATTTCTGGGACCAAACAAACTATCTGTCTTATAGAAGTGTCCGTAAGAAGAGGTTAGACTGTATAATTATTATGTTAATTTAATCATTTCATGGAAAAAAGTTTGAATTTTGTCAATTCTAAAAGGATTATTTAAAAGGCCATTTCCGAGTTCCCACGGGCCTCGTTTTCAAAACGAGGGTAGGTGCTCAGCTCTTGATGTTTAAATCACTTTTTATTCTCATGCAAATAAAACTCATTTTCACAAGAAAGGTTGCGCACCTAGCCTCATTTTGAAAGTGAGGGTTTTTGGAACTCGGAAGTGGCCTATTGAAATGGAAAAGTTACAGTTTTGGATATAGAAAACAGAAATACATTGTAAGGAGTCTCTTTTTTATTGTGAAAATATTTAATATACATATGTACATATCATATGAAAATGGAGAGAGAATTATTTTAATAAAAACTTTAATAGCAAAAATGCACCCAAATATGACTCTTCTTGATTTGTGTGTACCAGCGAAAATGGGTCATTGTGGATGCAAGAAACGGTCCAGGGTTGTCTCACATACGTCCACTTTTTTATATACCGGATAGAATGAACATATGATTCGAAACTGGATGGTTAAGTAAAGTTAACACATTTAGGAAATCCAGTGAGTAATCCACCGAAAGAGGAATCTGGGGAAACACGAAGGCTGCAGAAAGTAAACCGATCAAGCTGAGTTTCCGCATTCATTGTTCCGGAAACTCAACGGATAATTGAGTATCCTCTGAATTTACGAGCTGCGGAAACATGGCGGCAGTTAGCGTTTCCGCAAGAGTAAACCTGACGGAAACGCGAGTATAAGGGATGCGTTTAAGCGTGTCCGCAGAAACTGAAACATGACGGATACACGTGTTTCCCGCAACGGTTAGTTACAATTCCGTTTGCGGATATTCAAGTTTCCGTGAGGTAACCGTTACAAAAACGGAAACGGAAACACCTTTTTTCAACCTGTGTTTCAGTCCTAGTTAAACTCGCTAATATAAAATGCATACACAACCCGGTATTTGAATAGCAAATAACTGATAATGTAAACATCTTTGTCTAAAAATAGTCAATAAAACACTGAAACAAGATTTTTTTTTATTTTTGTTACTCTCAATCGATTACATCTTTCAATAAAAGTAACTATTTTAAAAAGGAATTTTTCTAATAGATCAAAAGGAAACAATAAGATTTTGCATCATTGCACTCATAACGTTTTTTATTAGCAGCTTTTCTATTACGATTCTTTCATCAACTTCTGAAAGAAATAGGAAAGTTTTTTATTGAGGAAAGAGCTGACCTCTTTCAAACATAAAGTTTCGTTTCAGTCTTGCAACAACTGAACCTTTAAGGTTAGGGAAAGCACCTCAGAATAACATGAAAATTCTTCACCAACTCCAAAGTTTGCAAACGTTATCTTGTAACAGTCACGAAACGATGTCGAAGAGAAACATGGATAAACCACTAGCAAAATACTTCATTGTTGTGGTAAGTCATGCCAGATAATCTTTTTGCTTTAGTCAGATCCAACACGATGACAAAACCAATGCCAAAACTGAAAAAAGGAGAGAGAAAAATGATCATTAACTCTTTTGCACGACGACGGTGACTCTTAGCCATGTAAGTTTTTTTAGTTTTTATATACAACGATAGTTCATTCTTACATTTATCCTGAATATTGTATATGTCGTTGTGTATCAGCCGTAAAAACAAGGAGCTAGCCAGGACGACGTATTGCAAGACCACGATGTTTCTGTTGCTAATGATTTCTCAGTTTTGGCATGAAGAGAGCTTAAACCATACTATAAAATTTATAAAGTTTGTTCTCTGTATTTAAGCCAAAAAGATAGCTTAAGTCTTACTTGTTGAAAACAATTGATCAATTTTAAGTCAGTATCCTTTGGAAACAGATATACGTTCTGAAATTATTCTTAACTGACCTTTTAACTTGTCTTTGTGTGCGGTTATGTTGTAATAAGTTACTACATGAACTAAACAATTTCTAAAGAAACTGTTGAACAGAGTCTCGGTTATGTTGTAATAAGTTACTACATGAACTAAACAATTTCTAAAGAAACTGTTGAACAGAGTCTCAATAAAGAGCTTATTGTTTATGTAAGCTTAAATATAATTCAAATAATCAAAGTCAGAATCTAATACTTTTAATCGTTTGTACCTCTTTGGAGAAGATTCTACTTTTGCTTCTTGTAGTGCTAACTTAAGGGATTGATTCAAGCTGTTTATTGAATTGCTGAATTGTCCTCCGTGAATCACAGCGCCCGTGAAAAGTGACATCGCTTGTTGACTTCGCTGATCGTCGCTTAAAACTGCTGTAGTGGAATTTTCAGCATTTTGAGATGAACTCGTTTTGTTTGTATTCCCTGTCCCTGTTGATAGATCACTTAATCTTCGTTGTCGTCTTTCTTGATTTTGCATCATTGCACTCGTAACTTTTTTATTTGCGGCTTTTCTATTCTGATTCTTTCATCTAACTTCTGAGTGAATTAGCGGAAAATTTTCGTCACGAAAGGATCTAACCTCTCTCAAACATAAAGTTTCGATTCTCTCTTGAAACAAGGGGCGGCGCCCCTGGGCAACCTTCAAGGGAAAACAAAGAAAAGGGAAAACACCTCATAATGTCATCTTGACTTTTAAAGAATTCTGTAACTTTAAATTCTTCACCACTTTCAAAGCTTGCAAACATTGTCTTGTCAACAGTCGCTGAAACGACATCGAAGAGAAACATGGATAAAACGCTAGCAAAATACTTTGTTGTGGTGGTAAGTTAAGCCAGAAAATATTTTTGTTTTAGTCAGATCCAACACGAAGACAAAACCAATGCAAAAACAACAAAAAAAAAAGAACAAAATGATTATTAACTCTTTTGCAAGACGTCGGTGACTCGTTAGCCATGTGAGTTTATTTAGTTTTAACATATAGCGATGGTTTATTCTTACATTTACATTAAATATTGTACATGGTTGTGTAACAACCATAAAAACAAGGAGCTAGGACAACTTTTTAGAAGACCACAATGTTTCTGTTGCTAATCATTTCTCAGTTTTGGCATGAAGAGAGCTTAAACCTTAATATAAAATGATAAAGCCTTACTGATAAAATTGATAAAATTAAAATTTACAAATTGATCAGTTTTAAGTCAGTGTCCTTTGGAAACAGATATACGACAAAACCAATGCCAAAACTGAAAAAAGGAGAGAGAAAAATGATCATTAACTCTTTTGCACGACGACGGTAACTCTTAGCCATGTAAGTTTTTTTAGTTTTTATATACAACGATAGTTCATTCTTACATTTATCCTGAATATTGTATATGTCGTTGTGTATCAGCCGTAAAAACAAGGAGCTAGCCAGGACGACGTATTGCAAGACCACGATGTTTCTGTTGCTAATGATTTCTCAGTTTTGGCATGAAGAGAGCTTAAACCATACTATAAAATTTATAAAGTTTGTTCTCTGTATTTAAGCCAGAAAGATAGCTTAAGTCTTACTTGTTGAAAACAATTGATCAATTTTAAGTCAGTATCCTTTGGAAACAGATATACGTTCTGAAATTATTCTTAACTGACCTTTTAACTTGTCTTTGTGTGCGGTTATGTTGTAATAAGTTACTACATAAACTAAACAATTCCTAAAGAAACTGTTTAACAGAGTCTCAAGAAACCGTTGGTTTTGCAACAATAAGAGTGAACAGCGGTTAACCAAGAACTGAGAACATCTATTAGAAATCTTTTATTGAATCGATTGCCAAAAACTGTCATCTTTATGCATAATAACCGAATTCAGATATTTTTACACCCAGTGGAATAATCTGAGTGAAAGACGTCCATAGGTTGAAGAGAAGAATATATGTTTTTAAAATTATATTGATTTTGTTTCTTTTCGCCTGCGTTGAAGCAGGACTTGTCACTCGAGACTGGAGAACTCGATAAACTGTTAATCGAGAATTTAGATTGACTGCGAAGCAGGCTACGTTTCGTATTAAGTCAAAAAATAAGCAAATAACATCCTGCCCTTTCTAAGATTCAACATTTCATTAGTTGAGTCTCAATAGGCTGTAGTAAGCAACGCATTAATTCCTTTTTTAGACGTTCAATTTTGATATCGTGATTAATGACGATCCAGCTCTTCCGCTTTGTTTGAACTGGAGCACTGAATAGAGTTACTGCGGAAAGTCGAACCAAGAAATCATAATTTTATTAAACGTTCGGTAAGATTAAGGCTTAAAAATGGACTCGTTACCTGTTTCGGAATTATACTTTTGAAATTTGAAGAGAAAAGAGAACTTGTAAATGTAATCGTTTTTAGTTATGTTTGTTGACTAATAGATCAGCCACCCCTCTGAAGCCTTAGCATGGTCGGCGGCAGACAGGTAAAGTATTTAAGCAACGATCCACAACTGAATTTTAGCGACAGCATGAATGTACGTAATGAAGTACTCTTTCTGAAGCACTTACGAAAATTCGTCGATGGTCGGTCTAATGATCATGAGATTCAACAAATAGCTCTCAAGTTTCGAAGACAAAAGACAAACCTCGGAAGAAAATAGTGTATACTACACTCACTTTCTGCTAACTCATGCCAATAATCAATAACCCTCAATAATAGGCTGCTACTGGGCAATTTAAGAAATACTCTCGATTACCTCAGGCGCTCCCCGTGACGTCACGGTGGCCATATAAAGGTCCCAAACCAACCCTGTGGGAGTTGATCTCTTTCGTCTTAAGTGAACATTTTTTTTTGTTCCAATAAATTTGCATAGATGCAGATCGAGTGGGTCGAAACGCTCTATATTTAGTGGCATGCTACATAATATCTGTCTTTGGTTTAGGCATCAGTGTAACTATAATAGGTCTTTTCAAACGCCACCTTTAACTATTGGTGTAAGAAACTGTATGGCTAAGTTTTAAGTAAAACAAAACTGAATGCAGGGCTACATATCGTTCAGTCCGGGGGGAGCCCGCTCAACATAGTTTTACGACAGTGAAACCTCTTTCACATACCTAGTTGTTTAGTACTTAGCATCCCTTTTCACTGCCGTAAATTCACTGTCTTTAAAACATGAATAAAAAATCGCAAAACATGAACTTTTTCACAGCCATATTAAAATGCATTTGTCCCTTTTGGACCTTTTTAGAGAGCGAAATGACTGATTTCCCGACCTTCCACATACTCCAACAAGTGAAATCCGTACGTTACCATTTCATTTACTTGAAGCCTGCATGAAAAAGATCAAGCTAGATATCCCTTTCCGGCGGAGCCTCCTCCAAAGACCCCAGAGTCTACTTGTTATTTTTACTGATCAGGTCTTATTGGATCCTACGTTCTGCGGCATATTCGTTTGCGGTCCTTTGCAGTCCTTTGTGGTTAATGTTTGTACTTTGATTCTTAACGCGAATCAGTTTTCTCATGCAAATTTTCTGGTCCGATTAGCACGTACTACCAGAGTCGGCTCGTAGTGCTGCTGACAAGATGTTGCTCGAGCAATACAAAGTGGTTACACTAGACTACAGCTACATAGTTCCAAATTTTCCCCAGGGATATGGTAGATTGGCAACCTCGTTCCCACGGTCTCCTCTACTACTCGTCTATGAGATGATCCTGGAAACGCGCGTACGCGTGAATATCTCCACCTTACGTGGAAAGTACTGGCCAAACTATAAGAGTGGACAGCGGTTAATCAAAAACTGAGATAATTTATTAGAAATAGTTTATCGCATAGAACAATGACCTTTTCAACGCGTTTTGAAAAGTTCGGTCGTAGCTAAGATTATAAGGTTTGAACGAGTCCGAGCGAACGCGTATATATCTTTAGATGTAAGCTCTATGGTGACGCTATGGAATCATGGTATACCCAGCCGACCGCGGAGTTGCTGTCTCTTCTTTATCTCAATTTGCTTGAAGGTGGGACTAATAAATGCTTGGGAATCATTTATTTTAGGCGTTGAGTGTGTGTTTATAAAAGGCCTTTCTCTCACAAATTCATGATTAAGTGCGTATCAGAGTTTAATAAAATAATGGACCAAATAATGGAAAGTGCCATGACCTTGCCTAAAAGAACAATAAAATTCCTTTAAGGCATAGACTAGTTCAAATAATTGGATTATAATTTTTAAGAGGTTTTAGCTAAAACCGTGGCCCCAAAGTTTTCTCACGCCTTGCGTAAAATTTTCACAGCTGCGCCTATTCCTTTTCGTAAATCCGGCCAAACCTTCAATGTTTGCGACCATCATTATTTTTAGTCATATTAAGGCTTAAATACAGGCGTTTAGTATTTGATTGTAAAACTCCCTAAAGAAGTCTACGTTAGTTAGACGAAACGCGTAGGAGAATAAACAAGTTTTACAGCAACAGTTCGCAGAGTACTGCTCAATAGTTTAGTTTTAAAAATTTTTAAAAACTTAAAAATTAAAAATAAAAAAAGGCCTTTAATCACACGGTTGTGTCTTTACAAAATGAAGATAAAACCAATAAATCGACAATAATACATATTTATTGTTTCCCTTCTCAGGTTGGATTGATCCTGCAGTTCCATTTGCCTGGAAGTAATAGTCTATCTTGCAAACCAGTCAATACTGGCGGTGCTTACACCATTAAGTCATTTAAAACGGACAAATATCTCAAAGTTGAATGGAAGAATAACACGACCACGTTGTCATTTACAGGAAATTCAAACGACTGTGGCATTTGTAAGTTATCAAACCAAATATATTATATTGTTTCCTCAAAAGAAAACCGGGTTCTTTCGCTAGAGAGGGTAGAAAAACTGTAGGGTAAAAATACAAGACCAACGTAGGCTATAATTGCGGATGAAAGACATTCTCAAGCAGGTCATTGGGGTGCCGAGAGAATCAATGTATAGCTAATCCAGAAATCAGTTTTTTTAGGGTTGGTGAGGATACTTTAAGGATATAAAAGATAATGTTATTTGGTTCTAGTTCTGCAAACAACTATGTAACAATTACAATCATCATCATCATCATTATCAGTATTATTATTTTATTGTTATTGTAGAAGGAGATTTGAAAACGTTATTGCTAAAATAGACCTCTTTCGTCAAGAGGTTTCCCACTCTTGCGTTTATCTTGAAATTGGCCCCTTTTCAATCCAATGGCTACATTTTTCGTTAGTCACTTTCTTAAAATGTCCGGCAAGAATTACTGAATAACTCACAGATATTTTACATACAACGTTTTGTTTTGTTTCAGATTTTCTTCGTGAAAAAATTCAAAACACATTTGAATACGCATTTTCACTTGATAACAAGACAAACCATTATCTAGCTGCAGAACACGGAAAGATGGTTGTGAAGGTAGGCGTACCTCTCAAAGTGATAAAACAAATTACGAGCGTTGGGTGATAGAGTTTTTCCGTTTACAATTCTACTGATTTATAGAAAAAGTTTATTCAATTAATCGTGGGTTCAATACCCATCTGAAACTCAGAAAATGCTTTCTGGGTTCTTCTCTCCACACGTCATTCTATTTATTATATGGATGATGAATTTCGCAAACTTTTTTTTCAGGTTAACATGCAATACATTAGACTACCCACAATTAAAATTTTTTTAAAAAAATTCGTTATATAATGAGCGTTCACTCGTGAATCTTGTTATTAGTTCACACTGAATGAGCAAGAGTGGCCGCACAGGGTGGGCGGCCGTCTAGTGACATCACATCCTTGTTTCAACTTCTCTTCTTTCTGTATAGCTTTGACCAGCTTTAAAAAACCGAGCATTGATGGAGCCCGAGAGGGGATAAAATGAGCGCAACGTCGTCCTCAAGTTTATCAGTTAATTACTTATTACCGTCACGAGTTATTGACGTAAAATGGTTGCTTTACGTTTCACCTTTTTCACAAGTAGAAAGATTACCGTTGCCGCCCCTTGAATATACGAAATTTCACTTCTAGTGTTGAGAAAAAAATATTTCACGAGTGAGCGACCTTGTAAGTTTATCTATGCATGTTTTCATCTATTTGCAGGAGATGAATCCGCCCTTGAAAGAATGTGGTTTCCAATTCAGGAGAATCAGCTTGAATTACAGCCTGGGAGATAACAGACCTGTCTCAGAGGAATATCATGTTGTTGTTTCCATGTCAGCTAACAATTCTGAGTATAACGCTATCACAAGTAACAGGTTCGGAAAAGTTTCTTTGGGATATTGGAAGGACTGTGGAGCATGGTTTAATATATCGCTTGCAATATAAGCAGTAAAAATGATGAGTAAGATTGTTTTAGGGTTCGATTAATCGACTTCCGAAAAAATCAACGTAAGTTTTAAAATTGCTTTTTTTTCTGTGACAAACAATTTCGAAAAAAAAACCTATCTTTTTCATTCCCAAGTTGCAATCCTTTTTCTTAGCTTCGATTGTGGTAAAAGAAAGCCGTAAATTGCTACACCTCAAAGTGTTCATTTTATTGCAGTAAAAGCCTCGCTTGATTTTTTTTTTCTGAATTGCCGTGACAATGACCCTCCTCCAGTTTTTTTTTTCTATCTGACCACTAGTTATCGGCTCCTACGACTTGCTCCGTAAAATTCCGAAAATAAGCCCCTCCATGTATAAACCCCTCCAAATATAAGCCCCCCAAACGGGTCACACAAAAAACCCTCCATTACTCCAAATATAAGCCCCCCCCGGGGGCTTGCACTTGGAAAATTGCCCTCAAATACAAAGTAAAACAAAGGAAAAACAGTTAATTTAGTTCCAACTGTAAGGCTAGCCCAATCGATTTTGAAACGCAAATTTCCCTCCTTAGATAAGCTCCTCCAAATATAAGCCCCTCCAAAAATAAGCCCCTCAAAAAGGGCCTTTGAAAAATATAAGCCCCGGGGCTTATTTTCGGAATTTTACGGTAGCTTTTCATAGCACTCTGAACAGTTTAGATCAATTTTTCTGTGAAGTATTATATTCGGAGAGTACGGTAGTCTGCTACACAGCCGTTATTAGTGTCGTCACGCAACGCTCCGTTAGTGGGGACGAGCGTTGCGTGACGACACTAATAACGGCTGTGCAGCAGACTAAGAGTACGGTCAATCAAACGAACCTGTAAACTTTTTAAAGTTATTCAAAAAGATGAATCTACGGTCTAAACTGCAAGTTTGGGCAAAGTGAGTTTCTTTGTATTTATGATGTAATAATATAGAAACAAATAGTATTTAAAAAAATACCATAAGTAAAGTATTTTAACAAAAAATACCCTTAATTTATAAATAAGACAATTTTGTAAGAAGTTGCAGATGTAGCAAGATTAAAAAATTAAACGATTCAAGTGTTTTGTTAGTATTTCAACCAATCGGTTAAATGTAACTGATTTATAGCGGTGGTTATGGTGGCCCGTTTAGGAAGGTATATTGTTTCATTGGTGATCAAAATACTAAATGTAGAAAAAATTCTATGTTTAAAATGGGAAGAGGTAGGAAATGAAATGCAATTCGATTCGCGCAAAGGTATTCACTTGAAGAACTTCTGATCCTTTGTTATTATGCTAATTTGTAGAGACTATATCTTCGCATTATTTATTCATTTTGCCTTGAGAATGGTGTCATGATGATACCGAAACGTCGGCTTTTATACTTGATAAAATTCCTGAAAAGTCCGGGTGTGATGATTGAAACAATAAGAATGTTAATACGCCTTATGAACATTTTTTACAAATACCAGTGAACATGAAAGTTTATATCAAAAAGTTGCAAATCCAAATTTGCAAATCGAATAAGAAGAAAAATTTCAACTGAAGCCAAGAAATGCACCGCCTGATACAAACAAAAAACCACTGACGAGTGTCATAACAAGAAAACGCCAAAAACACTGAATCCATTTCAAGCTACACTGAACTGGCATAGTTAAAAATACAAAGCAAAGAATAAGTTACAAACAACTCTTACCAGTTGACAATCCTTTAAATCAAATTATCAATGTTCATTAGTCGTGTTGCAGATTTGGTGACAATCTTCTCGAGCAATTTCTTTCGCTTTGTTGGGTTACTAATCGTCAAAACTTTCTTTTGATAGAGGCAACATGAAGACTTGGTAGACGCTTGAAGTGCGCACTTTAGTTTCACTAATATTTGCATAAGAATACTTGACCAACCTTTGTTGCTTGGCTTCTTTTGCATAAATTTTTTCACTCAACACGTTTTACACCTTTTTCTGCAATACGCCTAAAAAATAAAAAAAGAAATACCCTGGGGAGCCGTTTTGAAGCTGTTCAATACACTCACGGCATGTTTTTTAATCAAGTCTAAAAATTCTCGAGCATCGTGCTCGAATTTTAGACAAAACACTGCTCTTTGGTATTGAAATCACTACTCACTACTCCCTGACTATAAAAATACGCTCATCTTCTGCGTCTTTTTTTGTTGTATTACTGAGGTGTTTTACCAATTTTAACGTAAAAAGTAGAGGCATAATTTCTGCATTTTTCCGTAAAACGAGTATAATCAGTGAAAACTAGAATAATTAATGGCATAATTTTAAAAATATAAGAGCACTGCTAGTAGCATAAGGCACTTCTGCGAGTACAGTCTATCAAAGCGTATCCCCTTAACACTTTTGATTGTATGCGCACACCTCCACCACAAATACTTTTAAATGTATTTTCCATATATGCATAGGGGTTTCACTTGAAACTGAGTCAGGGTTGTGTCTATTGCACTAATAAGACGGTTTGGGGACTAGACGAGTAAACTGCCGCTTATCCCGGAGAAACGGCTGAGATAAAATATACTGCGAAGATGTCATTACCATGTACGGGCAAAGATGGCGTCTTAACCGCACCTGTAAATCGGAAACAGTGTATCTTAAGGTCCGAGCTGGTCAAAATTGGTCAGTCCCATTCCAAACCGCGTCTCCTCTTGGAGGCAGAGATTCAGTGCCACTTGACGCGATGCCGAATCAATTGCAATCGCAACCGCAAAATGGGGAGGTGAGGGGGCCGATTGCAAATGATTGAGGGCTGCATCCTTATTCAAAATGCCAATCGCTTTAGCACTTAATAGCCTTTGTTTGCGAAAGGGCACTACTGTCATTAAGATCTAGGCCACAACATTTTTAGGTTTTCTTGACTATTTCGGTTAAAAGAAGGACTTTGAAAAGTCCTGGAAGTGTCAAGCATTGTATTTTCTACAAGAGCCAGCGCTGGTACTCAATGGAATTTCATCTAACCAGTTTTGTTGATATTTGTAAAAGTGCGATTTCAAAGCAGCTTTAAAATCCTCCTTAAATAAGGTGTATAAAAGTGGGTTGAAAAGCGAGGTTCCAAACCTAAAAAACAATAGAGTTATGTTGACAGCGGGTGGAATGTTGATTTCAACATCCTCATCATGAAGAATTCCACTAAAGAAGTATGAAAACCAGCCCAGGATGAACGCAAAAATCATCAAAGCAAAAATGGTGACAGCTCGCTTTTGTCCACGCTTGTGTCTCACGCGCCTTGAGCTTGTAATATGCGACACTTGCCGACGAATTTTCTTTAGTTGATATCGCAGGGCTTGAAAAATACGAACGTAGACGACCCCAAGGAGGATTGAAGGTAAGGCCACAAGCCATACAAAACAGTTATAGCTGTATATCTTATCTATGTATCGCTCGTCAGTCACGGTTAGTTTGGACTGATTAAGGTTAATCCAAAGAAGCTGAATAAGGGATGCAGTTAAAGAAAATCCCCAGATAATGATGACTGAGGCGACCATTCTTTTCTTCGACACTATTCTGTAGTAATGCATTGGGTGAATTATCATCACATAACGTTCAAACGTGACAATCACGAGGTGCAGAATCGTGGAAAAAGCGATAAATCGTGATGTAAGATCCATAGCTATGCAAGCCACCATGCTGTGTGCAATCGGCATAAGATTGCAAGCGAATATTAAAGGTATGGCAACAAGCCCTGACAACAGATCGGACGAGGCGAGACAAGCTAAGTACAAGTTCGTGACTGTTTGCAATTGCTTGTTTTTGTAAACCAAAACAATAACTAAAGAATTCGCGGCAATGATAAAACTCGACAGAACACCAAGCAGCACAAGGGGAAGATGAAGGTCGCTCACTGTTTCTGCAGTACCATTAGCAGCTGCCTTTCTAGTTATGTTTAATATTTTGAAAGGGTCTGTCTCATTGATCTTCACGCTAACGTTAAAAACTGTGTTATTCATCTTCGAGTCAAGTCGATTGAGACTATGATATTCAGGAAAAAGTCTTTTAAAATAGCGTTGTCGCTCAAGATCCGCCCCCAAAAAACTATCTGGACAAAACCAGCAGTATTAGATCTTGTGTGTTTGATACATTCCTGAAGCAGACCAGTAAGCCTGTGAGATATGAACAAACGTATTGTCAATTTGTATCACGATTACTATATTCAAAACACGGTAAAAGAGTAGAAAATTAAAAGTAATAAATTTATTATTTCATGTGTGGCAGCAGGGGAGTCAATTTCAATCATCCATAAAAATGTGTTCTTTGTTTTGTATGACGTACAAAAAATGATAATGACAATAAAACACAATGAGATGTGTTTACCGAGATGATGATTGGAAAAAAGGTTTAAGAATGTCACAAGAAGTATTTGATCAGGCAGTGGAACCCAGCCCTAAACACAAGATAAGTCTCCTGACAGCTCTGCATTCAAAGCTCTAACCTTCTATTTCATATACAACAGCAGGGGAGTTCAGGTGCGATCAATGTCAATCATCGAAAACTAGGTTTTTTGTACTGCATGTCATGTGGAATATGCTAAGCTGCAATGAGATGTGTTCACTGAGATAGCTGTTTGAAACCAAGCCAAAATCGTGTCACGTAGATTTGCCTGTTATTTCAGCTCTACAATCAAAGCTGGATCAAATAAATATTGCAGTTTAAACAAACACAAGCTATCAATAATTCGGTTGAATGGGTAAGGAAATCGGCTTTTCCTCATTCAGATTCAATTGAGCAAACCGATGCTATCTGATTTGAAAGTTGCCTCCTTTATGAACTTGGAGTTTTAAATGTAAAATTTGTTTTAATGTTACTCTGTTAAAATGCGAACCTTCAATTGGTATATCTCTCTTGCCACAGAAAAAAGCAGAAACTGAAAGGAGCGTTTATCGAAAGGCATCCGCTTTCGGGGGGTGTCAAACCAGGCACACTTGAATAGTGGATTTTCGTTCGATTCTCTTTCTTTGTTAAAACTGATTTATTTAGATCCCCTCATGGAGATATAATCAGAACATTTGGACACTTCAAAACAGCACGACACAAACACTCAGGTTCAAAACTTTTTCTGACGAAATTTTAAGTAAATGCATTACTTGTTCTTGACTGTTTTAAAGTGCGACATTCATTTTCCCTCTTCATTTCTTCTAGTTTATCCGCACTATTTTGGGGTGTCTAAAAAGATGAAGTAGTCAGTGTATAATTTACATTATTAGCGGAAACGCCATAGTAATTAGACATAAAACGTCGTAAAATGATTATTTTTTACAGGCAGAGGATTTTGGCCTTTAATGTTATCAAATACAACGAGGATGTCTGTTTTAGAATTTCTCTTTAGACACAAAACGAGTCTCGAAATACTCTCCATTTTACAAGGCTATAAAATAAGAAAAGTCTATCCTGTCGATTAAGACTTCCAAAGAGAACACATTTAAACTCGGCTCCTAAAATTTTTCGTTTCGTTTCGTTTTTTTCCGAAAAACGGTTTGAGAAATCAACTGAAAATCACAAATTTAATTCAGTTTCGTTTCGAACAGCTCCACTAATCTAAGGCCACACCTTAAAGGAAGTAAATAATTTTCACGACCGTTTCGAACTGCTTTGATTCGACAACATGCATTTCCTTACCTCTACAGGTAGCTTAATGAGGTCCTTCCTCACTCGACAGACTAACTAGCAACAAAACAGCGTCCATGGTTTATAAAAAAGCTCCAGTGTTGCTCCTCATTGCCATGGCTGCGCTATTCACGTTTCACATTACTTTTACTAAAATGAAATGCCTCTGACACCTTTGTAAACATCCTAGAAGAACTTTTTTATTATATATGCAAGCCTTTTCAACAAGATTCCCCGTGGTTTTGTTTAATGGTCATATGTCAATGCAGGCTGAATATTAAAAGTGCGTATGCTGTAAATAAAGACTTGCTGGTTCAGCTGGCATCTAGTTTAAGCTGCTTTTATATTAGGTTGTTATGAACTTGAACCTGAATAAAAGACTGAAACAATAATCTTCTTGCCAATCTTATTTTCTTCAAACAGCCGATATCAAAGAACATTGGTGACATTTTCTAAATCTTTTTCATGCCCAAGAAAAAAGAATTTGAAGAGCGAAATTGATGGCTGCTCGCAAAAGTTATCTTAAATGAGTTTAGCGAAATGCTAACGTTTAGTAACACTTTAGAATTCCCTAAAACTGATTCCCAAACAAAAGGGAAAAAAAAGCAGTAGTGAATATGTAAGTAAAAATTGAACCTGCTCCAACAGCCAGATACAACAGAGACCAATATGGAGCAAAACTCTATTATAGTGGGAACAATTATAGATTGGATAGAAATCTCGCACTTACCTCTTCTAGATCTTGTCTTGTCGCCAATTGGAACAAAATAGCAAATTTCACTTTCTGCTTAATTATTTGTTCAGCTTCATACTGGACAGATAACTAAAATATTGCCTTTTTCACGGCTTTATCTGTTTCCGATTCAACCTTACAACCTTAATGTCAATTCGTAGTTAAGCCGGCAAATTAAGTTTCCATGCTAAGTATAGACGTACAACCAGCTAGAATTACGACTTGAAGTTTTTGAAAAGTAGACAGCGGATGCGAAAGTTATCAAACTATAGTGAGAAAAAAAATTAATACGTTACCGATGTTAGAGTTGTCTCTAAAGCACATTTACATAGAATGTTTATGATTGGACGAATACTTAAATGACGAATTATTTTAGCTTTTGATCTTGTGAATAAATTTGCCTTTAATTAGCTTGCAAATATCATGTGTCGAAAGAAAATAATGATTCTGTTTTATTTCCATGTATTATGTTTCTCCAATTCCATCCTTGGATCTCACTGAACTGCAAAAAATATGTTTAAATATCGGAACGGTGTTGCGTAGTAAATTTGAAAGCGACCTTAACCGCTCGGGAAAAGCTTATACTGACAAAAGAAGCAAATTCACCCAGTCCCACTGAAAAAAGAAGAAAAGAGAAAGACAAATGAAACCAGAAATTAAATGAGACGACGAACGCTAGCTTAACCTAATTAAAACGCGTTCCTTGAAAACGATCACGTTTTAGAGCAAAAGGAAACCCTGCGAAAGAGTCTTAGCATGGAAACGATGATCAAAAAATTCATTTTTCCTTTTATCCTTAAGTTAAGTAAAGGTGGAATACAAAAAGGGCAAAAGATCAAAACTCAGGTGGAGATGACACTAAATTTTCAAGCGTAAGATGTAATTAATG
Organism: Porites lobata; assembly: GCA_942486035.1. NCBI lineage: Eukaryota > Metazoa > Cnidaria > Anthozoa > Scleractinia > Poritidae > Porites > Porites lobata. Next base: position 932,348 of record CALNXK010000177.1, on the reverse strand, counting down.
GCTTTTTGTTCCCTGTGATTCGAACCCTACGGAGCCCTCTCAAAACAGACCGAGTGATGAAATCACCATGTAAATGAGCAACTTAAATAGAGACTCCACACGTGTAGTGTCTAAAATAAATAAATTTGAGCTGCGTTGAAACTTTTTTGTATTAACGTTTGGGTAAACAAACTGATTTTTTTTGTGAAAGGGAAAGCTTAAATTTTATTACACTTCATGCCTTTAATAAATGCTGAAAAGGCCCTTTCGATCCAATTCCCGTTACAGATAGCCAAGCTTAAAACAACAAAAAAGCGTGAACTGTGGTATGGACCTACTCGCGTGAACGTTTTTGCTCCATAATATTATACAAAACGATTTTGCCTGCCCAATAGCTTTCATGTGAAAGCCAGACTATTGATTTCAGTCGCACGATTTAAAAAAGAGGAGAAATAAGACGAAAATTAACCGAATTTTTTTCAATAAAATAACAAACATTTGCCTTTACTATATACTTTGCTTTCCGCTGTGACCCTGTTGCTTTCCAAAGGGAATAGAACAGATGTTTTGAGTCCCTTATTTGACAACACTATTTACACGTGTTGAAAAAAAAATGTTTTGAAATTGAAAGAATAAGGGGTCGGAACCCAACTCACGGTTAATTATATAACTTCATTAACATAGATTTTAAACATTTCAAGATCCTATATGTAAGTCAATGTATACAATTGTTTGACGTCTTTATTTGCATATGAATTTCTTAGAGAAGACAAGACAATCAACTTGACAATGTTAAGTACTCTACCAGGCGGTGTGCGCACTACGACTGCGATGCATTGTGGATTCAAAATTTTCAAGATGGCGGCGAAGGTCGAGAAATTTCGCAGGTTATATGCTTTATTTTTCAATAGATACAGTTCTTTCCTTAGATAGTTTTTCTCGATTTCACAAGCTAATATTTGTTTAGATTGTTTCTGTGAAGAAAAACAAATCAATATTCTTCATTTCAATCTAAAACGTGGAGCCCGAAGATTCCTCCTGTAAGAGCATGAAATTTGAACCCGGTTTTTAAGAGGCTATAATTTCCATTATATTGCCCGTCGAAAGTAGAAGATAGTTGTAAGTGTTTCTACAAACCTTGTTCTACGCTAATTTTTTATCGCTCCCCAACGCGCCCCACGTTTTGTGATACTTTTTCCGAATTGAAACCGGCATGTTTTCATGGGAAAATGTAGCCTCGCGAAGACCAATGTGACATGTTACTGGAAGTGTTACTGTTGTAATCACAAGCTGATCACAAAATAGCGGGGCAGCGGCGACTGGTTCCTCCAAACAATAGCATTAGGTGAGCATAAAATGTTCGAAACTGGTATATAAATAGGCTGATGAGTACTCTGATGTAGGAATGTCTGTTTTTGCATGTAATAGGACTAAAAAAGCATAATAAAATTGCAGTCATACATGTGACTCTCTTTATGCAGGTATAAAATCAGTAGGATTAGAATTACAGGTATTAAATTAAATGATAAGTTTGATTATACAGTTAAGCCCTGTGCATTTTGAAACCAGCAATCTACTTCCAAGATTGGTGTGTGTTGTTGTGTGGATGTTATGACTTTGTCAGTTTCTTGCCTAGTCCCCGTTTTATTCAGTGGTGATTAGCCTCCATAGCAGGCATTTAAAAGGAAAGGGAGAGGGGTTTTGGTCACAAGAGAAATGCGAAGAGTGCACAAGGAAGGAGGGAGTGATTTCAACATTCACCTGGTTGATGTTGATGTTCACCTGGTACTCTACGGAGCTCGACGGAGCTCTCTATTTCAATATGTGTCTCGTACCACTCAAACATTACTAAAAAAAAAGAAGGTATTGGACAGCAACCTGTTACCTATCAAAAAAATTAGACTTTCCTTGTGTGTGCCTTACGAAAAAATACGTAACTGACGGCTATACATTAGCAAACTAATGATGTTATAAAATTACTGCTTCAGTACAGTAAGAATGTTCGTCGGAGGAGAAATAAGAATGTTCGTCGTCTTTGGAATAGGGCAGCGTAGCTGGGCGGTTCGGAACGCTGGACTTGCAATTCGGAGGCCCCGATCGAGCTCAAGTCCCACCCTGTTATGTTTGATTTCGATTATTTATTTCAGTCATTTGTTTGGCCCCGCTAGGACAAGTGCTATAAATTCTGCCGAGGGTAAATAAAGGAATTATATATTTATTTTACTTAGGCGACTGCAGCAGTCGTACACTGGTGAAGAGATGACCCTAGATGAACGGAACACCCCAGTATAAACAGCAGCGTTATCAAGACCACAAAAGAACAGAGATTCAAGATGATTTTTGTTTTTTTATGTATTATCGTTATTATTATTTCTTTTTCGCACCAAATACATTTGTTTGCTTCTTTGTTTGTTTTATATGTGTTCTTGGGTTGAAGATGACATATTTTGTCAATAAACCGTTTCTTTTTTTAACTTTCACGTTCTTATATTCCTTTTTTATCTCAAATTCTATTTAAAATATTCATTACAATTCTAGATATTAAATAGTTTTTTACTCTTTCTTTTATTTTAAATAAACGCTGAATGACGAACTTTATGTTTGACAAATTCATAAAGACCCTTCCGTCTCCAAAACGAAAGAAAGTGAAGCGAGCTTCCGAGTTCCTAACAGTCAACTCCCAGGGTTGCGTTTTAAAAATAGTTTTAAAAATAGTTTAAAAATAGTTTTCTTTAATAGGCATTTTTCAAATATAGAGTAGCTATTTAATGTAATGTGGATTTTGAATGTGAAATTCAATGCATCTCCCTGGAATTTTTTTAAGCCTTGAAATTCTTTCTGCTGTTTTTAATTTAAGTGTTCTTGGTTTTTGGCAAGTATTTTGCTTATAAATATTAAAATAAACAATACTATTGATATTACCGTATACTGCCGCGTTATAAGCCCCTACACCTTCAAACCCCCCTCCCCGCCCGTTATAAACCAATCTACCATCTACCTGTAAACAAAAAAATACATCCGATTAAAAGCCTCCCTTTAGCTCGAAAAGAAATGAGTTCGATTATGGCGTTTTGAAGCTTTAATAAAGACGCGAATTCTGAAGTTCAAAAGCCAACTGACTTTTGGGTTTTTCGCTGCCGTCAATCACCTTAGCGGAGCTCTTAGGAAACAGAAGTTTACTTCAACGGGTTTAAAAGATCATGGTTTGTGATTTGTGATTGGTGGATTTAGATCCGTTTTCTGTGTTTGTGTGTTTCAAGGTTTGTTACTTCGTTGCTTGTGATCCTAATTATGACTGACGGCAGAAAAAAACGTAATTGTGAAGGCGGCTTTTGAACTTCAGAATTCGCGTGTTTTTGAAAAGAGCAGTAAATACCAATTAATGCAAAAAGTATTTGTATCAGCACTGCTATAGCTTATTTCGAAACGCTCCCTTTTTATTCCGGTAATAAGCCCCTCGGATATTAGATCCTCTTTTAATAAGCCCGCGTAAAACCCCTTACGAATATGTAAAAGCCCGGGTCTTATAATCGACAGTTAACGGTATATTACTTTTCGATGTAGTAGCAGTAATAAAGCTTTACATCCTTCGCCACAAAAGATTCTGGTAACTTTCCAGAAACTACATTCTTGTTTTCTTTGTCTTCACAGTCCCAGAATACCCATTCCTCCGTAAAGCGCATGCCCATAACTTCCTGACAGCTGCTTGAGTGTTTCAACAGAAAAAACGGTTCACGCATGGGCAGTTCGATAGGTTTATCCGCTGATCCATCTGACCGACAACAGAAATGCACCACTGTGTCTTTGCCATAGTCGCCGTCAGGGAGAACACCGCTGGCCTTATTATCGTTTTTCGTGTCTTCGTCATCCCACTTGATCGATCCCTCCTCAAAACCTATTATTCATTGGGAATTAAGAACACAGTCAAGCGGCGTACTACTTCAATAGAAGACAAAAAGAGAATTTTTCAGGTGGCAACAGCAGCAAAAAAAATTCTCTAGGTTTGGCGAAGCTCTACGGAAACGCACAGCACAATCAAAGTAAATGACATTGATGCTCTGGCCCAGTTGTTCGATGGCCGATTAGCGCTAACCCGAGGTTAGGTTTTAATCCCGATTTCTTTTTTAATTTTAAAAGCCTTTTCTCGTACAATTTTCTCTTTCTGTCAGAGCATCCAGTCATCAAATTGTAGACAACAACAAGGATTAAACTCAATCTGCTTTTTAAGCTTTAATATCCGAATTCAAATTTCACACTAACCCTGGGTTATTTTAACCCAGCTTTGAACCACCGGCGCGACACGACATGTATCCCAGAAAATGTTTCAAATCTCTAGGCCAAAATAATTGAGATAATTTAAGAAGGCAAGAAATATATTAATCAAAACTATTGACAAGTCCCAGCTTCAAACTCTGACCTGGAGGACATTTGCCTTTCTTGTATATACAGTATTTTCCAGCCGGCCATTCGTCGGAGCCACCCTTCTTTTCTTTCACGCAGAAGTGTTGGGTGATCACATTGTTTTTCTTGAGTCCCTTCAAATGAGTTGGGCGTGACCAGTTACTGAGAGGAGTGGTGTCCTCTGTATTCTGCTTCAGAAATCCTTCTGACCACAGCGCTTTTTTGCTCTTTGGGCATCCACACACTGGCATTGGTAGCGCGTACGTTCCCTTTGGCCATCTTACTGGATCAGCAAATTAAACAAACTTTAATTCAATTGTAAGCGAAAACAAGCCGATGATATAAAAATGAACTAGTTAACAAGGCTTAGTTCGTCAAACATTCTCAAAGAACAAAGCTTTAACTTGTAGACTACATGTCAACCGGACAGAAAGACTAAAAATTAGCAGATTTAATCTTGATCAATCCAGGAAATAATTTCTTCCGTATATAATTGTAATTTTAAAACTTGAAGTGCCGCTTTCTTTCATTGTCGATTCACCTCTTTTGCAACGAAAATCCAGCCAGAATTCCCCCTTAAGTACGTTACTGGAAGTGATTACGAAAGAGACGCTTATAACTGAACGGTACATTACACGAGAGAGATTTCGTGGTGATGTTGGTCTCCAGTATTCTAACATACAGATTTCGGCTGTTGAAATAATGAACCCAGAATCATATATAATTTATTTAGTACGTACCGCTGCTATACAACTTTAACTTGATGAAACTTTCTGCCACGTCCAACTTGTTAAAATTCGAAACTGACAAGGAGCACATGTACTGGCCAACATCTTTGTTTGAAACGTTCGTTATGTGCAGGGAAAAATTCCCAGTTCCTCCAGGCAGCCACCTTGTTCTGACCTTTTTGTTTCCACCTTCTGTAATTTCCTGGCCTTTAAATTTCCAAAGTGACATTGTATCCAAGGGATTAACATTGCGACCAAAACAAACCAATGTTACGTTGGATCCTTTCCTTGTAACTATGCTGCGTTGGACTGGATTGACCACTGGGAACACAGAAGCAAATCCTAGGAAGAGGGTTAGAAAGAGTTACTTAAGTCAAATCCAGCTTATTACGGACACCTCATCAGTTATGGCTTTGTCCCTGTCGAAAGGTCGAAAGTAAGTCATTACATTTTCTCTAGATACCTTGTTAATACGGACACTTTCTATTTTCTCCTGTGTCAGTATTAACGGAGTTTGACTGTGTTTAAGAAAGAAATAACTTCATGAAATGGGCTCCTTCGGCTTATAGACCCATAAATACATAAATATTTGATTTTCATGGTGGCTCATCCACAAAAAGGCGAATTTGGGGTTGTTGGTTTTAGGGTACTCGGTGACAAACCTTTTCAGAGCACGGGGGAGAACCAAAGAAAAACTGAGCGCACATGTATACCGTGGGCCTTAGCTCTTAAGTTCCCCAGTTACATTCGATTATAAGCCCCCCAGGATATAATCCCCCTCTAGCTCCGATTATAAGCCCCCCCCCCATGATATAAGCCCCCTCTGGCTCCGATATAAGCCCCCAGGATATAGTCCCCTCTAGCTCCGATAATAAGCCCCCAGGATATAATCCCCCTCTGGCTCCGATATAAGCCCCCCATGATATAAGCCCCCTCTAGCTCCGATTAAAAGCTCCCCAGGATATAAGCCCCCTCTAGCTCCGATTATAAGCCCCCCAGGATATAAGCCCCCTCTAGCTCTGATTATAAGTCCCCCAGGATATAATCCTCCTCTAGCTCCGATTATAAGCCCCCAGGATATAATCCCCCTTTATCTCCTATTATAATCCCCCTCTAGCTCCGATTATAATCCCCCTCTAGTTCCTATTATAATCCCCCTCTAGCTCCTATTATAATCCCCTTCTAACCCTTATTATAATCCCCCTCTGGCTCCTATTATAAGCCCCCCATGATATAAGCCCCATCTACAATCAAGGACAAAAGTCTTGGGACACTTTTGCGTTTCTGGGGCGTTTTCCAATTCACACAGGTCCAACTCCTCCCCTCACCTCACAAACAATGTTGGACGCGTATATCCAGAATTTTTTCTGAGTTTCAATTTTGTATAGGGTGGGGGAAGGGAGAACGGCCAGAAAATTTCGAAAAGGATGCACTGTTTTAAGAGGGAACCGAGAAATGACAGAAAAATATGAATATTGCAGTACTGTCCTGAGAACTTTTGTCCAGAATTGTAGCTCCGGTTAGGGTTTAGACCCTAACCCCTTAAGAATTACATTTATTATGGCCTTTTTAAGCTTAATTAAAAACCAGGACGTTTTTTGATCAAAACAACATAGCTTGCTTCCAATTGTTTTTTCTATCCTGCTTAATTTATTGGCCTCTCCTTATAAGCCCTCTTAAACCTCTCAAGAAGATGCACATTCACCTGAACTTTATATGTACGCTGTTTTAGTGTACTTTGACTCTTGCTTTTTGAGCAAAGACGTAGTGAACATGTTATTTTCACGTTGTTGGCCAATAAATTGTGGCAAATTATAAAACGTTCAATAAATTTTGACCTTAGTTTTACTTAACTGCTTCAAAAAAAACAAGATACCATGAGACTTACCTGACATAAGGTAGTTATAACCTAAAGAGTTTAAAACAAAAACAACAAATTTAACACTCATGATTAAGGATTGCTTTCAGTTGTCCCAGAAAAGTAATTTAAAAAGTTCACTCTTAACTTTTATACAAAAATTGCGAAAGTAAAAACAATATTCATCACTATAAATAGGCTTTTCGACTAAGATTACTGGTAAAGAGTCGGTTTGCCATTGTTACAATCTGATACGTTCTGAAACAGAACTGATGCCCGGAGCTCGATAGTGGTGCAGGACGTTTTTAATTCGGCTCGTAAGTTAAGTTATCGCTGAGAGCCGAGCCCGCGATCGTAGGGCAACTTACGCACGTGAAAATATTAAAAGAATAATTTGGCTCGAGTTGAACAGTCCTTTGTCCGTCTTTAGGGATAAAGTGTGCTGCTTTAACATATACATATGAGACGTTACAATTAGAGGTCAAAAAAGAAAAGAATAAGCACAAAAAGGTTTTTTCAAAAACTAGAATAAGAGTGGAATATACATTACCATAACTTGACATGATATTATTACAACAGTTCAAATAAATTGAAGATTCTGGTTCCTTAGCAATTCAGCCATTGACTGCTAGTGAGGAAAGTTGGCACCCTCGTTATTTTATTATATCTAAATTTTCCTTTAGTCCCATGTTCGTATTTCGGTTCATTCTTGGTCTATTTCCAAGGAACTCAGTTGATTCAGTGGATCATGGAAGTTAACGATGACGTGAGGTGCTTTCTTTGTGTAAATTTTTAAAAAGAAGGCGGTTACTTATAAATTCTAAAAGCCCTTAAATGTTTAAACTAACTGATTTGCGGTGCCTCGTGTGACACCTTTTGAAAAAGAGCTGCGCAAGGGTAAGATCAGAAATACTAGCTGAAGAAACATAACGTAGTCCCGTTTCTGCGGGCGGAATGTTCCAAACAGAAATTTGTGTTCCTTTTCTTCAAAGCCAACTTTAATCCTAGAGTGGGGTCAGAAAAAAAGTGGTCTCTTAGTATTAAGAAGTTCGACTGTCCTTCCAATTGCTTCAATGAGTTAATACACATGAATTCGGAGGTAGAAGACCTGCGGCCTCTCAGTTAAAATGAAAAGCAAGTATTTCATCCCTATTGGACGTATAAATAAGGAAATAGATACCTTTCATTAGATGTAGTTTCTCTTTTTGGGAAAACAGTTTGCTAAAAAAATTACTATTAAAGACAAAAGACGGTACTATGGAGTACTATAGAGAGGTAAGAATCACTTTTACGCGAATTTATACCACGTGACCAAGTTTCCCCTTTGCTTGTCGCCTACTGTTCATTATTTCTACACATAAATTAGTAGCTCCTTGAGTTTCAGGCAATTTTTTATCCATAAGAATTTTCTGAGCTGTTTTTATCTACTCATTTTTCTATTTTGAGACATTCTCAACTTGAATTTGACGTTTGCTGTACACGTGAAGCTTTAAAAGCTCTGCTATAGATCGTTACAGTTTAAAAAATAATAAACAAAGATATGAATGAATGTATGAATGCCTTCAGACCAAATAAGGATGTTAACCTCGTGGTGTTAAAAAGAATGATATCAAAAAATTCAAAATTCATTTAAGAATGTATAGTACGAAGAATTTCGAAATTTCGGTTTACTTTCGCCATCAAAGGACATCATGGTCACCACTCATGCAAAAGAAAAAAGTTCCGACTTTCGGACTGTTTAACGTGAATGACGTGCAAGCTAGAGGGCAAACTACTAAAGGGTCGAGATAAATTCCTCGTGGCTGATATTTTGGCAAAAATGTAGCTTAGTATTCTTCCTGTTTTTCACAAGGTTCGCATCTCCAAGGAAAACACGTGTGGTTCATGACTGTCTTTGTTTCGAACACAATCAGCGTTGAGGTTCTAGTCGACATAACAGGTCAAGAGTTGGCGCTTAATTGAATAGATTGATGACAAGATGGATAGGGTGCTCAAAAATTTCCTTTTTTAATCACGAATGGAAAAGGAAGACGGAAGTTTCCAAAAGTTTAGGGATATAAAGAAAACTTTTGTAAAAACAGCTCTTTTGCAAACTTTATATACTAGCTTTTAAAAAGAAGTCATGCTCAATTTTTAGTAATTAAAATTTACGAAGGCTATGAATGATCAGTCGAATGAACAATTGAGCAGTGCCTCTCAGTGGCACATTTCAAAGCATTAAGTTTCACATTTTGGTACATATAATTAAACTGATTTAGTTTGTGATATGAACATATGCACAGAATGCGAAGGAATGAGTTAAATTAATGAAGACCATCGCTGTGGTATTTTCAACTGATTAAAAAATCGTCTAAACTGGGTTAAGAGCTCGGGTAAAAGCTTAGTTTGCTGAACAGTTTTCCAACCCAACCGAACGTTCATGGATTGCTGAAATGAGACGTTCAAACTCATTTTTTTCTAAGTTTGTTTTTAAGCCGTTTTTTTCAAAGCTTCTTTGTCTTCGAACAAACCCCCGTCAGAGACTTCTTATGATTCGAGTATTGTTCCATTTAAAAGTGTTCAGAAAGCACATTGTCAAAACGAACAAAAAGAAAGCAATTTCAAATTTTATGTGAACTTGTTTTCTATTTCAATCTATAATTAACTCAGTGTAAGTTAACCTTGCCACAAATCGTTTAAATCAAGTCTAATCACGACAATTCACTTATCACCTAACTTTTTAGTTTGCCTTTTTTGCTCCGATTTTGAGATTCGTACACGCTTTGCAGAACGATTTAAAAGTTTCGTTTGAGCCGGACAACAGAATACTTCCCCCAAGTAGTGCATTGAAAACTGAATAGTAGCCGAAGGCCACAATGTCGCCTCTATGTTGATAGCATCTTAAGTACAAGGTACATATTGTTGATATTATCTACAGTCTAAGGTATAGAAAATCAATTATATTACCCACGATTCTTAATGTAAATAGCCCTTTGAGAACACTGAGGTCTTTCAAATAAAAAAGAAGCATTTGAAAAAGCATTAAGTAACAAAAACAATGATATGCTCAGTATGCTGGCCTTTTGCTGGCAAAAAACCGTCAAATTCTTACACTGAATTAAAACTGAAAACATGCAACGTGGACTAGAGACCACGTTTATGTAAGGCGATTAACTAAAATGTGGCTATATTGCAGCGAGTTCCATCCGACCAACCCAGATATTTTACTTCTGCCCAGCAACGGGGCATATATGATGAAGTTAAAGAATTCAAATTATAAACAGGTGGTGCCTCGAATTCTTGGAATAGTCTAGTGAGATCCGGGGGGAGGCCTTCACATAGCAAAAAACTCACAACCAATTACACTGATGTTAAACCCTACGATTCAACAAAATTCAGTACATTTTCTTGCCTTCCCAATACTGTGTTATTTTTAACATTTTCCCATCTCCTGTTTAATCCCACAATCTCATTAAAAATAATAACATCTGACAAAAAAGATTTTAGGGCCATTACACATTTGTATCTCAAGACAAATTTATGAAGTCTCAGCTAAGCAGTCTAGCCCTGCCCCTCCCCTCAACTCCTCTAGCCTGACTAAATTATTCAAACCTGATAAGATCGAAAGCGAAAGTTAAAAACCATGGCATAACCAGATAGGACATCATTTTCACCTTGTGCAGAGCACAACATTCATCTTCTGGGGGCACATTTCAGGCAAAATGACTGTTCTCTTAGCAAATTTGCTGCTTACAACGTTGCTATGGATGTCAGGTAAGAAGCCAGGGAGGAGCTAGGCGAAAATGAACTCTAGAAAGTGTGCGTGCTGTGTTTAATGTTCTAAATCAGCTAAACAGAGATTACCAGGGTTAAACCCCTTCCGCCGCGTTACTAGATTTAGCAGTCGAGGGGAAAATGAGGTTTTTGGGGTCAAGGCTGACGAAAAAATAAAATCAAAATGTATTTCCTCATGAAGTTTACTCTAAGCCACTAAAAAGATATGAAATATACTGGAAAATAAACCACTTGTCGCCAATTCTCAATCACCCCGTTCTCGAGAAAGAAGATAGGGAAGCCGTTGCTATCTATCTAATTATGACGTTTATTTACAAGTGTATAAACACGGTGGACTAAGTGATCAGGTCCGAATATGCAAGCTGGATTGCTGTGTTTGTTCTTGCAAGTATAAGGATGGCTTTTAAATTGAATGCTGAAAATGGGTATCAGAATCCGTCAGCCTTGGACTCAACCTGCTGTGACCTGAAATCTTTGCAAATGCTGACAAATATAAGAGAACCTAGGGTATGTATTTTGATCGACATTTGAATACGGACAAGAGACACGAAAGACGGAACTCAGCGTTATTCAAAATACCGTAACATTTATGCAAGATGTCAGTTTTTATATTTCTCCCATAAAATGTACCTCAACGTTTGTATTCTTGCTGTCAGCCATTGTTGGTTAGCGGTTTTCTAACTGGGAGAATGACGTTATAGCTGGTATCGTACGAACCCTATCTTGTCGGTTTTTCTATCGTATACACCGTCACAGATCAGTTCTTTGAATTACAGTATATGTACCAACTCTTATTAACCTCAGTATTTACCGCTATATTGGCCTTACTTCCACACTTCCGTGTATGCTATGACATTTTAGGTTTCCAATTTTCGTGTGCTTTTAAGTCTTGTCATCTCACTAACCCGTTTAATTGATTTCTAGTTTCACGCCTGTTTAGCTCAAGCTTACGACCTGAACTGTTAAATGTGTCTCTCCTACTGTATCATTTAACCAATGCGTTTCCTAGTGAAAGAGGAATTGACATCCCTCACAACTCAAATTTGCTTTTACAGACAGACAGAGCATGTTACAAGTAGCGACAAGCGATTGAGGCTTTTATGGTTTATGAGAAATTTCAGTTTTGATATGATCTGTAGAGCTCAGCTCGCTGTCGTGGTTCTTGAACTGCTTGTAAAGCACTTTGCTGTCCCTGGCAGATTCAATCTTGTCTATGCGAAACATAAATTATCCCGCTTTGCCGGCTCAGGAAAAAGTCCAGGATTTGAAAAGTTTTAAAGGAACGTCACATAAATCTAGAGGAGGTTGTATTTTGCGCCCCACTTTAGAAAGCAGATGTGCTTGTGTCCGATCTCAAGGAGATATGTCGGGCAAAAACATTAAAACCCGGGTAATGAGGACTTTTGAATGCACAAATATAGCACTTCGGAGTGAATCTCGTCTGTTCATTGTTTATTCTCGTGATTTTTAAAGCTAAACAACAACGATAAAGCCAATCATGCATCTTTTGGTTTCATTTTCACGAAGAGCGCTGGGGAACCTGTGTAATTAGGAAATCGAATTTTCGAACATGTAAATTTGGGCTGTTTTAAATAATCCTTTTGTTACATGTTACTGAGCATAAAGAAGGTAGAAGTTAGTACACATGTAACTTATTTTACGCCTTCTCGTCTACATGATGAACAGAAATCACGCCTCCAACAAATTGTTTGGTAGCTAAAAGGTTTTTTTCCCAAGGATTTACACTTCATTTCAGGCCAAAGAGTGTTAAAAACCAAAATTGCGGAAAACCGCAAAATTCACTTAAAATAGACCACTAATCAACTGAACAGCACCAAGTGAAAGTCTCTCACTTCTATAGCTACATCATAGGATTTCGATAAAGGACTTTTAAAAAATGTGGACCTACATTTCTCATTTGTTCCCGGAATCACGGACTACAAGATTGGATCTTTAGATGATGATGGACTTAGAGGGGAGAAGGGAAAAGTTATTCCTTTGTTTTTGACGATCTTATGTAAATGTATTTTTTTGTTTTCCAGTGGAAGATACACGGAGTTATAAGATTCCTCGCTGCTGATGGCCTAAGGCACGAAAAAAAGAAAGTCCCTTGTCGTGTATTCTACTTATAAATATCCCCAATTCGAGCAATTTATGAAAATAGTAACTTCGGAGGGATCTCAGTTATTCAAAACCGACAAGAAATTACTAGAAATATGTGTCTCAGTCGCAAAACCTCAAGAAAATCGGTGAGCATGAAGCAGTTTCTATATTGAGACCTTTCTTTATGTGACTGTTTATTTCATGGGTCAGAAACTATATTAAAACAAACTAACTTCGAGGAGACAAGCAGACCTCTTTTCAACACATCTTAAATGTATCAGAGGTCAGTGTTGTTGGCGACTATCGCTGCATAGCCTAATTTGTTTGGTATGTTATATTATTCAGTGATCTTTGTATTCTAATGCAGTTTCTCACAACTTTCGTAAGTGAAGCGTCCATGCTTATTAAATGCCTTTAGACAAGCCTGGACAAGCCTTATAAGGCTTAATCCTCCAAATTTCCATTTTGCTACCGGCTTTCTAGCGTATAAACGTGCAACGAATTTATTTCAATTGGTTTGAAGTCTCAAAAATGAAATGAAATGATGTCTGAGATTTTCAGTTTTGGGTTGAGGTTTTGCTTCGTTGACAAATCTGTAGAAACAGGAAGCTAAGAGAACAGAAACTGAATTTAACAACCTTTAAATGTCAAGAGCACTTGACAATCACATGGAGGAAAACAAAACGATAGCAACAAAATGTCTTGCATTTAATCCCAAAAATAAAAACGTGAGTGCCACCGCCGAACGGATGTTGGCTGGGTTATCATTACGCAAAAAGGAAGACCGGTTTTAGATCGTAATCTAATTAGTTAAAGTGATTCCTACTGATCCTCCCTACATATAATAGATGTATTTAATTCGATAAATCATTTTCTCGGATAATTTTCTCTGTTCTTTTGAGAGCATCCAGTTATCAAATTGTAGATAAAGAGAATTAACCTGAATTTTTTTAACAACCCAGCCCAGGTGGCAATCACCATGTAATGGATCTTCAAATCAACCTTTAGCCTGAGAAAACAGCCGTCATTTGGCAACGCCACAAACGGTTTCACCGCGAAAGGACGTCGAGGCGAAACCAGTAGTGCCGTCGAGAAATATCAGCTGTTTTCTTAGGCTAGTCAATCTTTTTAAGTTTGCTGGCAAAATTCCTTTAAATGGCCAATGTCAGAACGTTCGTTAGGGTCAGTTAAACCATTTAATTCTGAATCGCAGGACATTTTGAGACTAAAGAATGAAAGAATTTTAGGTCCATCAACTCGTTCCCAGTCTCTAGGGCATTTCCGCGAGCAAAAACACGGTTGGGTCTATGAACTCGTTCCCAGCCTCTAGGACATTTCCGCGAGCAAAAGTACAGTATTTCGAAGGCCAAAATTGAAGATATTTATTTTGGAAACACATTTTTAAATATATGAGGCTAGTTCAGTTTAAAAGTTGAGTAGCAATTGTCTGCAGATAAAACACTATTCAGTGTTTTCGAAACAAATTATACTATCCAGTGAATAAATCCACAAAACTGGCATTAAAGTCAGTGATAATACTCATCAAAGGACCAAAGAGTGAACACTAAACCTTCGCGACGTACTGAATACATTGACGTTTATCATTCTGATTTTTGATCGCTGAATTGCTACATTCCTCTCCACAGATGCCAATACCTTCCCAAAAATGCATTCACTCAATAGTACAGTAACCGCAGTGAGAGGCTCCGACGTTACATTGGTTTGCAAAGGAAGTAATGTACAACCACTCGATACCGATTTTATGTGGAAGTTTAACAACGAGACAGTAGAGAATAAAGAAAACAGGAATATCAAACTAATCTGGCTTCCAAAAAGACAGGCAAAGTATTCTCTAGATATCTTAAATGTATCAGAGAAAGATGCCGGTGACTATCGTTGCATTGCCCAAGTTAGTAACTTTGGAATACACGACAAAGCCGAAGCTTCTATAAAGCTGCGTTTATATGAAAGCAGTAAGTATAACTTTTTTACCTTCGCTAGATTTATAAGTAAGAGCAAATTTTGTGTAAATGTAAAGTGTATTAGTTCTTTGTTTTTGGTAGAAGAGCAACCTCTTGAGACCAGACTATGTTTAAAGTGGTCGTTTGGAAGAGTTTGAAGACAGTCTTTTAAAATAAACGTTATCCAAAGAGAGGCCGATGAATGTTCAGTTAAGACTTGACCGGGATCAGAAACATAAAACCGCGCATTAAAGTATCTGATACCCAGGTGGGCCCAGTTGTTCAAAGGCATACTAGCACTTAACCTAGGGTTAAATTTAACCCGGGTTTCTTTTTCTTTGGGGTTCAAAAGCATTTTCTCTGATAATTTTCTCTGTTATTTTTAAGAGCATTCAATCATCAACTTGTTGACAAAAAGAATTTAACTAAATTTACTTTTTAAGCTTTCATATCTGAATTCAAATTTTGCACTAACCCTGCGTTATCTTAACCCAGCTTTGAAAAACCCGGCCCAAGGTAATAACGTTCAAAATCCTCTTTGTTCATTCAGTGAAGTTGTTAGAGAGCTCTACCCCTCCCCTAAGCTACCATTAATACTTCCTTCTCACTTAGAGCAAAATTATGGCTTAGGGGAGGGGTAGGTGGGCAGTTTCTCAGAAACCTAAATTCTTCCTACTTTCTTACAGTACTGAACCTCACAGCATCGCCACCAAATGTCATCATTGAAGAAGGGCGCACTGTGCCACTGCAATGTGAAGTCATGTGCTCAAAAACAATGGACGTTTGGACTTTCTGGCTTTTCAACGGCAAAATGATTGAAGCTAGACCATTTCATACAGGAAACGAGCATGATTTAAGTAACACAGTCACAAACATCTCAACGTTCTTACTAAAGAATGCCATGCTATCACAGACTGGCGTATACACGTGCGGTGCTAATTCAACTGGCGTTATGAAAACACAGAATATAACCGTGACAGTGAAAGACTTGGAAGGTCCAACTCTAGTGCAAACCAAATCGAACATAGACGCTGTTGAAGGCGAAAATATAATGCTAAGTTGCAATGCAGTGTACCCGGAAGCGTTTTTTGTCGACACGTTTTGGATTTTCAACGGCAGCCGGATAAACAGTAACGACAAGTATAAAGAAAAAAACATTTCCCCTTGGGTGGAACAATCAGAACGGAGCGTAAAGAGAATGAAGATTGGATTGACTATTTATAACGTTGGACTGAACGACAGTGGCGAGTATATGTGTGCTCTTAACACCTCACTTGGCTTACACCTGAAAAACGTTAGTGTTAACGTCACGCGGAAACCAGGCCCCCAACCAGGTTTCCGTATTCAGCAACCTACTGAAAAGCCCCAGGGGAAAGCAGATTTGCTTGGAACTACACTGTTCATTGGTCTGGGTCTCTTTGTTGGATTGGTGACGACCATAATAGTTTCTATGAAGCTATGGAGATGGCCAAAACCCAGGCCTCCAAAATCAAGTAAGTCAATGATGAAATACATCAGGGCCGAGTTGTTCAAAGCTGGGTTAAGATGACCCAGGGTTAGTGCGAGATTTGAATCAAGATTTGAAAGCTTAAAAAGTATTTCAGTTATAATTCTTTTTGTCTACAAGTTGATGATTGGAAGCTCTTAAAATAACAGAGAAGATTATCCGACAAAATGCTTTTGAACACAAGAAAAAGAAACCAGGGTTAAATTTAACCCCGGGTTGAAAGCTAATCGGCCTTCGAACAACTGGGCCCAGATGTTACATGATGCGTTCCATTTTTGTGCCCATCTGGGTCTCAACCTATTACCTGCAGTTGAACATTCCAGTGCCTTACAGGCCAGAGAGGGTTGTGCACATTGAATGTTTGGGTAAATCCCGGGTCCCTCGGCAGCGTTCAAACTTGGTGCCAGGGTGTGGTGCTTGAGAGCGGTACTCGCTGGGCACTAATGTGGACACACCCTTTGTTAAGTACCCAGGTTCGAATTCGGGCATGCTGCCGATGCCTACGGTGGCCTGTAAGGGACATGACATTTGTTTTTATGGCTAAGTTATCGCGCGATAATAGGTTAGCTTATCGCGGGACAAATTACAACATATCAAATGATAAAGAGAAGCCTGACCTCACGCTTTCCACCCACGTGTTTACAGCCTTTAATTCTCAGAGTTTAGCTTTTACGAGTATATGTTTCAGAGACCTTCCTCGTTTGTACGATATAATTGGAGGTTCTTTGTAGATCTGTCTAAGAAGAGGTTGGTTCTCTATCAGTAGCCAGGTTTCATAAGAATGTTTGTAAGGCTAGGAAATGATGGTTGATATTGCGTGACAAAGGGCAAAATGGTTTTTCTTCTTGAAGGTTTTTGTTGGAGTGATTCTTTTCTATTTTCAAAGGGTATTTCAGAGAGAGCTAGAGTTATTAAATTCTGTGGATATCGCGCGGTAAACTGACTTATTATCGCGCGATAACTCCAACCTCGTTCCCAGGGTTCTCTCCTACCCCCCCACGTGGCGATAACTGTTCATTTTATCGCGCGATGGTTTTAACTTAGCAAAACAAAAAAAAATGTCATGTCCCTTACGGGCCACCGTAGATGCCACAGTACAAGATTGAGTCTTTTTACTCGGGCGCTGTGCACATTGTCTTTTTTTTAGCTCCTGGGCAATCAATTCTTTATTCTCCCTGTTAAGCTCACATTTCAAAATGGCGTCTGACAGGGAGATATGGAGTATATATGTAGAGATTTACATATCAGTTAATCAAGGGTGAACACAACACCAGTTTGTGCCGGTACCCAGGAACTTGTTCAGGAGCACCAAGCGTTAAGCTTTTACAAGAGGGAATGGTGTGGCCTTTACGACACCTCAGCTGTCCTTTTTACAACCTTTCTGTAGAAGAAAAACCCCTTCAGAGTGAGCGCTGGCCAGCGTCTTTTCTCCTTGTTCTAATAATCATCATTTGTTTTTCCCTGCCTCCTAGTTAAATCTCCCCCAGATCTGGACGCCAAAGACGTCGAGTATGATGTATTCCTCTCATACTGCAAAAAAGATTTCCCCTGGGTGGACAGAGAGCTGTTACCACTATTTAATCATAACCAAGTGAAATATTGCGTGGATTTCCTACACTTTGAACTTGGAAAAGCGTTTGTAGAAAACATAGTGGAAGGCATCTGTAAGAGCCGCAAATTTTTAGCAGTCTGGTCGGCCAATTTCGCTTCTAGTATATACTGCAATAAAGAACTGGACTTTGCTTTACACCGGAGTTTCCAAAAAAGTGACACTACAGTGATTGTCATTCGTATCGATTGGACTGACCCTACACGACTCCCCAAGTCTCTACAGACAAAAACATTTTTGGATTACGCTGACAGTGCAGAGAGAAAAGGATGGGAGAAGAGACTCATACAACATTTAAAGCCTCCAAAGCAACCAAAGAAAATGATAGTCAGCATAGTTTGAGAGCCAATTGTCGGAGACCGTGCGCTTCATTACTTTGACAGTGCAGAGAGAAATGGATGGGAGACGAGACTCATACGACATTTAAAGACTCCAAAGCAAATGATAGTTAGCATAGTTTGAGAGCCAATTGTCGGAGACCGTGCACTTCGTAGGTGCCACGCCCAATATGTTCATATCGAAAAGGGCTGGGA
The DNA here is from genome assembly GCA_942486035.1 of Porites lobata. Lineage (NCBI taxonomy): Eukaryota > Metazoa > Cnidaria > Anthozoa > Scleractinia > Poritidae > Porites > Porites lobata. The sequence goes on along the minus strand of CALNXK010000177.1, from coordinate 913,895 downwards.
AATTAAATGAAACTCGTGTGGGAGTGTGAGCATAATATACTGGGGCACTAAATCCTTGAGGCAATATATAAGAACCAAGCTTTGCCATTTATAAAGATTAGTTTTATTTCTTCTCAATGTGCAATGGCAGACGAGATTCTGGAATCCGCCACTTGTCTGATCTAGCCCGCGAACCAGTGAGGAATCATAGTGGTGACTTTCACGAGTTTGTTTGTTCTTACTGCGAAGTAACTATGGCGATTTTCAAAAACTTGCACACGCAGTCTTTGTGTGTGTTTTTAGTAAATATGTAAATAAAATACAGGTAAATATGTACATAAAATACAAGTCTCATAACATATCATCCAAGTGTAAAATAACGGCAGTTTAATTCTAACATAGTGGGACAAAATAAACTTACGTATTGCACTTGCGTGGTTAATTTCTCTTACTGTTATTCCCCCATTCGTCCTCTTATACTACTACATGAGAAGTTTCTGCGATTTGATTGGCCTAGAGCAGTGGTATTTCAGCGTAATTTGAAATACCTACATGTGAAAATTACAAACCTTTTGTGGGTAGTAGTATATACAAATAATAGCATGATCTGTACGTGATATTCGGCATAAATACTACTTGTGATGTTTCAAAATTGTATCACTCGCGTAACGGCTTGTGAAATTACGTATAACAATTTTGAAATATCACTCGTGGTATTTATGCCAAATATGACGTACAAATCATGCTATTACCTAGTATACAAATTAACTTTCTTTCCCTTAATTAGTGTCAGTAAAGTCAAACTCCGTTGATACGGACACAGAGGGGGAGTGTCCTTTCTTGACGGGGTTTCCGTATTAAGGTGACTCGACCCAGTTTTTTTGGGGGGGTACCATCCTACTTTGAAGCTCTCTGGTATCCCCACCTTTACTTTTATCGTAAGTCTAACACGTAGAATGGATAACATATAGATCAATCTACAATATAACATAAATTTTTTGGCGATCGGAGTAAATGTCACGTTGTTATAACAGGCCACGCCCCTTTGAGGTCTGAGTCGAAAATCTGCTGTTGCCGGCATTTTTTCGTGAAAATCTCTCTGCTACACATAGTGCGCATTAGTGCCTTGCGCTGAACAGAGTTTCACCAAAATCGCAAAGACCCAATTCGAGAAATTCAGCGGTTTCCAAATTTAGGTCATAATTTATGCGAAAATGATAAACAAACTTTACACGGATTATATCTAATAAACTATGGGATTCATCTCTGTATTTTGGGCATCGTTATAACAGATGGGTCCTTGCAAATCAACAATACAATTTAGGCCCGGTTCAGACGCCGAACTTTTCATGAGCCGAACCTAATTCGAATTAAGACCGACCCAAATTATTTAGACCGGTTAAAGTGATTCAGACGCCGATCTTAATTCCAGCCGAACTAAATTCAGGAGGCGAAAAATGCGCATTTCGGTCAAACTGCTTACAAAATACGTTATAAGAATTTCTGCATTTGGTTCTGTACATGAAAAGTTCGGCGTCTGAATCAAAGGCGTTCCAAAGTCGATCCAAAGGCGAAATTCCCGGCCGGGCTAGGCGAAAAGAACGGCTGAGCCGTTCCAAATTGAAACAGGCGTTCCTAATTGATTCAGACGCCGAACTTTTCATGTACTTAATTCAATGTATTAGGTTCGGCTCATGAAAAGTACGGCGTCTGAACCGGGCCTTAGGGCCTTGTAAATGCGCGCGATTTCGAGCAAAGCAAACTTATAGAAATTATAGTTTTCGCTATTTGTTGACGTTTGTCAGCGTTTAAGAGTCCTTCTCACGAAAAAAGCATTTTCTTAAAAATTCGTGGTTTTTTTTCCTTCAAATTTTTTCAGGGCCACAATTGATTAACTAACTACCCGGTCTCTGAATTTCATGGTCATTGAAAAACTGTGACATTACCTTCTATAAGCCCAAACTTGAGTAAACATTGAAGATTTTTAGCGTTTTGGCTGAGTTTGTGCTTTGGGAGTTGTCTATTGTTTCTAGTCTGTCATGATACAACATTCTTGTTCAGCACGCGTGCAATGACCACGCTTGGCTGACTTCCGAGTTGGTTTAATTATTGGCTTGCATTAAACCTATGAAAAAATGATATTTTTTTAATAGTAAGTAGATTTAGTGTGTAGCACTTCTTGATTTTTTTGCAAAGGCACAAGAAGCACGAGAATTGATTAAAAATTGTGAGTTAAACCTCTATGTATCACGCGATGGCCTGTCTCACTGTACCAAAATTATCATATCTGGGTGAGCATTCGGAAGTCAGCCAAGCGCGGTCATTGCACGCGTGCTGAACAAGAATGCTGTATCATGACAGAAACAATAGACAACTCCCAAAGCACAAACTCAGCCAAACATAACATTGATCTATATGTTATCCGTTCTATGTGTTAGACTTACGATAAAAGTAAAGGTGGGGATACCAGAGAGCTTCAAAGTAGGATGGTACCCCCCCAAAAAACTGGGTTGAGTCACCTTAAGCGGGATAAAATTAGACAACATGTAAGGGTTTCTTCCACCAGGGGCAAAGCAAACTGTCCGTTATAATGAGGTGTCCGTGTTAGTGGGTGTCCCGAAAGCGGGGTTTGACTATAATACTTTTGATTTTTTGCTGGTGGCGAAGAGAACCGCAAAAATGTGCCACACGGTACGATGTGGGATCCTAACCTTTTAAAACGCAATTTCATACTATTCGATGCTTTGTCTGCTATGTTCCTCATTAACTGTCACCATTTCGAGTCCTTTAAAGTTTCGAGTTTCAAGTTTATTTATTACATATAACAAACTGTTTACAATCAATCCGACTGACCTGCGGGTAGCTACACCAATCGAGGTAGGTCAGTCTCACTGTCCTTTTTTAAATATTTAAATAAGGCTGTGGTCTAGTCAAATGATTCTTTCTTGGGTTACTACTCCCCCTATCTCTCTCCAACCGCAGAAAATTTAACTCTGTACTTTAGCCTGAAGTAAATCAATTTTCTTGCCTTTCCACTTCTGCTTAAACAGGGTTTGTCTCAGATCCGGAGTACGGAAAAAGCCCACTCCGACTCTGACTACATTTTTTCAGTGTGATGTTTACCCCTTTCGATTTATTGTATTTTTGTTTTTACATTTCCTAATAGTAGCACTTTAGTTATTAGTTGGGAGCTTGCGAATATGTCTGTAATAGATATTGCAAGATGATATATGTAAATGTAAATGTAAATGTAAATGTAGTGATTAGGGTTAGGAAATTGAGTGAAACAGGTTCCAACGACGACGGCGACGGCAAGGACAACGGCAAAAAATATAATGTTTATGTTGACAAACAACAAGTTTGCACGTGCATCAGGCTATTTTGTACTTTTGTTTACCGTCGTTGCACCACTACGGCATGAAACTTCCTAATTTCAAGAGCCCGCTATATAGAGTAGGTGAACACAACACAAAAATTGTCACTTTCTTTTTCTAAACTTAGATAACAATCGATATGGTCCCAAAGAAAATTTCGCCAAGATATGCCAAATTAAAGGGAACTTAATAAGAAAGGTGAAGTTTGAAATAGTGCAAATAGACTTTTAAGTGACTTTATCAGTTTGTTGTCATCCAAAAATTTTGCTACCATGGCAACGTGACCTAAAGACTCTAAGAACATGCTAATCTCGTACCCAGATCTCACTCTGTTTTACACTGTGGCCGTGGGAGATCTGGGTACGAGATTAAGAACATGCAACTCAAGCTTACAAAATACTGTTGAGCCTTTACTCTGAGATAATAATAATAATAATAACACCAAAACTTACTCTAAGCAATACATAGGAAGGAAAAATAAAAAAACCGAACAAAATTTTAATCTTGGATCAGCGCTAATCGGCCTTTCAGAAACCAGGCTCTCAGAATCATTCGGCGTTCGGTATGTTTTTTTTTTCCGCGGATTCCGGATTTTAGGTAAACCCCTTAATTATATATATTATTTCTATGACTTTTCATCTAATGGCATAGTACAAAGGCAAATTTAATTTGATTACATCTGCTAAAACATTGCCAGAAATTAGGGACAAGATGGCGCTTGCGCGTGCGCACTAAGGCCATAATGGCTGCGAATTCGTACAAGAAAATGTATGGAGATAAGGAAACTTGTTCAAATATATCGATTATGAGCTTACGGGTCTTCGGTGCACGACTCGAAACATGTTAAGTGCTGTGTAACCTTCGCAATTGGGTTAAAAATGGCCAATTAGAAGTAGGTTTACTTACTTCCCGAAGTGGCCACTTTTATCTCTCGTTGTACGCTCCATTTCTCCATACATTGTCTTAAAATCTTGCCGAAGTCATGCGAAATACTCGTCGATTAGAGGATAAACCCTTCAATGAAGTAAATTTGCACGACTCGATATCACTTCTGCTATGTAAGATGTTTCCTAAACAGTCGTAAAAAGGACGATTTTGGCACTGCAAAATACTTCCAAAGGCGCATTATTTCCCTCAGTTTTCCATCTGTAGTCCATTAATGCATAGTTATTAGAGGAGACTGGTTATGAAAAGCGGCAAACATCAATGATAAAAACAACAGTGCTGCAGTTTATGTTCAAAGCACCACGTTTTTATTGGTCAATACAATTAAAATGATAGGAATTCTTTTGAACGTTGTGCACTTTCAGGTCCACAAAAACATATAACAAAGGAGTCTGACGGGTTTCATAACCATTCCACTCAATTAACTATGAGCCATAGTTGCGAATGACACATTTCGGTCGGACAAAGCTTCACAACTCCAAACCTCACCCAATCGCCATTTTGTTTGTTGCTACAACTCCAGAGATGCTTCACGGGATATAAACTAGATTCCAGGCATTCAAAAATCCTCGATTAGCCTACCAGGCTTGGTTTTAAAACAAAATTGTCACGAAAATGTCACGAAAGGTACATGCGCGTACTGTTTTGTCGCTATCAGCCGCTCGGCCGAGTATAAACCTAACATTTTCTTGCAAGGTGTTTTATTCCCGCTTCTTTCTTCGTAAAACAGATCCACAGAGCTCAAATTATTTAAAAATCGCAGGGGATACGCTTTCCCTGACTACAATCGTTTTTGTCCGTCATTTTGAAAATGAGATTCCGCTGACAATTAATCACGGGCGCGAAATGTCCACGATTTCTTTTTCTGAGAAAAACAGATAAGAAGGAAATGACATAAACTAACTGCTCTTTCCCAACCTCCCCTCGACTCGATCGTCATCTAGTCTATAAAAATATTCAAATGTCGTGAAAGTGAAAGCGACACTGCAGATCAAACAGGAAAAAACCAACTTCTGCAGAGCACGACACACTGAAGAATTTTGAAACGGATATCCTCGATTTAAAGACAATGGCTTATGGCAAAATGACTCATTTTCTCTTTGTAAATTTGCTGCTTGCAGCTGTGCTATGGACTACAGGTAAGAAGCCGGGCAGGAGCTAGAAGTGGCGAGAATATAAACTAGAGAATTCGGAGAATGAAAAGGCATAATGAGGTGTCTATTATTCCGTAATTGCATCTCGAAAAGTTGCCCTATTCCATCTGTTATTCTGCCCACAAAAGGGCATTATATCATTATTCCAACTCGACAATTTCCGTTATTCCATAATTCAAACGCGAACATTTCCATTATTCCTATTGCATGAACATAAATTTTCGAGTTGAATACATTGACGTTTATAATCCTGGTTTTTGATTACTGAATTCCTCTCCACAGATGCCAGTACCTCCCCAGTAATACATTCACTCAATAGTACAGTCACTGCAGTGAGAGGCTCCGACGTTACATTGGTTTGCCAAGGAACTAATGTGCAACGACTCGATAGCTTTTTAAGTGGAAGTTTAACAACGAGACAGTAGAGAATAAAGAAAACAGGAATACCAAAGTAACCTGGCTTCAAGGAAAACAGGCAAAGTCTTCTCTAGCTATCTTAAATGTATCAGAGAAAGATGTCGGTGACTATCGTTGCATTGCCCACGTTAGTAACTTTCTCAAAACCGACAAAGCCGAAGCTTCAATAAAGCTGCGTTTATATGAAAGCAGTAAGTATAACTTTTTTACCTTCGCTAGATTTATAAGTAAGAGCAAATTTTGTGTAAATGTAAAGTGTATTAGGTCTTTGTTTCTGGTAGAAAAGCAACCTCTTGAGACTAGACTATGTTTAAAGTGGTCGTTTGCAAGAGTTTGAAGACAGTTTTTTAAAATAAACGTTATCCAAAGAGAGGCCGATGAATGTTCAATTAAGACTTGACCGGGATCAGAAACATAAAACCGCGCATTAAAGTATCTGATACCCAAGTGGGCCCAGTTGTTCAAAGGTCGACTAGCACTTAACCCAGGGTTAAATTTAACCCGGGTTTCTTTTTCTTTGGGGTGCAAAAGCATTTTCTCGGATAATTTTCTCTGTTATTTTCAAGAGCATTCAATCATCAACTTGTTGACAAAAAGAATTAAGCTAAAGTTACTTTTTAAGCTTTCATATCTGAATTCAAATTTTGCACTAACCCTGCGTTATCTTAACCCAGCTTTGAAAAACCCGGCCCAAGGTAATAACGTTCAAAATCCTCTTTGTTTATTTAGTGAAGTTGTCAGAGAGCTCTACCCCTCCCCTAAGCTAACATTAATACTTCCTTCTCACTTAGGGCAAAATTATGGCTTAGGGGAGGGGTAGGTGGGCATTTTTTCAGAAACCTAACTTCTTCCTACTTTCTCACAGCACTGAACCTCACAGCATCGCCACCAAATGTCATCATTGAAGAAGGGCGCACTGCGTCACTGCAATGTGAAGTCATGTGCTCAAAAGCAATGGACGTTTGGACATTCTGGCTTTTCAAGGGCAAAATGATTGAAGCTACACCATTTCATACAGGAAACGAGCATGATTTAAGTAACACAGTCACAAACATCTCAACGTTCGTACTAAAGAATGCCATGCTATCACAGACTGGCGTATACACGTGTGGTGCTAATTCAACTGGCGTTATGAAAACACAGAATATAACCGTGACAGTGAAAGACTTGGAAGGTCCAACTCTAGTGCAAACCAAATCGAATATAGACGCTGTTGACGGCCAAAATATAACGCTAAGTTGCAATGCAGTGTACCCGGAAGCGTTTTTTGTCGACACGTTTTGGATTTTTAACGGCAGCCGGATAAACAGTAACGACAAGTATAAAGAAAAAAACACTTCCCCTTGGTTGGAACAATCAGAACAGAGCATAAAGAGAGTGAAGATTGGATTGACTATTTATAACGTTGGACTGAACGACAGCGGCGAGTATACATGTGCTCTTAACACCTCACTTGGCTTACACCTGAAAAACGTTAGTTTTAAGGTCACGCGGAAACCACGCTCCCAACCAGATTTCCATATTCAGCCACCTACTAAAATGCCCGAGACTCCCGAGGGGAAAGCAGATTTGCTTGGAACTACACTGTTCATTGGTCTGGGTCTCTTTGTTGGATTGGTGACGACCATAATAGTTTCTATAAAGCTATGGAGATGGCCAAAACCCAGGCCTCCAAAATCAAGTAAGTCAATGATGAAATACATCAGATGTTAGATGATGCGTTCCACTTTTATGTCCGAGTCTTTTTACTCGGGCACTGGGAGCACACTGTGTTTTGTTTTTATTTTAGCCCCTGAGCAATCAATTCTTTGTTTTTCCCTGTTAATCTCACATTTCAAAAAAGGCGTCTGATAAGGAGATATGGAGTATATGTGTAGAGAATTACTTATCGGGTACTCAAGGCCTGAGCAGAACACCATTTTATGCGGATACCCGAGCACTGTTCAGGTGAACCAAGCGTTTCGCCGTTACCAGACCTCAGCTGTCCTTTTGCAACTCCTCTGTAGAAGAAAAACCCTTCGGAATCAACGCTAGCTAGCGTCTTTTCTTCTTGTTCCAATACTCATCGTTTTTTTTTTCTTGCCTCCTAGTTAAATCTCCCCCAGATCTGGACGCAGGAGACTTCGAGTATGATGTATTCCTCACATATTGCAGAAAAGACTTCTCCTGGGTGGACAAGGAGCTGCTACCTCTATTTAATCATAACCAAGTGAAATATTGCGTGGATTTCATCCACTTTGAACTTGGCAAAGCGTTTCTACAAAGCATGGTGGAAGGCATCTATAAGAGCCGCAAAGTTTTAGCAGTCTGGTCGGCCAATTACGCTTCTAGTAAATATTGCAAACAAGAACTGGACTATGCCTTACAGCGGAGTTTTGAAAAAAGTGACACAGCAGTGATTATCATTCGCATCGATTGGACTGACCCTACACGACTTCCAAAGACTCTACGAACAAAAACATTTTTGGATTACCATGACAGTGCAGAGAGAAAAGGATGGGAGAAGAGACTCATACGACATTTAAAGCCTCCAAAGCAACCAAAGAAAATGATAGTCAGCATAGTTTGAGAGCCAATTGTCGGAGACCGTGCGCTTCATTACTTTGACATTGCAGAGAGAAATGGATGGGAGACGAGACTCATACGACATTTAAAGACTCCAAAGCAAATGATAGTTAGCATAGTTTGAGAGCCAATTGTCGGAGACCGTGCACTTCATAAGTGCCACGCCCAATATGTTCATATCGAAAAGGGCTGGGAAATTAAATGAAACTCGTCTGGGAGTGTGACATACTGGGGCACTAAATCCTTGAGGGAATAAATAAGATCCAAGCTTTGCCATTTTTAAAGATTAGTTTTATTTCTTCTCAATGTGCAATGGCAGACGGGATTCTGGAATCCGCCACTTGTCTGATCTAGCCCGCGAACCAGTGAGGAATCATTGTGGTGACTTTCACGAGTTTGTTTGTTCTTACTGCGAAGTAACTATGGCGATTTTCAAAAACTTGCACACGCAGTCTTTTGTGTGTTTTTAGTAAATATGTAAATAAAATACAGGTAAATATGTACATAAAATACAAGTCTCATAACATATCATCCAAGTGTAAAATAACGGCAGTTTAATTCTAACATAGTGGGACAAAATAAACTTACGTATTGCACTTGCGTGGTTAATTTCTCTTACTGTTATTCCCCCATTCGTCCTCTTATACTACTGCATGAGAAGTTTCTGCGATTTGATTGGCTTAGAGCAGTGGTATTTCAGCTTAATTTGAAATACCTACATGTGAAAATTACAAACCTTTTGTGGGTAGTAGTATATACAAATAATAGCATGATCTGTACGTGATATTCGGCATAAATACTACTTGTGATGTTTCAAAATTGTATCACTCGCGTAACGGCTTGTGAAATTACGTATAACAATTTTGAAATATCACTCGTGGTATTTATGCCAAATATGACGTACAAATCATGCTATTACCTAGTATACAAATTAACTTTCTTTCCCTTAATTAGTGTCAGTAAAGTCAAACTCCGTTGATACGGACACAGAGGGGGAGTGTCCTTTCTTGACGGGGTTTCCGTATTAAGGTGACTCGACCCAGTTTTTTTGGGGGGGTACCATCCTACTTTGAAGCTCTCTGGTATCCCCACCTTTACTTTTATCGTAAGTCTAACACGTAGAATGGATAACATATAGATCAATCTACAATATAACATAAATTTTTGGCGATCGGAGTAAATGTCACGTTGTTATAACAGGCCACGCCCTTTGAGGTCTGAGTCGAAAATCTGCTGTTGCCGGCATTTTTTCGTGAAAATCTCTCTGCTACACATAGTGCGCATTAGTGCCTTGCGCTGAACAGAGTTTCACCAAAATCGCAAAGACCCAATTCGAGAAATTCAGCGGTTTCAAATTTAGGTCATAATTTATGCGAAAATGATAAACAAACTTTACACGGATTATATCTAATAAACTATGGGATTCATCTCTGTATTTTGGGCATCGTTATAACAGATGGGTCCTTGCAAATCAACAATACAATTTAGGCCCGGTTCAGACGCCGAACTTTTCATGAGCCGAACCTAATTCGAATTAAGACCGACCCAAATTATTTAGACCGGTTAAAGTGATTCAGACGCCGATCTTAATTCCAGCCGAACTAAATTCAGGAGGCGAAAAAATGCGCATTTCGGTCAAACTGCTTACAAAATACGTTATAAGAATTTCTGCATTTGGTTCTGTACATGAAAAGTTCGGCGTCTGAATCAAAAGGCGTTCCAAAGTCGATCCAAAGGCGAAATTCCCGGCCGGGTTAGGCGGAAAGAACGGCTGAGCCGTTCCAATATTGACACAGGCGTTCCTAATTGATTCAGGCGCCGATTTTTTCATGTACTTAATTCAATGTACATGTATTAGGTTTGGCTCATGAATAGTACGGCGTCTGAACCGGGCCTTAGGGCCTTGTAAATGCGCGCGATTTCGAGCAAAGCAAACTTATAGAAATTATAGTTTTCGCTATTTGTTGACGTTTGTCAGCGTTTAAGAGTCCTTCTCACGAAAAAAGCATTTTCTTAAAAATTCGTGGTTTTTTTTCCTTCAAATTTTTTCAGGGCCACAATTGATTAACTAACTACCCGGTCTCTGAATTTCATGGTCATTGAAAAACTGTGACATTACCTTCTATAAGCCCAAACTTGAGTAAACATTGAAGATTTTTAGCGTTTTGGCTGAGTTTGTGCTTTGGGAGTTGTCTATTGTTTCTAGTCTGTCATGATACAACATTCTTGTTCAGCACGCGTGCAATGACCACGCTTGGCTGACTTCCGAGTTGGTTTAATTATTGGCTTGCATTAAACCTTTGAAAAAATGATATTTTTTTAAATAGTAAGTAGATTTAGTGTGTAGCACTTCTTGATTTTTTTTGCAAAGGCACAAGAAGCACGAGAATTGATTAAAAATTGTGAGTTAAACCTCTATGTATCACGCGATGGCCTGTCTCACTGTACCAAAATTATCATATCTCGGTGAGTATTCGGAAGTCAGCCAAGCGCGGTCATTGCACGAGTGCTGAACAAGAATGCTGTATCATGACAGAAACAATAGACAACTCCCAAAGCACAAACTCAGCCAAACATAACATTGATCTATATGTTATCCGTTCTATGTGTTAGACTTACGATAAAAGTAAAGGTGGGGATACCAGAGAGCTTCAAAGTAGGATGGTACCCCCCCAAAAAACTGGGTTGAGTCACCTTAAGCGGGATAAAATTAGACAACATGTAAGGGTTTCTTCCACCAGGGGCAAAGCAAACTGTCCGTTATAATGAGGTGTCCGTGTTAGTGGGTGTCCCGAAAGCGGGGTTTGACTATAATACTTTTGATTTTTTGCTGGTGGCGAAGAGAACCGCAAAAATGTGCCACACGGTACGATGTGGGATCCTAACCTTTTAAAACGCAATTTCATACTATTCGATGCTTTGTCTGCTATGTTCCTCATTAACTGTCACCATTTCGAGTCC
>CALNXK010000177.1:895000-897500 GCA_942486035.1 Porites lobata | reverse complement strand
TCAAGGCCTGAGCAGAACACCATTTTATGCGGATACCCGAGCACTGTTCAGGTGAACCAAGCGTTTCGCCGTTACCAGACCTCAGCTGTCCTTTTTGCAACTCCTCTGTAGAAGAAAAACCCCTTCGGAATCAACGCTAGCTAGCGTCTTTTCTTCTTGTTCCAATACTCATCGTTTTTTTTTTCTTGCCTCCTAGTTAAATCTCCCCCAGATCTGGACGCAGGAGACTTCGAGTATGATGTATTCCTCACATATTGCAGAAAAGACTTCTCCTGGGTGGACAAGGAGCTGCTACCTCTATTTAATCATAACCAAGTGAAATATTGCGTGGATTTCATCCACTTTGAACTTGGCAAAGCGTTTCTACAAAGCATGGTGGAAGGCATCTATAAGAGCCGCAAAGTTTTAGCAGTCTGGTCGGCCAATTACGCTTCTAGTAAATATTGCAAACAAGAACTGGACTATGCCTTACAGCGGAGTTTTGAAAAAAAAGTGACACAGCAGTGATTATCATTCGCATCGATTGGACTGACCCTACACGACTTCCAAAGACTCTACGAACAAAAACATTTTTGGATTACCATGACAGTGCAGAGAGAAAAGGATGGGAGAAGAGACTCATACGACATTTAAAGCCTCCAAAGCAACCAAAGAAAATGATAGTCAGCATAGTTTGAGAGCCAATTGTCGGAGACCGTGCGCTTCATTACTTTGACATTGCAGAGAGAAATGGATGGGAGACGAGACTCATACGACATTTAAAGACTCCAAAGCAAATGATAGTTAGCATAGTTTGAGAGCCAATTGTCGGAGACCGTGCACTTCATAAGTGCCACGCCCAATATGTTCATATCGAAAAGGGCTGGGAAATTAAATGAAACTCGTCTGGGAGTGTGACATACTGGGGCACTAAATCCTTGAGGGAATAAATAAGATCCAAGCTTTGCCATTTTTAAAGATTAGTTTTATTTCTTCTCAATGTGCAATGGCAGACGGGATTCTGGAATCCGCCACTTGTCTGATCTAGCCCGCGAACCAGTGAGGAATCATTGTGGTGACTTTCACGAGTTTGTTTGTTCTTACTGCGAAGTAACTATGGCGATTTTCAAAAACTTGCACACGCAGTCTTTGTGTGTGTTTTTAGTAAATATGTAAATAAAATACAGGTAAATATGTACATAAAATACAAGTCTCATAACATATCATCCAAGTGTAAAATAACGGCAGTTTAATTCTAACATAGTGGGACAAAATAAACTTACGTATTGCACTTGCGTGGTTAATTTCTCTTACTGTTATTCCCCCATTCGTCCTCTTATACTACTGCATGAGAAGTTTCTGCGATTTGATTGGCTTAGAGCAGTGGTATTTCAGCTTAATTTGAAATACCTACATGTGAAAATTACAAACCTTTTGTGGGTAGTAGTATATACAAATAATAGCATGATCTGTACGTGATATTCGGCATAAATACTACTTGTGATGTTTCAAAATTGTATCACTCGCGTAACGGCTTGTGAAATTACGTATAACAATTTTGAAATATCACTCGTGGTATTTATGCCAAATATGACGTACAAATCATGCTATTACCTAGTATACAAATTAACTTTCTTTCCCTTAATTAGTGTCAGTAAAGTCAAACTCCGTTGATACGGACACAGAGGGGGAGTGTCCTTTCTTGACGGGGTTTCCGTATTAAGGTGACTCGACCCAGTTTTTTTGGGGGGGTACCATCCTACTTTGAAGCTCTCTGGTATCCCCACCTTTACTTTTATCGTAAGTCTAACACGTAGAATGGATAACATATAGATCAATCTACAATATAACATAAATTTTTTGGCGATCGGAGTAAATGTCACGTTGTTATAACAGGCCACGCCCCTTTGAGGTCTGAGTCGAAAATCTGCTGTTGCCGGCATTTTTTCGTGAAAATCTCTCTGCTACACATAGTGCGCATTAGTGCCTTGCGCTGAACAGAGTTTCACCAAAATCGCAAAGACCCAATTCGAGAAATTCAGCGGTTTCCAAATTTAGGTCATAATTTATGCGAAAATGATAAACAAACTTTACACGGATTATATCTAATAAACTATGGGATTCATCTCTGTATTTTGGGCATCGTTATAACAGATGGGTCCTTGCAAATCAACAAAACAATTTAGGGCCTTGTAAATGCGCGCGATTTCGAGCAAAGCAAACTTATAGAAATTATAGTTTTCGCTATTTGTTGACGTTTGTCAGCGTTTAAGAGTCCTTCTCACGAAAAAAGCATTTTCTTAAAAATTCGTGGTTTTTTTTCCTTCAAATTTTTTCAGGGCCACAATTGATTAACTAACTACCCGGTCTCTGAATTTCATGGTCATTGAAAAACTGTGACATTACCTTCTATAAGCCCAAACTTGAGTAAACATTGAAGATTTTTAGCGTTTTGGCTGAGTTTGTGCTTTGGGAGTTGTCTATTGTTTCTAGTCTGTCATGATACAACATTCTTGTTCAG
>CALNXK010000177.1:660000-890000 GCA_942486035.1 Porites lobata | reverse complement strand
CACTTGCCAGTACTGGCACAGTGATGCGACCACTCCATAGTACGGTCGTAGCAGAGAGAGGCTCCAACGTCAAATCGGTTTGCAACGGAAATAATGTACAGCCACTCGATACCACCTTAAAGTGGACGTTTAACACCCACAAGATGACACATAACGGATACAGGAATATCAAAATAGTCTGGCGTCCAGAAAGACAGGCATTTTATTCTCTAAATTCGCCCCATACTGAATACATTAACGTTCATCATTCTGGTTTTTGATTGCTGAATTCCTCTCCACAGATGCCAGTACCTTCCCAGTAATGTATTCACTCAGTAGCACAGTCACTGCAGTGAGAGGCTCAGACGTTAGATTGGTTTGCAAAGGAAGTAATGTACTACGACTCGATACCGATTTTATGTGGAAGTTTAACAACAAGACAGTAGAGAATAAAGAAAACAGGAATATCAAACTAACCTGGCTTCCAGGAAAACGTGCAAAGTATTCTCTAGATATCTTAAATGTATCAGAGAAAGATGTCGGTGACTATCGTTGTATTGCCCAAGTTCATAACTTAGGCAAAATCGACACAGCCAAAGCTTCAATAAAGCTGCGTTTATATGAAAGCAGTAAGTATAATTTTTTTACCTTCGTTAGATTTATAAGTAAGAGCAAATTTTGTGTAAATTGAAAGTGTATTAGTTCTTTGTTTTTAGTAGAAAAGCAACCTCTTGAGACTAGACTATGTTTAAAGTGGTCGTTTGCAAGAGTTTGAAGACAGTTTTTTAAAATAAACGTTATCCAAAGAGAGGCCGATGAATGTTCAATTAAGACTTGACCGGGACCAGAAACATAAAACCGCGCATTAAAGTATCTGATACCCACGTGGGCCCAGTTGTTCAAAGGACGATTAGCACCTTAACCCAGGGTTAAATTTAACCCGGGTTTCTTTTTCTTTGGGGTTGAAAAGCATTTTCTCGGATAATTTTCTCTGTTATTTTTAAGAGCATCCAATCATCAACTTGTTGACAAAAAGAATTAAACTAAATTTACTTTTTAAGCTTTCATATCTGAATTCAAATTTTGCACTATCCCTGGGTTATCTTAACCCAGCTTTGAAAAACCCGGCCCAAGGTAATAACGTTCAAAATCCTCTTTTTTTATTCAATGAAGTTGTTAGAGAGCTCTACCCCTTCCCTAAGCTAACATTGACACTTCCTTCTCACTAAGGGCAAAATGATGGCTTAGGGGAGGGGTAGGTGGGCAGTTTCTCAGAAACCTAACTTCTTCCTACTTTTTTACAGTACTGAACCTCACAGCATCGCTACCAAATGTCATCATTGAAGAAGGGCGCACTGCGCCACTGCAATGTGAAGTCATGTGCTCAAAAGCAATGGACGTTTGGGCATTCTGGCTTTTCAACGGCAAAATGATTGAAGCTAGACCATTTCATAGAGGAAACGAGCATGATTTAAGTAACACAGTCACAAACATCTCAACGTTGGTACTAAAGAATGCCATGCTATCACAGACTGGCATATACACGTGCGGTGCTAATTCAACTGGCGTTATAAAAACACAGAATATAACCGTGACAGTGAAAGACTTGGAAGGTCCAACTCTAGTGCAAACCAAATCGAATATAGACGCTGTTGACGACGAAAATATAACGCTAAGTTGCAATGCAGTGTACCCGAAAGCGTTTTTTGTCGACACGTTTTGGATTTTTAACGGCAGCCGGATAAACAGTAACGACAAGTATAAAGAAAAAAACACTTCCCCTTGGTTGGAACAATCAGAACCGGGCATAAGGAGAATGAAGATTGGATTGACTATTTATAACGTTGGACTGAACGACAGCGGCGGGTATACATGTGCTCTTAACACCTCACTTAGTTTACAGCTGAAAAACGTTAGTGTTAACGTCACGCGGAAACCAGGCTCCCAACCAGGTTTCCGTATTCAGCAACCTACTGAAAAGCCCCAGGGGAAAGCAGATTTGCTTGGTACTACACTGTTCACTGGTCTGGGTCTCTTTGTTGGATTGGTGACGACCATAATAGTTTCTATGAAGCTATGGAGATGGCCAAAACCCAGGCCTCCAAAATCAAGTAAGTCAATGATGAAATACATCAGATGTTAGATGATGCGTTCCACTTTTATGTCCGAGTCTTTTTACTCGGGCACTGGGAGCACACTGTGATTTGTTTTTATTTTAGCCCCTGGGCAATCAATTCTTTGTTTTTCCCTGTTAATCCCACATTTCAAAAAGGCGTCTGATAAGGAGATATGGAGTATATGTGTAGAGAATTACTTGTCGGGTACTCAAGGCCTGAGCAGAACACCATTTTAAGTCGATACCCGAGCACTGTTCAGGTGAACCAAGCGTTTAGCCGTTACCAGACCTCAGCTGTCCTTTTTGCAACCCCTCTGTAGAAGAAAAACCCCTTCGGGATCAACGCTAGATAGCGTCTTTTCTTCTTGTTCCAATACTCATCGTTTTTTTTCTTGCCTCCTAGTTAAATCTCCCCCAGATCTGGACGCAGGAGACTTCGAGTATGATGTATTCCTCACATATAGCAGAAAAGACTTCTCCTGGGTGGACAAGGAGCTTCTACCTCTATTTAATCATAACCAAGTGAAATATTGCGTGGATTTCATCCACTTTGAACTTGGCAAAGCGTTTCTACAAAGCATGGTGGAAGGCATATATAAGAGCCGTAAAGTTTTAGCAGTCTGGTCGGTCAATTACGCTTCTAGTAAATATTGCAAACAAGAACTGGACTATGCCTTACAGCGGAGTTTTGAAAAAAGTGACACAGCAGTGATTATCATTCGCATCGATTGGACTGACCCTACACGGCTCCCAAAGACTCTACGAACAAAAACATTTTTGGATTACCATGACAGTGCAGAGAGAAAAGGATGGGAGAAGAGACTCATACAACATTTAAAGCCTCCAAAGCAACCAAAGAAAATGATAGTCAGCATAGTTTGAGAGCCAATTGTCGGAGACCGTGCGCTTCATTACTTTGACATTGCAGAGAGAAATGGATGGGAGACGAGACTCATACGACATTTAAAGACTCCAAAGCAAATTATAGTTAGCATAGTTTGAGAGCCAATTGTCGGAGACCGTGCACTTCATAGGTGCCACGCCCAATATGTTCATATCGAAAAGGGCTGGGAAATTAAATGAAACTCGTCTGGGAGTGTGAGCATAATATACTGGGGCACTAAATCCTTGAGGCAATATATAAGAACGAAGCTTTGCCATTTATAAAGATTAGTTTTATTTCTTCTCAATGTGCAATGGCAGACGAGATTCTGGAATCCGAATAATATATTAATTACATATTAAAACCTTTAAATAGTTAAGCATTCACAAGAGGCGACACTATCCATTTAGCTTCAAATAAATCCTTTGTTTTTTTACTATGCAGACTTATATATTTTTCCGTTTCATATTTTACAGCAATTTTCTTTTCAAATCCATATATATTCGGAAGAATTTGACTTCTTCTACAATCCCACAAGTACAACTTCCCAATCATAATTAGATAGTTTAGAAGCTTAGCAGAAGGGGAGTTTTGTCGTATCATTCCAACTAAAACATCTTGCAACGAAAGTCGAATGTTTTCCAGAATACTTCGAAGTCACGCCAGAAATCTACCGAGAAAGGACAAAGATATAGGAAGTGATATAGCGTTTCTGGTTCAGATGAACAAAATGAGCACGAGTCATTCAATTTAAAGCCAATTTTGTAAAGTTTAGCATTAGTATAGAAAATGGAGTTAAGAATTTTGTATTGAAATGCCTTAACATATGCTTCAAGAGCAACACTATGCGGGATCATAAAAATTTGTTTAACTTCCTCGAGTGTGAAATGAAATTCATTTTGCAGCTTGTTTACATTAGTTGGAAAGAGAGCCTTTCTACTTACAAGTAAAGTATAATAGTCTTTAGATTTCTTCTTTGTGACATCAAATATATTATCGTCAATTTTGAGAGAAAGTTCACCTGTTGTTGATTTATGAGTACAAATTTTTAAAATGGAAGGGAAGGAGTGTCGAAGACCTGCCCAAACTAAAAAATTAGTTTTAGAAATCTTGTTAGAAACTAAGGAAAAGGAATCTTTGTTATTTAAGTCAAAGGATAGATCGCTGATGTGAACTACACCAGCTTCGAAATAGCTTTTATAATAAACTGTTTTATTATTAATGAGTATTTGTTTGTTATTCCAAAGAATATAACGCCAGTCTTTTTCTGAAGAGAACGTATCTCTAAATTCTGACCACCACTGCAGTAATTCTAGATAGAATAGAGAAATATTCAGTGGAAGGATACTAACATCATAATTGCAATGAAACAAGAAAAGGCCGCCAAAGCGTTCTAAATGATGTGTCAGATACCTTTTCCAGGTCCCATCATTTGAGCTAGCTATTCTTTTTAGCCATGCCAATCGAAGCGATATTATCATGCTATCAAAATCAATCATCTTTAATCCTCCGTTGGAGTATTCATTTATCACCGATCTGCGTGTGACTTTATCACGACCATTCCATAAGAATTGAAATAATAACTGGTTTAACTGATTTACAAATTCTTTTGGAGTAGGTATTAAAGATGACACATAAACAACTTTCGGGATTAATAGAGATTTGATAAGTGTAATTTTGCCATAAATAGAAAGTCCTCTAGAGGACCAAATTCTAGTCAGGTTTTTAATACTGTCTAATCTTTCTATGAAATTCTTTTCAAGAAGCAGTTTGTTTGTTCCTACTGCGAAGTAACTATGGCGATTTTCAAAAACTTGCACACGCAGTCTTTGTGTGTGTGTTTAGTAAATATGTAAATAAAATACAGGTAAATATGTACATAAAATACAGGTCTCATAACATATCATCCAAGCGTAAAGTAACGGCAGTTTAATTCTAACATAGTAGGACAAAATCAACTTACGTATTGCACTTGCGTGGTTAATTTATCTTACTGTTATTCCCCCATTCGTCCTCTTATACTACTACATGAGAAGTTTCTGCGATTTGATTGGCTTAGAGCAGTGGTATTTCAGCTTAATTTGAAATACCTACATGTGAAAATTACAAACCTTTTGTGGGTAGTAGTATAAACAAATAATAGCATGATCTGTACGTGATATTCGGCATAAATACTACTTGTGATGTTTCAAGATTGTCTCAAATTTCACTCGCGTAACGGCTTGTGAAATTACGTATAACAATTTTGAAATATCACTCGTGCTATTTATGCCAAATATGACGTACAAATCATGCTATTACCTAGTATATAAATTAACTTTCTTTCCCTTAATTAGTGTCAGTAAAGTCAAACTCCGTTGATACGGACACTGAGGGGGAGTGTCCTTTCTTGACGGGGTTTCCGTATTAAGCGGGTTAAAATTAGACAACATGTAAGGGTTTCTTCCACCAGGGGCAAAGCAAACTGTCCGTAATAATACGGTGCCCGTGTTAATCGGGTGTCCCGAAAGCGGGGTTTGACTATAATACTTTTGATTTTTTGCTGGTGGCGAAGAGAACCGCAAAAATGTACCACACGGTACGATGTGGGATCCTAACCTTTTAAAACGCAATTTCAAACTACTTGATGCTTTGTCTGCTATGTTCCCCATTAACTGTCACCATTTCGAGTCCTTTAAAGTTTCGAGTTTCAAGTTTATTTATTACATATAACAAACTGTTTACAATCAACCCGACTGACCTGCGGGTAGCTAAACCAATCGAGGTAGGTCAGTCTCACTGTCCTTTTTAAATATTTAAATAAGGCTGTGGTCTAGTCAAATGATTCTTTCTTGCGTTACTACTCCCCCTATCTCTCTCCAACCGAACGATATTTAACTCCACGCTTTAGCCTGAATTAAATCAATTTTCTTGCCTTTCCACTACTGCTTAAACAGGGTTTGTCTCAGACCCGGAAAAAGCCAACCCTGACTCTGACTACAATTTTTCAGTGTGATGTTTACCCCTTTCGATTTGTTGTATTTTTATTTTTCCTAGTAGTGGCACTTTATTCATTAGTTGGGAGCTTGCAATTATGCCTGTTATAGATATTGCAAGATGATATATGTAAATGTAAATGTAGTGATTAGGGTTAGGAAACTGAGTGAAACAGGTTCCATTTAGGGTCATTATACTAGACAAACTCACACTCAGTTTTCTAACCCTAATCAGTAAACTTGGGCCCGGTTCCTAGAAAGATGGTCAAGTTTAACCCAAGATTAAGCCAAATCTTAATTAAACAAGATTTTCTTGTCTAATAACAGGCCACTCGAGCTAGCAAAAGACTGTTGTGCCTTTACTCTGAGATACAGCAATAATAACACCAAAACTTACTCTAAGCAATACATAGTAAGGGAAAATAAAAAAGACGGAACAAATTTGTAATCCTGGATTAGCGCTAATCGGCCTTTCAGAAACCGGGCCCTCAGAATCATTCGGCGTTCGGTATGGGTTTTTTCTGCCCGCGGATTCCGGATTTTAGGTAAACCCGTTAATTATATTATTTCTATGACTTTTCATCTGATGCATAGCTCAAAGGCAAATTTAGTTTGATTACATCTGCTAAAAAGAAATAGAAAAGAAAGAAATAATTTGGGTACACACTCTCAGAGACATGACATCAACTAAACTGGCTCTTTCCCAACCTCCCCTCGACTCGATCGCCATCTAGTCTATAAAAATATTCAAATCTGGTGAAAGTGAAAGCGAAAGTGCAGATCAAACAGGAAAAAATCAACTTCTGCAAAGCACGACACACTGAAGAATTTTGAAACAGTTATCCTCGAGTTAAAGACAATGGCTTGTGACAAAATGACTCATTTCCTCTTTGTAAATTTGCTGCTTGCAGCTGTGCTATGGACTACAGGTAAGAAGCCGGGCAGGAGCCAGAAGGGGCGAGAAAATAAACTAGAGAATTCGGGGAATGAAAAGGCATAATGAGGTGTCTATTATTCCGTAATTGCATCTCGAAAAGTTGCCCTATTCCATCTGTTATTCTGCCCACAAAAAGGGCATTATTTCATTATTCCAACTCGACAATTTCCTTTATTCCATAATTCAAACGCGAACATTTCCATTATTCCTATTGCATGAAAATAAATTTTCGAGTTCAAGAATGACGTAGTAAACAAAGATCAAAACATGCTTTCTCATAAATGAAATACTTACGTTAAAAGATATAGGTTACAGATTCGAAAATAGAACAACGTATTGGAGCGTTTTCAAGATGAAAGTTAAGAAACTTTTTGATCTTGCAAGATTTGTGCGTGATATGCAATGATTTTGCCTTTTCGCGTCATTGACTGGTTTGATTAACTTAATGATGAGGTTTATGGTTCTGAACATTTTTTGGGGTGTTTTAATGAACACGCACCAATTAACCAAACAATGGTTCGTGGCAATCAGGTGCCTGACATGACGGAACAGTGTCAACGGACAGGAAAGCATGAAGTAGTTTGAAAAATCTCGCCCACGGAAACGATCGATCTGCGACCGTTGTCATGTTGATATCGGTTGCTCACGAGTTCGGGGCGGAAGTGCGTCTACGTCTCAGTGAACGAGTGATAGATTTGCATGTCGAAGTGTCCGCAATACTAGCCTTCTAAGCTACGCGTATCCACAAGTAAAAAACATATGAGGATCTAAGTCTGTGTAGCTTGAACAATACAAAACCGTTTTTCACATACGTTTTCTGACGAAGGTCATGGAAGAGGCACCTCGGTGTTGTTGAAAATAATTGTTTGGTTAAATTTTATTCTTGGCTTGAATTTTATTTCCCTTTGTTTCAAACTAATTATCAAGCATCAACAAACCAAAAACAGGAAACTAAGTTTGAAACCTACCAGGACAAAATTTAACTACAAGAAAAATTACACCAACCCAACCAAAAAATGTTCCTGGAACAAGAAGGATTCATGAGAAGTAGAACGCATGCACGTGAATGTCGTCGAGCTCAAAATCACAGGATACCCATACAACACACCAAACACAGGGACCCTGTCCAATGCGCTCACAACAGGTTTCTTCATTGCTAAATTTCCAGTATTTGTTTCTTCTCTAATTGGACTCCGCCTGTGCTTTACTGAATTTCTTTTCAGAGAATCGCCAATTTTATCTCTTTTCCTTGAGTTTTTTTTTTAGCGGGGTTTGAATGGTCAACTGCTCAGCGTTCCACTCCACACATGCCAGTATTGGCCCAGTGATGTGAACACTCCATAGCACGGTCGTAGCAGAGAGAGGCGTCAAATTGGTTTGCAACGGAAGTACTGTAGAGCCACTCGATACCACCTTAAAGTAGACGTTTAACACCCACAAGATGAAACATAACGGATACAGGAATATCAAAATAGTCTGGCGTCCAGAAAGACAGGCATTTTATTCTCTAATTTCGCGCCATACTGAATACATTGACGCTTATCATTCTGGTTTTTGATTGCTGAATTCCTCTCCACAGATGCCAGTACCTTCCCAGTAATGTATTCACTCAGTAGTACAGTCACCGCGGTGAGAGGCTCCGACGTTAAATTGGTTTGCAAAGGAAGTAATGTACAACCACTCGATACCGATTTTATGTGGAAGTTTAACACCGAGACAGTAGAGAATAAAAAAAACAGGAATACCAAAGTAACCTGGCTTCCAGGAAAACGTGCAAAGTATTCTCTAGATATCTTAAATGTATCAGAGAAAGATGTCGGTGACTATCGTTGCATTGCCCAAGTTCATAACTTAGGCAAAACCGACAAAGCCGAAGCTTCAATAAAGCTGCGTTTATATGAAAGCAGTAAGTATAACTTTTTTACCTTCGCTAGATTTATAAGTAAGAGCAAATTTTGTGTAAATGTAAAGTGTATTAGGTCTTTGTTTTTGGTAGAAAAGCAACCTCTTGAGACCAGACTATGTTTAAAGTGGACGTTTGCAAGAGTTTGAAGACAGTTTTTTAAAATAAACGTTATCCAAAGAGAGGCCGATGAATGTTCACTTAAGACTTAAACGGGATCAGAAACAAAACGGCGCATTAAAGTATCTGATACCCAGGTGGGCCCAGTTGTTCAAAGGCCGATTAGCACCTTAACCCAGGCTTAAATTTGACCCGAGTTTCTTTTTCTTTGTGGTTCAAAAGCATTTTTTCGGATAATTTTCTCTGTTATTTTTAAGAGCATCCAATCATCAACTTGTTGATAAAAAGAATTAAGCTAAAGTTACTTTTTAAGCTTTCATATCTGACTTCAAATTTTGCACTAACCCTGGGTTATCGTAATCCAGCTTTGAACAACCCGGCCCAAGATAATAACGTGCAAAATTCTCTTCGTTTATTCAATGAAGTTATTAGAGAGCTCTACCCCTTCCCTAAGATAACATTGACACTTCCTTCTCACGAAGGGCCAAATGATGGCTTAGGGGAGGGGTAGGTGGGCAGTTTCTCAGAAACCTAAATTCTTCCTACTTTCTTACAGTACTGAACCTCAAAGCATCGCCACCAAATGTCATCATTGAAGAAGGGCGCACTGCGCCCCTGCAATGTGAAGTCATGTGCTCCGAAGCAATGGACGTATGGACGTTCTGGCTTTTCAACGGCAAAATGATTGAAGCTAGACCATTTCATACAGGAAACGAGTATGATTTAAGTAACACAGTCACAAACATCTCAACGTTGGTACTAAAGAATGCCATGCTATCACAGACTGGCGTATACACGTGCGGTGCTAATTCCACTGGCCTTATAAAAACACAGAATATAACCGTGACAGTGACAGACTTGGAAGGTCCAACTCTAGTGCAAACCAAATCGAATATAGACGCTGTTGACGGCGAAAATATAACGCTAAGTTGCAATGCAGTGTACCCGGAAGCGTTTTTTGTCGACACGTTTTGGATTTTTAACGGCAGCCGGATAAACAGTAACGACAAGTATAAAGAAAAAAACACTTCCCCTTGGTTGGAACAATCAGAACAGAGCGTAAAGAGAATGAAGATTGGATTGACTATTTATAACGTTGGACTGAACGACAGCGGCGAGTATATATGTGCTCTTAACACCTCACTTAGTTTACAGCTGAAAAACGTCAGTGTTAAGGTCAGGAGGAGACTAGGTAAGAACCGATCGGAGGTCCAAACGCAGTCAAACTCTTTTGCTCAAACGTTGTGCTTTTGCGTAAGTTTCACTTGACAGATGGTCAAAACACGCGTTATCAGTTTACTCGGGGAAGAAGGTCGAAACGAGCGTGATCAAATTGCGTTTTGTTCATTCAATTCATTCTTACTGCTCTCTCCTCCGCAGAGCCCTCTTTGCATCGCAGGGAGGGCTGGAGAGAGGGAAAAAGAAAGCGCGCGGGGACGTCCCCCGCGCTTTCTGTTTTTCGATTTTATTGGGATGCCCAGTGGGAGGCTATGCGGAGGAGAGAGTTCTTAGCGGAAGTCTAAACGAATGCTGGCCACATACATGCGACGCATGCGTATTAAAAAACAACCTGGAGATTAGGATTGGGGGTTCCTATCGTCGCCCGGAATTATTTTTTGGGCTATTTATAGATTCAACTTTTGCAACAAAAAACTCTTAGCCAATCCAAGAAGTCCAACTTTTTTAGTAAGGGGAATAAGACAGGCTAAGTATCCAGTGAAAAAGTTTAACGAGTTAAGGTACCTTAAGACCGAAGAAGAAGGAGAGTCTGTTTTAAAGCATCGTCTGTCATTTTGGATTGTGAAGACCTTTGTCGCGTGAACAGGAACTAATTTTGAAAGAATGAAAGATGGCAAATTTTAAGCTTGGTGAACAAATGTGAAGATGACATAATCGGCATGTAACGAGCCTGGGACAAAGAAGAAAATCTGAGTCCCAGACAGGACTCGACCCTATGACCTCCCAAACACCGGGCGGGCGCTCTATCCACTGAGCTACGGAGAACTCATGGAGAGAGAGGCCATATACTGGGTTCAAAAAAGAGGAAACGAATTGAAGACTAACTCGCTGTGAAACTAATGGTACACGATCGACGCTTCGATCCTGGGTGATGGGCTCTTGATCCCTTTAAAAAAGATACATTTTTTTTACTAATAACCTTTTTGGAAACGAAACAGCGCTAAATTTTCTTAGGCCAGTTGAAGGGTACAGCAGCAGTTAAACTGCATACTCTGTTTAAAGCCATACTGTAGCTAGACTGATTTGTGTGGGAAAAAGGCATGGTACAGTCGACTCCCCATAACTCAAACCTTCAAGAGAAATCGAAAAAAGTTCGAGTTATCGGGAGTTCGAGTTATTGGGAGCTCGAAGAAAATAGCCGGGAGTAAGGAAAAAAAAAGATTTTCACTGCACAGTGAACATTTTAATGTTAAGTGAAAATTTCAAGATACTTCTAAATCAGAACCTGAACGTAACGTAACAAAACATTGCCTAAACAGAGCATGCGTTTTACTGTTTTGAGAAGAAAAGCTGTTTCAGGTTAGATTTGTGACAAACAACATCAGCCTCCACTAGTAAACTATATGCCTACAACAAGTCAATGGGAAATTAAAAATTCAATGTTTCGGTCGCCCGACTTTTTAAGAGTTCAAAACATGGTTCGAGTTATCGAGGGTAAAATTATATAGAAATCGGATTTGAGGGGAAACAAAAATTACTTCGAGTTAGCAGGAGGCTCCATTTTGCGAGGGTTCGAGTTGTCGGGAGTCAACTGTACTTAAAAAGTCCTAATTAATTTTCTACTTGCATGAATATTGACGTTTTAGGAACCGAAATTCCTCCGGATTTGAGTTCGTCTACTGAAGGGGACAATGGGAATGGAGATGTGCTTCAAACCAGTCTGTGTATTGGTCTGGGTGTCTTTGTGGGATTATTGATGATCATAATGATTTCTTTGACGCTATGGAGAAGGTCAAGACCTAGACCTCCACAATCAAGTAAGCAAATATAATGAGATAGATCATGAAAATCAGATGGCAGAAAATATGCGGTTCATATCCATCTCCAACACAGTAGGGTAAGGCCTGGTTTAGACGCCGTATTTTTCATGTGTTGAACCTAAATGAGTAAGTTCGACTTTAGAGTAGACTACGAGTAGTCCCCCATTTTTCCTCAGGGATACTAGACCGAATGAAACGGGAGCGCGCGTGAAAATCACCCCACGCGAGAAAAGGCGACACGCGGCCGCGAGACCCCATTTTTCTCTCTCCCCACCACGTATCGCCTTTCTCGCGCTGGGTGATTTTCACGCGCGCTCGCGTTTCGCTTGCTCTACTATCCCTGAGGAAAAATGGGAGACTACTCGTGGTCTAACTTTGGAGCGACGCTGATGCGACATCTGATTCAGACGGCTCACCGTGTGTCGAGCCTAAGTTGAGTTCGACAAAAGCTCGACAGACTCTGTCGAACTTAACTCTTTTGCCGTACCAAACTAAAACTGCCGCACCAAATTGATTCAGACGCCGCTCTTTTGTCATACTTAATTCATCAGTTAGGTTTGGCACATGAGTGTAGCGGCGTCTGAACCGGGCCGAACGTGCAAGAAATGCTTTCACAATCATCCTTTAATGAAGCGTAACCGAGTTTGTCCAATACACCTCGGAATGTGGAGTTTAGTTTTAATTTGGATTTGGATTTTGGACACAATACCAATCAGTTTCCTCTATCACAGTGAGTGGTTTTCTGTAGAGTAACAGAGAGGTGTGATCGGACGCTTGAAAATAAAGAGGGTCTTAAAGGGTTGGTAGCTTTGACGATTAACCGTCAATTTTTGCCAGTGTTGACGGTTGACGGTTATTATAGGGAAACACAGTCCACGAGTTTAAGTTTAAGTAGATAATACTTCTATATAAGTTAATGATGTCTGTTGTGTTTTGGAGGTCGTATTGGCCTTTCACTTTTGAAATGTCGAAATTGATTTCGAAAGCAATTTGTAACGGTAATCATAAATGTCTAAAGAAAGTCTTTTGGAGAGCATTGGAACTGAAGGATTCTTCAGGAGCCAGAAGTCCGTGATGATCAGAGATTTGAAATACCATCTGAACGTTTTTAACGGTTACTATTAGGGAGCTTAAGCAACAACGTCTTAGAGCGACGCACGTCAACCGGAGGTGGCCTTTTTTCATTTTTTGACAGTGGTTTCGCGCAAATTTTCAGTCAAATCGCCTCTATAACAGTAAAGAAGCTAAGGAATACAAATTTTATATCATCAAGGCATGTTAAGAGGGAAAATACCTCACTTCCGGTTGACGTGCGTCGCTCAAAAACGTCGCTGCTTAAGCTCCCTATTAATCTGCGTTTTTGAAGTTAAAAAACATACCTTAAAGGCTGATCAAGGACAACAAAGGTCAAAGCCGAGATCATCTTTGATGACACCAATGTCTCCGTCCCCTTCAGTTTTTCATGGCTTCTTTGACGTCTCCCTCTACCTGCTACAGGATGAGTAAGCATGAAGAAGAACGTGCATGGCAACGGCTTACCGTCCACCACCCTTTTCTTTCTTTAGTTCTGAGCCTCTTTAAATATTTCTTGCATTGTAGATAAATCCCCTCAAGATTTGGAAGAGGTGGAGCTTGTGCCGCGTGAAGCTGTTACCTCCAGCTCTGTTTAATTTTAATGTGAAGTATTGACGTATTCAGTACTATACTTTTTATATAGTAAGTGTTTGAATGAGTAGCTAGGGACGTACTCAGCTTTTCGACAAGTTGTAATCCTGGCAGACTTTCACTTCCACATAATTAGTTCCCGCGCGGAATTTTAATGGTGACTTTCAAGAGTTTGTTTGTTAGTCTAAGACTCTAAGTAATAATTTTGGCGATTTTCAACAACTTGAATACATACTTTTTGCGTTTGAGTAGTACATATGTGATCAAAATAAGGTCAAACAACACTGATCCAATGTAAAATAACGCCATAGTATCATTCCAAGTCATGCTGAATGACATATAGCTTACACCTTGCACTTGTGGTATATGGTTTATCGCTCTTCTTCAGTCAGAGTTTGTTTTTCACTCATTTTCCTGCTTATATGAAGAATATGTTTTCACTCCAGTCCTCTTCCTATGATCTTCGTGGCAACTACATTGTTTCACTAAGTAGACCTAAAACAACTACCTATGGTCTTAACTCCTCTGTGGAATGCACTGCCGGACTTTTTTTCGTACCAGTTTTTTTTGCAGACTTTAAGACCAAATAGAGGATGTTACCTTCATGTAGATTCTTTTTGCTTGACAGACTTGAACTTAAAATTGTGAATTGTAAATAATATTTTCTTTTCTTTTCTTTTATGTGCTTATTATTATTAATATTATTTTTTATTATTACTTATAATGCATTTAATGTATATATATATTTCTTTTTTATTTTCATGTATTGTCAGCTCGAAGATATTAGCTTGTTAGCTACTCTAAAATTCGAGTATAAATAAAGTTTATGTTATGTTATGTTATGTTGTCGATATTTATCACCCCATTTTCAGATTCACTACTCACCCTCGAACACTTATAATTTCGATCTTGGAGAGAATTTATCCACTTAAGAAGTCGCCCTAAGCCGCGGTCTAGTCGAAAAATATGAAACGGCAGACTGATCCTTACGGCAAGGCGGTGAACAAGTAAACAAAAGAATAAAGCAAAAAAATATACATTTAAACAAATGGCCCAATATTTCGGTTTGAAAACAAACCTTCTTCAGGGGCTAAAAGAAAAATGGAAATAAAACTAAAAGCGCAATTTGTTTAAATAGATTTTTGTTTTATTCTTTTGATTACTTCTTCATCGCCTTGCCGTAAGGATCAGTTTGTCGTTTCATATTTTCCTACATGTTTAATTGTACTGATCCAGGTCTACAACTAGGAGATCCGGCACCACTCACTGGTTTGTTGCTGTGGACTTGCCGACATTTTATATATCGCGGTCTAGTCAACTGATTCTTATATTTTTCTCAACCGAACGCCAGAAAACTCTGCTTCTATCGTTATTTTTCATTCGTGTCTTGCTCACACTAGCTATCGCGCAGCAAAAGAGAGGAAAAATTAGTGAGGTAACTAGACTGCAAAACAGTCCGTATTTTAGCGTATTCAAGTACTCGCGGAAGTCAAACAAAAGGTCTGGAACGAGGCTGAAAACAGAGAGCGAGACTGGGGAGAGATGCTAAAAATACGCCTTACGGGCGTGTGAGGCTCGCGCCGTTCGCGCGCGTAAGACTCTCACGCCACGCTTTACCGAAAAAAACCAACTGTTCTGCAGTCTATGAGGTAACCGGATTATCATAGAGTGGGGTTTAACCACAGGTACCCCACACTCACGAGTGAGAATCTTTGTTGCAATGTAGCGTCACAGAAATGTTATTAGGGTTTTTATGGGGATTTTAGCGATTGTTATTTAGGGGTCAAAAATACCAACAAAAAGACAACAGAATTTTTCTCCTTATACCACTACATGATAAATTTCTTCAATTTGATTGGCTTAGAGCAGTGGTATTTCAGCTTAATTTGAAATACCTACATGTGAAGATTACAAACCTTTTGCGGGTAGTTGTATAAACAAATAATAGCATGATTTGTACGTGATGTTTGGCATAAATACCACTTACGATATTTCAAAATTGCCTCAAATTTCACTCACCACAGGTTCGTGAAATTACGTATAACAATTTCAAAATATCCCTAGTGGTATTTATGCCAAACATCACTACAATTCACGCTTTTACCTATACTAATTTACGGTGTGTTCTTAGCACTTTTTGCCAATTCAGCGCGACTCCAGCGAGTTTTAAATCTGAGCTTGGTGTGCCTGTGGTTTAATTGTGAACTTTACATTGTGCAAACTAACCATTACAGCAATGAGGGAATGGTCGCAGGCCACAAGTATCCTGTCCTTTTAATGAGCGGGAGACCGGTTTGACTCTGCGTTTGGTTATTAAAAGCAATATAAAGCGAACTTCAATGGCGGCAGAAATTTTACAAACAAATGACAAATGCTAATAGTTGGCATGAAATTTTTGGGATTAGATTTTTAAGTTTACTTATAAAAGAAACCAAAAAGCTGATATCCGAAAAAAAAAAAGATCAAGTAAGAGGTTAAAAAAAAAAAGAAAAAAGAAAAAGAAAAGGTAATGGGGCCTGTCCGGGAGTCGAACCCGGGGCCTCTCGCACCCAAAGCGAGAATCATGCCACTAGACCAACAGGCCACTCATGCTAATGCAAGGGTAAATTTAATTACTTATATGTCTTTAAGTTTAAGTACCGGTTTAACATGTAACTAGAAGTGCATAAATTTGCAAGTGAAAGACCTATCTTCGAGTAAATTGTTTGCAAGTAAAGTTGTTGTTGTTATTGATATTTCCACTTATAAAACTCGGCCTCTTCTAAATCACACCTAATTTAGCGTGTTTTAGCGATAGGATTAAACTGCTTTCCGCTTCGTCAGGGCCAGTCGGCAGGGTTCATGGTTTTTTCACTTTAAACTGACGGACAGTTCGATTTCACAGGAAATTACCGTGTGGGATCGTTCGATGTAATTCAAAAACTAATTTTCATGTAAGACTGGCCTTGAATTAGCGTATATGATTTTACTCAGCTTCACTTGCTGGAGAATTATCGAGAGACATGCACGATGCTTTCATCACGCGTGATAATTGTAGCGGAACCACATGTGATGATGACTGAAGTTCTGCCAAATCATGTGTTATGATTTTTCTCTGCTAAGGGACGGACCATTAGAAAACTTATGGGGGGGCGGGCGAAGTACAAAAAAAAATTCGCGCAAGGGAAAATTAAATGAAAAAAAATTCTTGCAAGCCAATTAACCCCTAAGAAATATTCATGCAAGGGCCTGAAAAAAATTCATTCGAGGAATTTGATAACGAAAAAAAATTCCTGCAGCTCGAAAATTCCCCCCCCCCCCCCCCCATAACTTTTCTAATGGTCCGTCCCTAAGTTATCACTATTTTGGAAGCCATCGTGGGCAACCGCGTGAGAAATTACAGTGTTATGTCGAATAATTTACGTAAAATGGCTGTTCTGAAAAAAAAAAATGAATTGTAAACTAAAGCGAGACAGCAAAGGATTTTACTAACAAATTTTGGGAGCCGTAACTGCGCTTAAATTTCTCCAGACACTTGGTTTAGTTTTTCCATATATTTGTCTGCAATTTTTCCCGGGAAATTTTAGTCGGCAGGAAGATATATTTTTACAAGCAAATGTATAGAAAATTTTAAAAAGTGGTTCTAGAGCGTGTAGCTGCATGTATCAACGCCCTCAGATTTTTTCAGTAGAAGTGAAGCTTTTGTTTACAATTCACATTTTTTCAGAACAGCTGTTTTATGGAAATTATTCGACATAAGATTCTCATACAAACAGTCTACTGTAATTTCTCACGTGGCTGCCTACTCGTCAAGATGGCCTTCGAACTATCATGATTCAAATTCGACGATTTCCTGTGTTTGTCTCGCACTAGCGATTTGGGGTTTAATAAGCCGTTATCCTTAGGAAACCAGAAGTCTATGTCTTTATATATTTAAATAACTTATTTAACCTTCAGCAAAGTTTTTGTTTTAAAAAATTCCTTGATTCCCCAAAACACTTGGGAGCTGAGCAAAAGGGATATCTTTTAAATACGACTTTTGCACTCACTAACTTCCGTCTTGGCCTGTTGGTCTAGTGGTATGATTCTCGCTTCGGGTGCGAGAGGTCCCGGGTTCGACTCCCGGACAGGCCCCAATTTTCTCCCTCTTGAGTATAAACATTTCCTTCTTTTTTCTTTTCTTTTTATATCCATATTTTAAAATTAATTTAGGGTTGAATTACTTTTTGAATCTATCTTCTTCGAAAACATAATAAATGTAGGTTAAAAGTGTAATAGTTTAAAAAGCATCCACAAGAAGATAATTAATGAAACTCTCACACCACACTAACACCGCTTACAGGCAAGCTTAATAAGATAAAAACATGAATGGCTTTTTTAAATGCACAGAACTAAGATAACTTAAGCTTTTACAAATGGATATATTAAAGCTTACAGTGAAAAGGTTCGAGCAGGAACGCTGAGGAAGACGAGGAACGTTGGCGGGACCGGAAGTCGAAAGTTTCTTTGCCAAACTGGCTTTTATATTGTATTAAAGAATATAATACTATTACTTAGCGAAGATACTGAATAAATACAGAAAAAACTCACATCAATCCAAACACTTGCTCCCTTCGCTCAATCGGCTGATTGGAATCGCTCAAGGCTTGCGAAACTTTGAGTCAGCATCCATATACCGAGAGACCGATAGCCGCCACACTGGTCCGAATCGGGTGTCAAGATGCCTGATCTAAACCTGGAAAGCCACCTATATCGTACAAGAACGACTACTTTACCAGAATCTGCAATGAGATGTTTTAAATGAAGACATTTTCTGCGTTGATGCCAGGAAAGCAAACTGATTTATCATGGCGCGAATTACAAACGAAAGCTTGGTAACCACGCAGAACCGATCCTATTTCCCAGGCCATTACCCGATGTAGAATCAAAGAACGAAACAGGTACCGTATTTATTCGAATAAGCGCCCAACCTCGAATTAGCGCCCACCTCGAATAAGAGCCCATCCCAAAGGCAGAAAAAGTTAATAAGCGCCCACCCTCGAATAAGCGCCCACCCCCTACTCCTCCCAATCAAACTCAAATGAGCGCTCACCTCACCCCACCCACTTGAGTGAGTAAATTCTAATAAGAGACTTCCCCGAGGACGGAGTCTTCTTCAGAGTATTTTACAGAAACCTTGCTTTATTACTTCTTCGCGTTTTGTTATTAGCATTTCTTGTTTTGTTACAAATAAACGTACTTCACTTGCTGAAAATGGTGAAAATTTAATAAGCGCCCAGCCTCGAATAAGCGCCCACCTCGAATAAGCGCCCACTCTCAAGGTCCAAAAATTTAATAAGCGCCCAGGGCGGTTAATCGAATAAATACGGTATCTGGGAAAAAGATGAACATCATCAAAGGAAATTAGCAATGTTGCATGTTCTCAGTTATAAGTATTCACCGAGGATGCTTTCGGGGATCGAAGCTGAACCAGTATTTCGCTCGTCACGTATTTGGATTGCGTGGCGAATGAAACTTTGAGCAAGACCAACTTTGTTTCAAGGGTCTCTCGGGATGGAGAGAAAAAAAGCAAAAACAAATTTATTTTAAAACAGACAAACAAACAAACAAAGAAATAAAACATGGAAGTTGGGCCTGTCCGGGAGTCGAACCCGGGACCTCTCGCACCCTAAGCGAGAATCATGCCACTAGACCAACAGGCCAAGCACAGCACATTGCATATAATTATACCATCAGTTTAATTATCACCTGTCAACAGGGACCGCGGAGGGGGAGGGGCTTGTAGGGCCGCGGCCCCACCACTTTTTTGCTCCCCCGCCCCCACTTTTTATGCTAAAAAGAAAAATAATTAAAATTAAAAAAAGACTTGAAACAAGTTTTTTCCGTCTATATTCCGCTATATTCTCTGTATTTTCTTTAATTTCAAACCCCAGGCATTTTGTGAGTTTCCTGTGCTTTTCGCGGTAATTGTGCTCAGGGGCCGACTTGCCCCTTGATCAAACGCCATGCCTTGGCCACCCCTTCGCTTCGTTCGGCAGCGTGTTTTGTACTTCCAGCTCCGGCAGAGTTTTTTATCAGTTTTATAAGACGAAATGAAGAAAATTTCTAGCTTTTTCAAGCCAAACGAAGGTTAGTAGTTGTTTTGAGTTGATAAAAGTTTTATATTTTGTCTTTCTCCTCTCGAATCAATGAAATATTCGATGGCAAGAAGAATTACATTACTTGAACAGTGAACGGCCATAGTTAGAAATTTTTCAGATCACTTCAGTGTAGTATTTTCTATACTAAAATTCTAATCGCGTCTTTTCTTGCATTGAATCTGAACCGACAGTGTATGTTGGTCGTTTATTAGAAAAAATTATTTTCAATGGTCAGCCCTCCCACTTTTTACCTTGCTCCGCGGTCCCTGGTCAATCAAAAAAATTGATTGGCACGGAGCTGGACTGTTCTCACTTAAAAAAGGCTTTCCGAGACTAATGAAGAGATTTTATTTAGTTTCCTGTTTTACTCTAATCGTAACGACTTTCTCTTTCTCCATTAAATCCCATGAGGCGCCTACGGCTTTCCGGTCCAAGATATCGGAAAAACTCAAGGAGCTTTTTTCTTTACAACTTTGTTATTGGGATCTTTTTCCTTTTTTTAGTCGTATGTGCAAATGCAGCGACCACTGACCCAAGTATGTATAACAAAAGTACTGTTTACAAAACTAGCAGGAGTGTATTATCAGATGTAAAAACTCTCGGCCTCGCCTCGCGTTTTTAAACCTGATAATAAGCTATCATACACGACTGCGAGTTTTTTGAACGGCGTCATTTAAAATCTCTGATACAGATCAACTCATTTTTGCATTAATATTGATATTTGGGGTTATTTTGGTCTAAAAAAATGGACGTAAAGTTTAGTTCTGTCTTTATCAGATAAAAAGACACATTCAACATTAATTTCTTTTGTTTTTTGTTTATGAATTATTATTGACTTTTTGAAGATTGAAAAAGACATTGTTTTCAAAGCCATGTTCAGGCGATTTATTTTCTGTAATGGGCCGAACATTTGACTTTTGAGGGGGGAGGGGGTATGAGTGATTTCAGAGAAAAATATAATACAGACTGATTTCGAGGGGGAAAAATTTCTTGTAAGGAGATGCCCGGCGAAAAATATTCCTGCACTGAAAAAAATACCTTTCATGGCATATAACGCTGGAAAAAATGTTACCCCGTTGCATGTCAGGAGAAAATTCTATCACCAGAGGTGTGGGGGAAAAAAATTCTTGCACAAACCAAATCACCCATACCCCCAACACCCCCCCTTCCCCTCAAAATTCAAATAGTATAGCGGCATTCGATTTCGTCTTCATGTTGCGCAGAAGGAGGACAAAAGAAAACAAGGCAACAAACCAAAACTTGCGATATGTAATATATAATATCTACATAAAATTTTATATACTTCGACAAGAAATTGAATTAGGAAAATAATTTTGGCCGACCTGTATTAAGCAACCACGCTAGACAAACCTCGTAGGAAGTCTGTTCGCGGTGATTTAATGGTAGTCTGCTTGATACAGGCTTGACGATAATACATCAGTTTTGCATTAATATATGAATGTTCATTAATTACTGGGGCCGAGAAACTGAACAAACGACAAAGGACAGTACAGAGATGAAAAATGAATTTGTTTTCGTATATATTTTCTCTTATGCATGGAATAAAGTATAAATCCATTTCGCTACTTTGTTCTAAATTATTTACATCTGCCTTTCTTCTAACAGAAGGGCATCTCTTTCACACAAAAAGAAAAAATAATTTTAGTGTCTTGAAATTCATTTTTGCAGCAATAGATCCGTAAATATCAGAACTATTCAAAGAGGACAGACGGCAAATTATTGCTGCTCGAAATATCTAAAACTCGTAACTGTTCGCATCATTAGGATGCCTAGACTATTATAGCAAAGGCAAACGAAAAAAACAGCGCTTGATCAAGATTTTCTCGCCACTTTTTACCATCGCGACACACATGATACACTTGTTTTCTCTGTTGCGCTGATAATTCCATTGAAAAAAAAAACCACTCTTCCCTGGTTATACCATGTTACACAAAGGTATAAAGTCACAGCTAGCAAGATAAAGCATTCCAAGTAAGTAGCGTGGTGGTAGCACAAACTTTGATAGTATGCCACCACAGCAAAATGCAAACGTGAATATGCCAGTTCAGTTCTCCGCTTTGGATTCTTACCGCAAGAACGCTCCATATGTAGTAGTTATCAAAGAGCAAATTAAACATCAGTTGAAAGAAACGGTCAAGATCATCTCTCGACTGCAGTTTAGTTACATATTTCTTATATACACCGGTGGTTCAATGCCGCCTTCCACATGCTTCATTTCCAAGGCGTTGAATTCTTTAGGCACAAATATGGCCGTATGAAGTGTCTAAAAGACAAAAAAGAATTTGTAAAAATAAATTCAATTATAGCGTGCCTAGACTGCGTGAGAAGCCTAGATTGGTGAGGAGAGGAGAAAAATAGAAAATACAGAGGCTTAAGTTTAACCCTTTAAACCCTAAGATCAAAATTTGAATTCTCATTTGTTGCCCCTATTCATTTACTATAGAAGTAGTGGAGAGAAGTTGATAAAATATCAAGTAAATACATCTTGTGCGATCATGTCCTTAATTCTGGCGTGACCACTCTGTTTTACAAAGCACTGCTATTACAAGGAGAGATTTGATGCTGATCACTCTTAAGGTTTAAAGGGTTAAGTCCCCATCCTCCCTTTTTTACATCTCCCTAGAAGTATACTGAAAGCTTAACCTAGCATATAATCTGCTCAAAGAAATATGGACAAGTAGTAATATTCTAAGACGCGCATGCGACTGATCAACCAGCCTAATCTTGTTACCATAAAGGTGATGTTCGCAACGACGATTTTTAGCGCAACACAGTGTTACAACATTGTTGCGAGCTGCGACATTGTTTCAAATGGTTACAACATTGGTCCAGCATTACAACGCCATGTTGCGCTAAAAATCGTGGTTGCGAATCGTCCCGTGTAACATCAACTTAAAGCACGCATCGAAAGTCACAAGTTTGCCTTATAGCCGAGATTCAACGAAAGTGCTTTAAGAAATTTGGAAGAAAACGAGCTAAAAGTAAGAAAACCAAGAAGAGTCAATAGAAATTGATGAACATGATAAAAATCGCCACTTTAGAAACGAGAAGGAGGCTGGAACACGTTACTGGGGATGCGCAGGTCAGTTATTGGCCAATTTTCTCCCTGTCGCTTAAAATAGTCCCAGAAGTCTTTGCGGAAGTTAACTCGACCCAGTTTCTTTCGCGTTTCTGAAGTGGTAAATTAAAGGCAAGGACAAAACTGGTTCACATACAGGTACTGTGTCACCTCGCCACCTATAGGTAAATAATACTATGTAAGTAAGCTGTGCCAATTATTTGAGAATCATTCGTTGGAGGCGAGTCTATTTCTCGTTGGTGGCGAGATGGTTTGGTAGCGAGATGACTGTGAACCCCTACCTGAGCGGAGCTTGCGCCACCTTTCTCAAAACAATAAATGTCTACAATAGTTTTCACGATGAGGATAGGCACAAACAGCATGGACGTTGCAGCAATGATCCACCCTACGGCCTCCCCCCAGGCGGGATAGACGTAGTCCTCATACTTGATTCTAGAAGACTTGATTAAGCTGAACAGCAGTATACCCTAAATATAGAATAAGCCAACGTTAGGTCCAGTTCAAACGTCCAATTTCACATGTGCCGAGTGTAATTCGAGAATTAACAGCACGTGAGATGTGACTTCTGAATCAATTAAATTCGCCAGTTTCAAATTAAATACAACTTTGCCGAATCTGCCACCGAAACAGTCGAAGATTCGACTTTGGTTACACATTTCATCCAGACGTCGCACTTCACATGTGCCAAAAATAATGCACTAATTATGGAAACTTTTACATTTTGTATCCATATTAGATAACAAGTTGTTTTAGAGACTGGGAATATTTACAAAAAATGGAGTTAAATTCGGCAGCGTTATATCCGACGTCTGAATAATCTGCCTGCGATCAGGGGTTCTTTTTTTCGGGAGAGCGTAGAAAAAGTACGCGAAAACCTAATAGCAAGTTGCTCTTAAGTTCGCCTAGAAGTTTATCTCGGACGGAACCTAACCTGATTGGCTTTATATTGAGCGTAAGTGTTTATGGTACCCAGCATTCAATTTGTTTATTCTGAAAAAATCGAAATAGATATTCGGAAGACAAAAAAGTCAAAGTACCCAGTAGTTTCAGCAACTTCAGCAAGAACTGAAAGAGTAGAGAAGTGGTAGTGAATAATGCCACACAAAACCAAATCAGAATGTTACAGAATATCGCAGGTCTCGCAGCAGTACGCATGTTTACCAATCTTCTCTGCTCAAAGACACCCCTCCCCCTCCCCTCCCCCTCCCCCGCCTACAAGTACAGACTACCAAGCTGCAGGTTAAAGGCAGTTAAAGTGAATCACTATTCAGGCAAAATGCATGATAATTATTTTTAACGTTTTAGATTTGTGTACTTACTAGAACCATAAGTGGCGAAACATATTTCCAGCAGATCAACCACCACTTGGAGATTGGATGCCCGATCATGTCTTCCACGTCACGTGCAAATCTTTCGGCTCCTAGGGGAATTCACATGAGTTCATTTTTCCACTCATCTGAAAGTATGAATCCAAACAAAGTCAACTTACCGTAAATCCATGCAACGACAATCAGCTCCAAAAATACAATGAACAGAAGTGATAAACCAGCTGAGAACGAGTCAAATAGGTTAAACACGTATATACCACCCTGTGAAATAGAAAAAGAAATTTATGCTGTCAAGCACACATTTTTCAGGCATAACTTAAAGAAACAGCGACTTTGCCAACTTAAAACGGGCCTAGTATTCCAGTTCTAAGCGTGTTGTACAGAAGAAAGCGGCTTACTTATTAAATCGACACATCGCAGAGCACGTACCAATTAATTTTAATAAATGTAGGATGGTACTATGGGAGATGATGTCAATGATGATGATGACGACGACGACGACGACGATGACGCTGATGATGATGATGATGATGATGATGATACTGATAATGATGATAATGATGACGTTGAAAACCGTGAAAAACACAAATTACAATGATGACGCTGTGATTATGACGATGATGATGAGAAGAAAAAAACATGAGAGCTACGACAGTGAACATAACGAAACGTTTGGGAAAATGACAAAGATGCTTAACACAATAATAGCGATACAGATCGATTCTCTGTAACTTTAAAGCACCATTTCCAATAACTCACTTCAGTCACACAGGAAAGACCAAGCAGGAAGAGTATCACACATATAACAAGTACAACAAGCTCCCGATAGCGACTCAACTTTCGAGGGTAATGCTCGATTATACATGCAGCAACTATTTCCACCTGACCAAACTGAAAATAAAATACAAAAATACAGAACTTGATTAACTATTTTTAAAAAAAATGCATGACATGATTTGAAAAAAGACACAGCAACAAAAGTGACCGTTAGTGAGGAATTTATAATTAAGAAATTTTGTTAATCCATGAAATTCGAGCGGTCGAAAATGCTTAGCCTTGAGCAACAGACCTTTCCGGTTCATTTAAGAAGAGAGTGATCAAAAAACACTGTTAGCTTTTCCCTGGGGATTAAGATACACCCAGGAGTCGTAACAACTCAGATAAAATCCAATAGGCCATTTCCGAGTTTCCCCGGGCCTCTGTTTCAAAACGAGGGTAGGTGCTCAGCCTTTGATATAGAAATCATTTTTCATTCTCATGCAAATAAAACTCATTTTCACAAGAAACGGTTGTGCACCTAGCCTCATTTTGAAAGTGAGGGTTTTTGGAACTCGGAAGTGGCCTATTTTGGTCGCTCACTTACTTCATCCTCTGCCAAACATAATTCCCTTAAAATCTTACCACTGTATTAGTTATATTATTTACCTGACTGTCTAAACCCAACATAATCAGCATGAAGAAAAACAGCACAGCCCAGGCTTGAGGGACTGGCAGCTCCGCTAAAGCTGCTGGGTAGGCTATAAACGCTAATCCGGGACCTTCAAAAAACCAACAATGACGTAATCACGTAAGGATTTTTAACAAGCTTCCAGCTCATTCGGTTTCACGTGTAGACTCATTCCCAGTTGTCTTCACAGCCCGGCGCGGCACAGGAGCGGTTCATTAATGTCGAGGGTGCAGCACTTGTTAAGACGACTAGAACGAGTCTGCGTCGCTTCGGTAAAATCAATTGCAGAATTGGCAAATCTGTTTGGAATCCTTGTAAGAAAAAAATACTACCAAAAGGTTTTATTTTTTTATATAAATGCCTAACACCACCCTCTTGGAAGTCCCAAGTTCAGGCAGGATGGGTAGGGAATTACTTCCGATACAGCACTAAGCGATCACTAGAATCACAAAATTATCAGTTGGTCAAGCGTTTGTAAGAATAGGGCTCGGCTCTGCATCGATAAGAAAATCAGCATTTTAAGTTAAATACGTAAGAAAAAGGAATAAGCTAAACATCTTTCACATGAAACATACTCTGTTGTCAATAGGAGTAAACTATTATACAACTAGTCTTTTTCGAAGAATTTTGGGAGGATGTCTCCCCTCAGCTGCTTGGAGACTTTCAAAGGTTTAAGCAGTCTTACGAAATGCTTTTCAAATATGTAAGATTTCCGAGTAATTACGAAGTCCCAAAAAACATCATGTGGTTTCTTAGTACTAATAGGATAAGACAAAATGCCAGAATAGTTTATAACAACGAAGTTGTGTATACTGGAGTCACATTTCAACGTACATAGAGAGGCTTCTTGAAAAATAGAGAGCCAAAGCATATTTTCTTCATAAAGCTCATAACCATAAGACATTCGAACAAGATCCAAAGCCTTCAGAGATTTCCGGATATTAACGAAGTTAAACAAGAGCAGCTAGTACCTTGTGATGCTACATCAGCTACGCTCTTTCCTTGCTGTCCAGCAATAAACCCCAAAATAGAAAATATTGCAAAGCCAGCGAACACACTGGTGGCACAGTTTGTGATGGAAATTATGAGGGAGTCCCTGGATAAAATAGAGAATAGCGATTAAAAAAATGTCAATACTTTTTTGACAGCTTTTTGAAAGGGCGCGTAAAGACTGCTAAGGCTGCTCTTACTTCAGAATATTATTGTTCTTGTTATTATAGCTGGCGAATGTCAGGTTGACACCCATTCCCATTGCTAAGGAGTACAGAACCTGGGCCGCTGCATCAATCCACACCTTCCAAAACAAAACAACTGATTCATTAGCTACTGGCCGGACTATATACATCAATAGTCACTTTGTACTGTATACTATGTACCCTAAAATCCGTTGGGTAGCCTGGGATCGAGAGTGACCGCGAGCGCTTATGGGATTCCTTAGCTACAGGGAACGTGCTAATTTTCTGTTCTGAAAGGCACAGAGCAACTTGCATGTGGTTTTGGCATTATTCAACTTGGTCGCATAAAGTCCGTGCTCCCAGCCCAGACGATCCCATAAACTCTCCCTTACGTTCCTGGTCCCCAGGGCCTTTCCCGCCCATCAGTCCCATTTTCTAAAGGAAAAGCCCTGGGCACGAGGTTGGGCCTCAACGAAATGAATAGACAAGACAGGTGAAATGTTGTTATTCAATTATGACTTTGGACAAATATTTTTTTCAACCTGGAACAATATGTTAGAAAGTGTTTTAGTACTTGTGAACATATTAAAACAACGCATCCATTTTCAAGTTGAAAGTGTATTTTACCATGACCAGTTCAGAAATCAATCGTACCACGAGAAAAACAG
Source organism: Porites lobata (assembly GCA_942486035.1). Taxonomy (NCBI): domain Eukaryota; kingdom Metazoa; phylum Cnidaria; class Anthozoa; order Scleractinia; family Poritidae; genus Porites; species Porites lobata. The sequence goes on along the minus strand of CALNXK010000177.1, from coordinate 862,586 downwards.
ATTAAAAGAGATACTACCGAGATTTAGGATCTCACCAGCTAAAGATACCTCTAACAACCACCCGTCACCTTAGAATCCAGAAGGAAACTGAGCCGAGTTAAGTTTCGCAAGGACTTTTGGGATTGTTACGAGGGACAAGGAAAAAATTTGGCCAATAGCGCACCGGCGCGTCTCCAGTAACGAACCCAGAATCAATTGTGGGACGCATTTCGGCCCCAATTCCCTTCTCTTTTCTTAAATGGCAAATAACACTAGTCAATACTGTACCTTTGGGTCGGCAAGTCTCTCCCAAGAGGGAACAAGGTAGAATACCAGTCCATCTTTAGCCCCAGGTAGGGTGACCCCTCGGAAAAACAAGATCACCAAGATAACGTAAGGCGCTGTGGCTGTTACGTACACAACCTGCAAATAATACCAAAATAACCTCAGGTTTTTTTAATGAGGTGTTTTGATGCAAGATGGTGTCCCCGTGGAGTCATTTACATCCCATAGGGTTGCACCGGGGCTAAAAGCGAATTCTACAGCATTTTTCAAAGAGGGTATTGCAACATGCGCACTCAGTTCAATTAATCAATCATAGGGATAAATTATAGAGACAAATTGCTTGTTGCCGTGTGAGTTTCTCGGCGAGAAATGTATCAGATTCTAGTCAGGATATTTCTGTGCATTCCTTTGGTGGAATCAGTGGTCTTCGAAGCATGCATGTATTAGTACGCGTGTATAAATTTTACCCCTGTATGAAATGAATGGTATTCTAAACAAGTAAACTCAGGGGTGGGAGAAGCAACTATAGCTAATAGCCAGCCAAACCTAGTTATTCTTCATGTGATCACCTTTCCAGTGGTTCGCACGCCTTTCCATATACAGAAATAAACTAGTATCCAGGCCACTAACACGCTGATTGTAATAGGTACATTGAGAGAGCCTGGTTCATCAATCCCGCTGGAAATCTTCAGCGTTTCCTTTCTGTTGATAAAATAAACAACTCTGATAATGACATAGAACGTCCCCCTAAAAGATTAGGAAGAGCATTTGAGCATGTCGGAGACGGGACATCCATTTACGTGGTCTTCTATTACCAGTCACGTAAAGTATGATCTGAACTTCCACATTTAGTTTACGACTGCTTGTTGGTCCAGCTTCAATCTCGCTTTGTGGACCAGCGATCTTTACCTCCCATATTACGCAGACTCTTTAAAACCACCTCTACAAAAAAACGTTAATGACTATACCGTCCTGCATGCATGTTATGTCGTTTTGTGCTCCGTGACGATATTTCGCCAGCCTCTATGACACGCATGATCTTGATCCTTAATTTTTACGGCCCCAGTAAAAAGTCTCTGATTGAAACACTGCTCATAACAAGTAGAAACATCACTTACCGCATTTTTTTTCTCATCGCATTAACATAATAATAAATCGAAATGGCAAACAGAGAAAACAAGGAATCTCCTGCCTCACTTTCACTCAAAGGCCAGGATACACAGCACGCATCTGTGAAGTGGCCCACTGAAAGTAAGCTACACAGTCTAAAACAACTTACACGAGGAATTCCCGACTAGGGGAAGACCCGGATGCATTAGGATTTGAAGCGTTGTAGACATAGCAGTCTGGTGTGTTCCACGGGTGATGACATCCCACCCATGGAATATCCTTCTTGAAAGCCTGATAGAAGTAAAACAGAGACCACGCCATGATAACGTTATAGTAGACTGATACCAGGAATGAGACGGCGATGCTTGCAAAACCGATTCCTAAGGAAAAAAGGAATGCACTTATTAAGAGTAAGACTCATTCAGGTTTTAGTACATGCCAGTAGCGGACCCAGACCTTCAGATAAGGGTTGGGGGCGGTCTCTAAAAAAGTGTTTTCGCCCTTTCGGGCCTCAGTTTGGTCTAAAAATAAGGGGGAGGCCTGGGCCCCCGGGCCCCTTTCCTGGATCCGCCAGAGTATGTAGGTCTCCAAAATAGTAAATATCGTCAGCCACTTTAATCGAGATGATGGCGATTTAAGGCAAGAGGGGTACAAATTACCTCTGAGCAACGGACAAAGCTTGTTCCAGGCGTGCACTGGTTCTGACTGAGTAAATTGTCCCACACATTGTTCAAGGAAAAAAATCGGTACCCCTCCAAAGGCCAGAAAGAGTAGGTAAGGAATCAAAAATGCCCCTGCAGAAACGAAAAACAGATCATCACTGACACCAGTACTGAGGAAAAATACTTAAGTTAGTTCTCTATTCATGACATAGTACAACTGGACGGTAAACTGCGCCTAGTTTGCAAATTCTGTTGAGAGTTTTCTTAAGCTTTTCTAAGCTGTTTAGCAAGCCGGTGAAAAATATGAAGGGAGTTTCCTTTTGTTGCGCTGTCTCATAGTTTCAATCATTTTGTTTAATGACTTATTCCTGCCAGCCTTTTAAATGTTTTCTACGTTTTCAATGCTTCGAATGTTAGAAAGCGTTCATTTTGAGCGGAGCCTAATCGCATACTCGGCTTCGATTCCTTTCTTTCGATTCCCTTCCCCACCTAGAAGCTCGTCGGTTAAAAAGCGTCCGCTGGTGGCCAGAGCTCAAAAGTATACTCGGCTTCGATTCCGATCTCTTCCCCACTCAGAAATTTATCATGTGCTGTGTTTTTTGTGAATAAACCTATCAATACTTACCGCCTCCATTTTTAAAGCACATGTATGGAAATCTCCACATGTTTCCATATCCTACGCAGAAACCAATGCACGCGAACAAAAACTCAATTTTTCTGCTCCAACGATCTCGGCCTTCCTTTTCTACTACAAAGACAGGCTTTTCCTCATGATGTTCGGGTTTTCTCTCCAAAGTAAACGTTACAGATCCGCTGTCTAGAGTGTTCATGTCTGGAAACAAATACATACACAAACAAGAAGAGATTGGATTTCTGACACAAAACAGTTATAGAAATAGTACTACGTTTGTGCATTTGTTAGCTTCAAAACACCACGCAAAGACTATAAAAGTGGAAGATATTTGCTTTTTAGTGGGCGCGCGACACTACATGACCCCCCGCTTTTCATTCTTAAGTTCAAGTTCAAGTTCATTTATTCCCACTTATTCAATTACAATACAACAACAATAAGAAAAAAAGAAGAAGTAAAAACAGAGCTAACTACACATTGAATTGAACATAACAAAGGAAAAAAAGTGTGTAGCAGCCAAAGGAACCAAGCTTTCGAGTTGGCTACTACCACTGAGCGGTTACAAGCGGGTGGAGGTTATACGGATGACCTTAGTTATTCGAACTAAAGTTCATTTCCTTAGCCTTGCCACACTTTTTGTGTCGTTCTACTATGTTTAATTCCAGCTCTGCTATTATGAATTCCCCATTATTTAAACTAATTTTTGTTGCCTATGGACTTCATGTTAAAATGTATTATCTAATCTGAATCTATTTGCGGGAATGCATTAAGAGGTTCCTTACAAAGATTAACTGAACTTTTAATTTAATCTACTTTGAAATTTTCGGTTAATAAAGGCTACAAGCAAACATTTGGTACTTTTGTACTATGCTGGTTATTTCGAGCCCCCGTTCAACTCCAACTATCTCCTCCCCTTCAATTGAGGAGCGTTCAACGGTATTGGCCTTTTATTACCAGAAACGAGAACTGCTGTAAACAACGAATGATAAGTATATTGGACCCTGTTTTTATATTGTCATCTAGTGAAGCTTGGTTTGAATTCAAAGACAAATACAAAAAGTTTGAAAGTATAACCGGGGAGAGCTATGCTTTGGCATCAGCCACTGATCAGAGGATATGGGTCGTTCAGGCCTTCAATTCACAGAGAGTTTGTGACGTGCTTTGCATTCACTACCTCTCTATAAACAGTCCAAATTTCATGCCATTCTTGAAATTTCTTTCATTGATAGTTTTGTGAACCTTTCGAAAATCGTAAATAACACATGCCTTTGTTAGCCCCGGTGAACCGCTTTCCCGCCCCCTCCCTAGGCAATATAACAGTGAACAATGGTTACATAAACTGCTCTGGATGAGTAAGTCTGGTTGCAAAATTCCACCATATCAAATAACTACGCCTAGAGCATTGGAGACATTGTGAAACATTGACAGCAATGTAGTTCAAAGCGGAATGTTTGAAACTGTTTATGATACGACTTAATAGATACCGCCAAGGCGGAGGGCCATTATAAAAACAAATATTAAAAGGCGAAAATATTATTAATAAGAGCCGTCAACACGCTCTCCTGTTGTTCTGTCTTCCTAGTAGTTTCAAGTCGTATATTAAACGGCTCTCGCTGCACGTACAATTATATATCAAAGGAAGCTGAAAAAAATTCCTGACTTAACCGGAGAGGCTTTCCGCACAACTACATACAAGGCATGCCCATGTGCTTTTTGAACTTTTCAATATCAAAATACCTCAAGTACGTTCTTAAAATTGGGTCTACAGCAAAACACGAACCAGTTTGTTTGCATGTACTTCACAAACGATACGCAGCCTTAGTTTTTTTTGTCTTGTCAAAAGATGGACAATTACATTGTATTTATAAAACAAACGTACCCACCAGCCACTATCGCCATGTTTATTTTAAGGTGAAGTGAACATAATTAATTTGTGTACCAGCCATGCATGGCGCCCGCGACAAGATCTCCGGAAATTATTATTTATTTACTTTCCAACCACAAATCTCAGTTGTTTTTGTTCCCTCATTATAACAATTTCCTTTCAAAAAGGACTCAAGAAACGGAATTTCCCGCACACATATCATTCAACATATTACCTGATCTGAGCCGGCTTCATTAGGAACAATGAATTGTCATGTTGACATATGGAATTCTACGGGAACGTGGAGAGCTCCATAGAACTCCGTATTTGTGGTCTTTATGGGGTAATCACGGCTGGTACAGTCTTAAGACGTAAACGAGTATGCTTTATAGCCAAAGAAAAAGGCGTCCTCCAATTGTTTACATCTGAATACTGTGTATACACATGTGTTCCCAATTCGCAATCGCTGACTACCTTGCTCATTTGATTCTAGGCCGGCAGAAAAACTTGCAGAGATGACCAGCTTTTCTACGATCATTCAAAAAAATTGTTGCGCAAAAATACACCCGATCTCTAAAATTTCTACTTGCCTCTCACCTGTAGATCTTGTTCTTCTTGAGGAGAGCAAAGGCAACAACAAACCACGCACATGCACACTTGTGGTCACAGCTGCCTAATCTCCGGTTTGCTTGCCGCGCGGAGGGTTACGGTTTTCAATATTTGTTGTCCTGTCTGATCTAATTTGCCAAGATCAATAAACCAGACCAGCACACATGGTCACGCAAGTCTACTTTATGTGTACCCCACGTCCCCGCCCACGCGCACGTAGCGAGAACTTTTACCGGAACTCAGTTATAGGGCACGCATCCTTAATGGCTTCCATAAGGGTTTCCTTAATCTATTTATCATATCGCCTGGATATGCTGTAGCCTGGGAGCAGGCCCTCTTGTGCGAGTTTGGGGAAAATTTTGCGGCGAAGCGCGAGCCGGCGAAGCCACAATTCGACACAATGCACTTTTCCTCGCCCGCAAGTTCCCTATCCAGGTCTCGAGAGACAAGTCTGCTTGCACCGCACCTAATACCCCAATTAAGGTCCCAAAAAAATACCCGATAAATCAAGGTAATTTTTTCTCCTTTTTCTTTGCCAGTTTTTCGTGTCTCATTCCGTATAAAGCTTAGCCCTTCATGATATAAGCAGTACGTTCACAGGCTGGCATCTCAGACAAGGAACTCAGGGTCCGTGATGAGGAAACGTCTTGAGAAAAAGATAGTCCGGTATCGATTTCAATATTTATTTTTAATTTTTTAAATATATTTGAGGGAAAAAGCACCATAAAAGGGCACTATCACAGGAATTCTTGCCATACTGTTAAAAAAAGGTACAGACTTAAAAGCGAATTCTAAGGAAGAAAACCAATCGAGTATTAGAATTTCCGGCAGCCTCCGTAGCTGGTGGTAGAGGAGACTGTTTACAAACATTGTTTTTGGTATTCGAATTTGAATCGAATGAAACAAAGAATCTTTTGTGGTAAGAACCAATGCACTTCTGGTTAACACATTAATATCAACAGGTGAAGTCAGCGTAAGTATCTGTGACTGTTGACAAAACAACGACCACACAAGCATCCTTGGAATGAATTTGGCTGTAAAGCAGCAAGAAGAATTGGCCGCCAGAAAGGTGGGGTGGGGCACTTGCGCACTCTAATCCAGCCGTGTCCCAGCTACGAAGGCTACATTCCGGCGGTTTTTATGCGAGAATGGCAAAAATCCGATCCTTTTCCTCTTCATCAGTTTTGGCCCTAGGCAAGAAAAATGTGTGCGTCATTGCAGTTGCTAAGCAACTGTCCTTACAATTTATTCTTACTGTGCTCGTTTTTCAGTTTCTTGAATTTTTTTTTACCTAAATGATACTTTTTCTCCTCAGCTTGGGTTGTGACAGTTCATTTGTTAAGTAGCTAAGTAGCTACGATATTGTTTCATTGCAGTTATATTTGACCAGCCTACTTAGCACCAGTCTCCTGTCCTTCGAAAAGACCATATTTGGCCTCTACTTCCGGCCACGTGACTTTGCCGCGGACAAGGCTGTTGACTATAGACGGAAGCTCCTCAATCTAAACAAAAACAAAATACAATTCCTTTTGCTTATTATTATTGTTATTATAAGTTTCCGCAACGAAACAAAATACTCAAGTTAGTTACACCTGAGATTTTGAAGCGAAAGAAACGGCGTCAGCAGACGTTTGTAAACAACAACAACAACAAAAAACAACAACAAAAAACAAAGCAAAACGCAGAAAAACGGTCAGACGGTAGACTTTGAATCAGCGAAAGCTGCTACCCACTGCTTTCAAATCCCTGGCATTGATTATGGTTGAACTTTCCCGAGCGAAAAATGTTAAACAGTTGTGTATTGCCAAGACAATGTAAGTTAATTGCCTAGTTTCGATCCAAGGAGGGCTGGGTACGAGTCGGCTTATTATGGGATAATAACACGAGACCCACATAGTAAGTAAGAGCCCATTGAGATTAGGAAAATTTTTAAATTTGGTATCAATCGCATTCGGGCCAAAATTTAACAGCTATTTAAAAACTTGAAAATCAATAAAAGATGTATGGATTAGAGGACACACCGTCCGGACGTCTATACATTTCTTAATAAATTTTGTAGTTTTTGAATGGCTGTATCTCGTTCAATATAAGCCTGATAAATACCAGACTTGAGAATATTGCTAACCTCAAATGTGCTCTTTCTGACTACATGGGTCTCGTGTTGTTTATCCCATAATAACCCGACTCGTACCCAGCCTTTGTTGGTTTGAAACTAAGCAATAATCGTTTACCTCGGCGCGTATTTGACGAGTAGAGTTTCTTTCTCGTAGAGTGGCACTGTGTGGCTCTTTGTTTACAGTATCAAAGTCCACTGTGATGCCAAATGGAATGGCAATCTCATCCGTACGCGCGTAACGGCGGCCGATCGATCCACTTGAATCGTCCACTTTGTGGGAAATATCTAGCTCTGTTAGAGAGGTTGCTGTGTTGAAGAAATGGGGAAGAAAAAAAGGAGAAAGGAGACAGAAAATTGAAATGAGAGCTAAGACCACGACGCAAAGAATTCACAAAATTTAATTTCTTGAACAAACAGTTTACCATGCAAAACTGTGAAACACAACTACGAGAAAACCTTTAAAAAACGCATGAAATTTCTCTTTCTTCGAATTGAAAAGGGGTAACTTAAAAACTTTATTGGCAATAAAAAAATCCTGTTATCCCCTTCGGACAACAACTTCATATGAACAAAGAATAGAAATGAAGATGGGTTTTTTTTAGTAGCCTTCGAACGCAGACGTATTTCCGGTTGTCGCTTCTCTCCACCCGAAAAGTAAAATTAGGAGGGGTCTGAGGAGGGGAGCATGGGTTCTAATCCCCAGTACTCCACTCCTCAATCAAAGCCCTAAAAGACAACTCAAGACTAAGAGCTATTACTTGGACTTAGCACTTGCGCGATGATCATTTCCCGCAAAAGTAGACTCAAACCTTAAGAATCTTCATATTACTGGAAATGCATCTAGATTTACTAAATCAAATTTGAAACGAAAGACGGGATTACTTACACAGTTTCTTGACAAATTGAACAAATTCCTTGTTTTTGCTGAGTGGAAGAACAGAACATTTGACTGGAGCGACTGCAGGCGGCAAAGACAGCCACTAAACAAGACAAACAAAACCTTTTAATCAGTTACTTCCCCTCAATAATTCATGTTCAAACTGCTTAAATATAATTTGCTTCTTGTTAAGAAGTTACCCCCAATCCTCCCCCCCTTCCCCCGAAAAAAAAAATGATGCGGATTGATAGTCTCTGGCCTGTCCAGGGGACGGGGGGGAGGGGTTACTTGAGTGTCCGTTCAGCCCTCCACCTCACCCCACCCCAGCCTATTCTTACACCTTCTATCCAAGATACCCCTTCTTCATTCTCACACGCTGCTTACTGTGACTGGGTATGTTGCCCTTGCTAATGCTTGTGTTGCAACCAGTGAAACAAGGATAGTTTAACACAGCAAAAGATGTTGCAGCTTTTTAAAGTTGTATAAACAAACCCATTTTTTTTAAAGACTGGCTGTCGTAGGCTAGGCGTCGTTGCAACTCGTTACATGAAATAGTAGCCTATTTCTATCGTCGTTCAGCAACTTTCAACATGTTGAATGGCGTTCGTAACATCCTGGCCTGCGTGGTACGCGTTAAAAGACGAAGGGATGGGGACTATTTTTCCCATCCTTGCGCGCCCCTCGCGCACTCGCACGCTCAGATTCCCCCTTCCTCTTCCCACTCAGGCTAGTAACATTCAGCATGGGATGATACACCGTTCAACAAGAGCTGCAACTATTGTTGATCAAAAAAGTTAAATCGTGTGTCACTGGCTATAGATATACACAAGGTCTAGATTGTGAGAGGGTAAGAAGCAAAGAAAGAACAATACCGTTCTTTGTTCGTCTCCTTCTCTGATTTGAAAGTTATGTTCAAGGACAGAGTACATGATTCTCCCCACTCCAAAAGAAGGCTCTATCACGTGAGGTTCCACGTCACGGACTGAAGAAAATACAAGGATACATAACTCAATAACATTGCTGATAAAAATTTCCTCCACATAAAAATTCTCCAGACTGAATTCCATGCATTTCCTTAAAAAATTAGTTGAGAGAATTTGATAAAAGATCAAAGCATTTTCTCTCAGCCGATCGTTTTATTACTTTTTTGCAACCTTTTCTGTTGGTCATCTATTCATATCGTTAGCCACTATACAACTCGATTACAGACATGATCTAGCAATGACGAACAGTCAGACTAAGAGATCACAATTGAAAAAAATCAGACTACTCCTAGAAATTTAGGCTATAAAATTGGTAAGGTACTTTTTTTTCGCAAATATACACCGGACGTCTAAAGACAAAAGAGAAGTTTTCATAATATGCACTAGTTGGATTTTACTAAAACTATTATTCCTCTCGCCCTCATGGCCTCTGAGTCAGTAGCCCATTTGGCCGTCAGCCTCAAGAGCTATTGACTCAGAGCCCATTTGGGCTCGAGGAATAATGGTTAATTAAAACTTAGGACGTTATTCCGTTATCCATCACTTACCATGGACTTCCTTTTGGTATCGTTTGATTTCCCTGATCATTGACTTTTGAATGATGAATTCTTTTGAGTCTACAGTTATGGTTGCCTCTCTGAGTAAGAAAACATGACATAAACCACAGTAATATAGAATGGTTTTTCGTTATGCCAAAAAACAATTTCTTGATTGTTTGATTTTTTTCCACCACGCCCTGCGATAAGCTAAACAATCTCGCGTCAGTTTCTCTATTAATCAGCGGTAACTTGAACAAAACCTAAAACTAATTATCATTCGCTCCAACACGTTTTTTCAGTGCAAGATACATGTTTTGCTTTAAATTATTGGTGATCTCCGCATTTAAGTTTATTTCAATTGGCCGATATAATAATCTTGGATTTAAGTTTGAGGACTTTTAACCGAAAACCTCTCTATTGCTTATTGTTAAATGGCTGGTTCCGCAAGCGGACAAGATAAGCAAATCCTGTGTTCTGATTGGCTACTCAAGCGGGTAACATGCATGGCGCGCGTACCTTGCTCGCACGGATTTCTCACTATGGCGCCGCGAGAAAAAGTTCTCGGAGAAATAAAAAAAAAAAACTTGCAACGAACTGCAAACCACAAAAGAGAAAGAGAGAGAAATATCGCCCACATTTCCTAATCTGAATTCTCTTTCGGTACCCAAATGTGTCAGATTCTCAAGTCTAGAGAATGGTAACTTTTTATTCAGTTACTCTCACCCATTTTCATTAAGTTTGTCTTCAAATTCTTTCACGCTATCCTTGTCCCTCTGCGCCAGATAGTCCATAACAATTTTTCCTTCTTTCTTGAAAGCTTTTCCAATGGTAGGCTTTTCAGGGACGATCTCTACCACGTCCACCATTTCCTTAAAGTTATGATTCAAGGCTAATACAAACGCATAATTATAAAACCCTTTTATATGCTCTGCAAAGCTTGCATTGAGTCAGAAGACCATCGGCAGACCTCAGCGTCCATCCTTTAGATATGATACGATAGATTGAAGGTTGTTTATAAACTGACTTATCTTTCGCGCCAAAACAAGAACAGTCAATCAGAAAAAAAGAACGATTTACAGCAATTGCGGATGAGAACAGGGAGGCAAAGAGAAAGGCGCTTTGTAGCTTAACAGTCACATGGTACGGAAACACCGTGAAACCGGAAACACCGTGGAACCGGAAACACCGTGAAACCGGAAACACCGTGAAACCGGAAAAACTGTGGAACCGGCCTTAAGATGAAAGAAAGGTTCTGGCCGTGCGAAAATTGGAACAAGAGCTCTTTAACTCGCCCCATTTTTCGCGCGGTCTTTGTGTCTCGTTCAAGTTTTCACGCGGCCAAAATCGAAAATCCCGTTCCTTGCTCCGAAACCGCACGGAAACGCTTGTTCCGCAGGTTAGTAAAACCAGCCTCAACGTGATGGGTCCATGGTTTTACTGGGGGATTGCAACCATTAAAGAGCAAGAAAACCTTGGTTTAAAATGGAAACAGTCTACAACCTAAACGGTTAGAAGGATACAGGTTGAGGAAGATCAACTTGAGCGACCAAACGTTCACCGGCTGCTTTTGTGTGAACTGAGAGATCATAACAGGCTCTGTCGGCACATCCTACACATTCGATCCAACCCTGTAATAAAGACAAACATACAGGCAATCATTTTTTATCCATCACCATGGCAACCACGAAAGGGTAAGTTCAGTTTATGGGACGCTGGTCTTCAAAGTGGCAGGTTGCATGGCTGGACCAGTACTCTGGGTCTTCAGGCAACTGGGCAAGAAAGTAATGCCTTTGCTCTGCAAACGGTGGATGACCACATAAAATGGCTGGTCTTATCTCCGTGAGGGGACGTAAATATGGTAATTTATTCTCACTGGTGCCTTTTGCAAACAATGTCTGTACTACTAATAAGATATGGAGGAGTCAGCCCAAGTCGGTAAGAAGGTGAGAACAGCAAGTGCCTGGTTGTCAACTAATTCAACGCTGCAGGCAGAGGGGTGGGGCACGAAAAGAAGCATACGAAAAACCGAAAAGACTAAGCACACTAAAGACACCCACAATAAAAGGGCACGTGTTGGATTGCCATGGACTATATGCGATGTGTTAGGGATTGTGTAGCATTACGTAAAGTTCTCCCAATAAGAACTTTTGTGCCAAATGCACCAAAGACCGAGGATTTCTGAAGTTGATAAAAAGCATTCTAATGATAAAACAGAATTCCAAAGAATCCTTTAACTTTCTTTTCCTTTTCTAAACGTTTTTTTTTTTTGCAGCAAGAAGCATTTAAATATACCCACAACTTGCGATATCCTTTTATGGACGAGTCGCAGGCACAAAGGGCAATTACGTGGGTTTATGGTCTTCTCGAATTATTTGCGAAAAGTTATCGCTTTCAGAATGCTGGCTGCGTATGCAATTACAAGATCACACGCGCAAAGTGTTAACAAAAAAAAAACAACAACAACAAAATTAACACTCACATAGGAGGTAAGAAGTTCTGCATCCCAACAGTCGCAGGCATAATGTGCCATCTCATTAAACATGTGCTGTCTAAAGCGAATCTTCTTTGGGTCAGCTCCAACTTTTAACAAGAACAGGTACACTCGGCCAAGAAAGTAACCCATGGTCTGGGTACTAACGATTTTCTGTCGTCAGAGAGTAAACAAATTGAAGCAATGGTTAAGAGTTTGAGAGCCAAATGGCTAACAAGAGGCCCTCCAGGTCCCTAGTCTAAAGTTCAAATGCGGTCGTTTCACGTTTTGAGGAGAAGGCCATGTACATGGCGGTATTTAACCCATCTTTATATCGTTTGTCATCATTTCATCTTGTCTTATGTCGCTGTTTCAAGGCTATCATACTTGTTGGAATTTTACCCTAACAGGGCCTCTATTAACCCTTTAAGCCCAATATCCACATACAAATTCTCCAAACTGATCCTCATACATTTCCTCAAAGAATAAGTTGAGAGAATTTGATAAAAGATCAAAGCATTTTCTCTTTGGTGGTCATTTTACTACTTGTCATGACCTAATCCCTTGACTATGTACGGATATCATTAGGAGAAAATTGCCGTTGGTTATTATTATGACTTAAAGGGTTAAGTTAATAGAGTTTAATACATGACAGAACAAAACACAAGAAGACAAGGTGCATTCCATTGTGCATTACTTAAGAAGCTATAGTAAATACCACTGTGGGTAACCTTGAAAGACCTGATAATTTCTATTGTGCTTAACTTTCCTGTTAATAAGGTAATAAGGCCATGACAAGGACCAGAACATTCAAATGAAGTTAGTACAGCTCAAGTATGTAATCTAATTTGAATTACCTGGTATTCAATATCAATCTTCATTCAATTTCAACTTTAATCAATCAATTCTAGTTCTTACAACTTTAATCTGCAGAACTGAGAAAGAATCCTTCGCATTTGTTTTTCTTCTATGCATAAGGTCTTTCTGGAAAGAAAATTCTTTTAAGTAAGGTTTCTGATAAAGTGTTTGAACTAACCAAAATATTTTAATTCAAAATGAAACAAGAAATTGGTAGTGAAAGAACTGACAACTGTCACATGGTGGACTAGAATGAAACATTTGATAAAGGGCTAGGATCGTAAAAAAGGAGTGTGGACCGGAACCTAATGTCAAGATCTCACAGAAACGTCTAAGGAAGAGAAGACCACTGACCTGGTTGACTGCATCCTCAAGTGAAATGTTCAGGGGTGGTTTCCCTTCTATCTGGTTCTCTGAAGGGTACAGAGTTACCTTCTGGGAGCTCACATTTTCAAATTTAGGATGACTCTTGTCAGTTGGATCAACAAAATGTTCTATTTCAGCCAAAGTGAATTCTCTGAATAAAAAAAAGTGGGAATAAGCATATGTTATCATAAGACGAATAACATCATAAATTTGAAAAGACTTCCTGGAAATATCATGTGCATTGAGTTGCAACGACTATGGAATGACAAGATGTTGCTGTTAGAACTATACAGTTTCTTGTCAGTAATAAGATCTACTAAAATTGTAAGTAATAGTTAAAATGATTATTATAATCAACCCTCTCTAATAATTACACAGTAGGAACTGTGGCATTTTATGGATGAGATTTCCATTAATTGGACATTAGGTGGTGTCTACCTTGGTGCTCCTCTAAAGAAGTTGTTCATTTGTGGATTGAGATGCCTGTTTGATGAAAGGTCCATTAAGAAAGAGTTGACTGCATCTTAGTTTACCTCACTCTTAGAAGACCTGATCGAGGTGAAATTTCATTCCTGAAGGCAGGTCCAATCTGAGCTGCAGCAAATGGTAGTCTTCCATTATTGGCATCCAAAAGACGCTTGAAATTTACAAAGATTCCTTGTGCTGTTTCTGGTCTGAGATAGCTACACAAGAAAGACAACATTTTAAAAAAATTATGATGGTGGCATACATCATATTATTTGACCTATGATATTTTTTTTGGTTGATGCAGAGGAAAGAGTAACTGCTGTTTCTACTGGTAATTATGATGGTAGAATACATCATATCATTATTTGACCTATGATTTTTTTTTGGTTGATGCAGAGGAAAGAGTAACTGCTGTTTCTACTGGTAGCACAAAGGCACTGTACTTGCTATTTGTTTGAAAATTTTTTCTCCTTCATATTAAGTTTGTATTAAGTTTTTTTGTCTTTAGGAGGCTAGTGGTGAAGAAAATCAGAGAAACACAAAGATCCATGTATGTCAACAAAAAAAGCCCCATCTTTGTATCCAAGGGTTGTCTAGAGAGAGAAGGGGCTAAAGTTTGAGCAAGCCCCCTTTATGCATCAACACAGAATTGACCTCACATACCCTATAGAAGGAGCCTGATTAGTAGGGCTAGAACCACTTGCAGAGGGTAGAATCAGTTTACACAAGGATGGGCCCACTTACCTGGGAATGAACCCATCTACCCATGGGTGACCCTATTCAACCAGGGACCAGCAATCTTACCCAGAACAAACCCAGGGACAAGCCCACTCACTCAGTAATGAACCCACTTACAGCTTACCCGCAGACAAGTCTGATTACCTATAAGTAACCCTGTAAACTCATGGACAAGCACCCATACACAGGACTAACCTGCTAATTTAAGGATGTCCTTTCTTGCAGAAGGACAAAAACTAATTATGGAAGTCACTTCAAGATGATTCCACTCACCCAGGAATGACCTCTTCACCCATAAATAAATAAAATTAAGAACAGATAATGTAACTTACCCAGGAATGAGCCCACTGGGACCAATTGAAGTTGTAAACATCAAATTAAACTCCACAGGGTCGGAAAGGTCATTTCCAGTCACAGGTGCCTTGGCATCATATTTAGAGATAAGGTCGCCAAGTTCTTTCATTCCATAGTTGTCAATCTAAAAAGCAACATAGTATGTAATGACATTGATTATAAAAAGACACAGTGTGAGTTCTTGAAACAATAAGTTTGCAACACCAATTTTAAAATAAACATGGCAAACGACATTTCTCCCAGTCCTGAACAAACAAGTTAATATTAATTTTATTTCACCATTATTTTAAATTATTCATTTCTATCTTTACCTGACCAATAACACTTTCATATTCCTTTCTCTTTTCAGCATCCAGCTTCTTATCAGCCAACAACTTTTCAAGATGACCTTAAAGAAAACGAATGCAACATTGAACTTTTAGGGGCATTTATTTAAACAAAGTCTAACTTAGGCCATGGTTTAAGAAATCAGTGGACCTCTAGATCTCTTAGAACGTTAATTTAAGAAAATTAGTGCTTTTCCAGTCTATGCTCTATTGAAAATTTATTTTCAACAATTAATTTCAATAGAGCATACAATGTTGTTTAGATAAAAGTGTTGGGCAAACTGAGAATGGCTGAGAAGGTGGTTTTGTTAAACACAGGCTTGACTCTGTTTAAATAACTAGCCCTTAGTGTTCTTCTTTTTGCATGTACATGTATTTTGTAAAGCCTGCTGTCTTACTTTCGTTGCTTACGGGCTTTTTTGCCCACTAACTCCCTAAGTGTTGTAATTAGTAATAGTTATTACAAATAATTAATGTAATAAAATCATTCTTCCTGAAAAGCCCCTTTGGTGAGGTAACAATAAAGTATGTATGTAATAGTATAATTCTGTAGGCTCACTGTGGGTCATGCAGTAGTGTCTGACTAGGTAATTAATATTGCAAACATTTTCCAGCTCAAAATACAACTTTCAAAGGCTTAAATTTCCTTGCTTTTTATTTCTAAATTTGAGGTACAACTTTTAAAGAAGGGCTTTCATGTCAAAACAACCCAGTTTAATTACAAAATGGGCAATAGCCATCTGAACATCTAGGGGTTAACTTTAGCAGTTGTGTCCTTGGCCAGATTAAGGTGTTTTTTACTCTGTTTCCTTTTTTAATTAAAAGTTCAATGTGAATTAAATAATAAAATAAAAACAAAACACCTTCTAGAAGATGATCAGCTCTAAAGCAGTCACCAGTCTTGACATCTTTCACCATAAAATCAGCAAACCTATCTACATGACCTGAAGCTCTGCAACCAGAGAAAATGAGGAAATTTGATCATAACAACTAGATTATCAGACGTAAATAAAGCTGGTCAGTAAACTGGGCAATGAGAGAGTTAAGGATTATTGTGAGCCCTTGACGGACAAGACAACTCCTCATGTCATCATCTTATAAATAATATATTTTTTGTATGGTTTAACACTTTAAGCCCTAAGAGTGATCAGCATCAAATTTCTCCTTGTAATAGCAATGTTTTGTAAAATAGAGTGGTCAAGAGAATTTGAGGACAAGATCACGCAAGATGTATTTGCTTGATATTTTATCAACTTCTCCCCACTACTTCTATAGTAAATGAATAGGCGTGACAAATGAGAATTTTAATTTTGACCTTAAGGCTTAAAGGGTTAAAAGAGTAGGCAGTGATTTGATCCCATATGGATAACAGCACTGCAGTTCTCCAAGAGGATATAACTTAACTGAGTAGTCTCTCTGTACTATCTGTAAATATAACTTACTTAAGAACTTGATGAGGTGTAAGTAGAGATGCTCTTATTTCCAACATCTGTTCTTCTAGAACAAAGTGTGACTTCCAAATGTTTATCATGTTTGCCTCCATGGCACAGCCAGATGGGCCATAATCATACAGACCAGCTACACCTGGAAAAAAGCAAAAAAGAGAGCAATTAAAAATAGTAGCATAGCAAAATCACTGTTTGAAATAAGGATACAGATGAATACAAATAAGCACCTAGTACTTGCATACCTGCCAACTCTCCCGGTTTTCCCGGGAGTCTCCAAGTTTTTCATCAAATCTCCCGATCTCCCGGTTAGAGCACCAAAGCTCCTGAATAAAATGGACTTTTGAGCATTTCTGTGCTTAGTTTGAAATTTAGTCCATTTTTTCACAAACTTCGAACTTTTTTAATTCATTGTACAGTTTCTGGGACATTTTTGCACATGTTTAGTCAATGACAAAGATTAGTTCGTCATTACAATGATGAAAGCACATTTTGATCCCATGTACGTCATGTAAGATGTCATATAATGTCCTAAGGCAATTTGTTGGTGCAGTGGGGGGGAGTGGGGGTGTTGGTGCTGTTGACATTCGGGGGGTGTAATGCAAAATAGAGAGTCTCCAGATTTTAGATCTCTGGGGGTTGGCAGGTATGTACTTGCCTACCTCCATAGATTTCGAAAGAAGGAACAAAAAAGAACCGCCTTTTCAACAAGTCCTCTAATTTAGCTCTGTCAAACTTCTCCTGTTTTGGGGCTAGCTCTTTTTCCTGTAAAATAAAATTTAAAAGGCAGGTGCGTTTTGTTATCAACTCCTCAAACAGGTTGGTATCTTCATAAAAAAGGTGAAAGATTCCATTGCATTAAAATAATAATTGACTGAAAACTAACCTGCGATCAGGTGTTCTTTTTTTTAAGCAAATGGCAAATCTCTCAAAGAACAAGGGAAGAAGGATACCTGTCACAGGTTTAACTGAAAATTAGCTTGTTACCTTGGTCTCAAGAGCCTTTTTCCTGACTTTGAGCTCTTTTACAGCAACTTCAAGGTCATTTGCTGGAGCATTTTCGTCTTTTAGCTTTCGGACCAAATCACCCTATAAGAAAATTAGAAAAAAAACCCTGTTAACTCAAACCTCCTTGAAAATAATATTATTTGTCTCACACATTCCTTTTAACTAGATGCATTGGTACCACTTATGTAAAAAGCAAAGGTTTGATTTTCTTTTGTCCTTATGAAAAAGGTAAAAAATCCTTTTCTAAGTTTTTGCCAGTTTCTTTGAAGAAAAAATTGGACACCACTGCAATACATACAGTCATGTGACAGGTTTCATCTTAAATCCATTAATACATAAATGTGCATATTTTCCCCACTGTTCTTGATACTTCCCTACAAGCAAAGGCAGTACATTTTAAATGGTACAGAAGATTCGGGAGACCCTTTTTTCCTCTAGTATTTTTAGGTTTGTATGCTAACTTGGAGGGCCACATGAACCCCAGCTTCAACGGGTCTATTACAGTATAACTATGATAAGTATGTGGGTTTTCATGGCCGAGTGGCAATAAAGCTGTTGCACTTAAGGGACTGGTCAAAAAGTATAGGGGGGTGGGCGGAGCATTTGGAAATGTGGTTGATAAAAAACACATGACCCACCCCCTCCCTTCGGCACAAAAATGACTGACCCACCCCTAAAGCAAGGTTGGAAATTGCATGACCCACCCCCTAGTTAAAATATGGATGTTCGGTTTCCTCTTGTTCTGTGCTTCACAAAATTTGTTGATACACTGCTACAACCAATATCAAAATCACAGTTCACAATCACAAAATCACAATTTCAACAAAGACAACCCATTCCTACACATTACTTGCCCGAAATGCTTAGATTAATCCTCAAAGAAAATTTCTTCCACTTCAGTGGAAAGCACTACCTGCAAAACCATGGAACTGCAATGGGCACAAAGACAGCAGTTTTGATTCCTTTGCCAATGTTTTCATGACATATATTGAAACAACAACTCTAAGCAAAACTATCTTTAGAACAACAGTTTGAAAATGCCACATACACGATATCTTTTCCCTATGGGACATGAGTAAACCAGACATCGAAGCCTTCATTGAACAAGCAAGCTTACATCACCCAACTAATGAATTCACGGCCGAAACATTCGACACTGAGACTGCGTCTTTAGACACGGATATATACAAAGGCACAAGATTCAAGGAAAAATCTATCCTTGATGCAAAGACACATTTTAAACAAACGGAAAGCTTCTTGCACACACATTTCACCTCGTGTCACCCTCCAAATGTTAAAAAAAGAATTTGTCAAAGGAGAAGCCTTAAGAATCCTACGAAAAAACTCCTCAGAAACAACCTTTGAGGAAAATAATTCAAATTTAAAAAAAAAAAACGCTTGATGGACGGAGGCTACCCACAATCTTTCAGGGGCACCCAACGTCAATTTTCGGAAAATAACTGTTTGAAAGACGATTTGAGATCTAGAATTGTCGGAACATTATTTTGTTGTAAAACTTCTTGTTTGTCTGCCCCTCCAAGGATTTTCGAACATCTAAAAAAACGGTATAATTGCCAATTTTTTGATCCCTATAATTTTCGTATCACTAGACTTTCAGCTAGGAGATCCAAACAGATGGAAAATTTTTAGGGGATAAAAATATGCCTATATCTAATGTTTAAATTGGTTTAGAAGTATATTCTCGTTGGGTGCCCCCTATCTTTGATTGAAAACCTACTATCAGAAATAAAATTCACAAAAGGGAGTCTCAACTCCTAAAACAAAACAACAAGGAGGAAAAAGAAATATTGCCATTCGTGACACAATACCAGCTCTCAGTGTCTACTATAAAGGAAGCTTGAATGAAAAAATGGAATCTTACACAAAACCAACTATAACTTCAATAAATTTTTAAAGAACCACCAATCATTTCCTTACAAAAAAGAAGAAAAACGGTTCACAGAGGGTTCCACGCCCGTATAGATGTGCGGCCTGTCAACCTTTGTATTTTCTCGCACAACAGGTTTGTGAGTATTTTAGCAATAATTCCAGTTGGCTGTGTTTTATATAACAAGTGTAGTCAACTGTCTCGTTAGTAGTTAGTAAAAAATAGGGTGACCCACCCCCTAAGGGTAGCTGAAAATTGCACGACCCACCCCTTGCGCAACGCTCAAAACCTCATGACCCACCCCCTCTCTGCTCCGGCCCACCCCCCGCTATACTTTTTGACCAGTCCCTAATGTTGGTCACCATTGGGACCATTGGGAAGGTTAAATCTTTCCATCTTGGGTTGAGTTCTGGGTACAGGCAGCCTAAGCTTAGTGGTTACTGGGAGAAGCTTGGGTTGCCTGTGCTAGAGGGTGATGCAATTGACACACAGGCCTGGTAATCAGCAAAAATAAACATAATAAGAGATAATATAAAGGAAACAATACTTGCACACCCTATGGTTTCTGTAATTACAAAATTCCACTTCCGCTGGAAATTCGGAATGTGGGAGTAAGCTTATGGAACGTAGCGTACCAGCTGCTCTTTCGTCTACATCAGTACGGCTGTTTACATGTGTAATACTTGATACAAGGTAAAATAAACACCTGAACACGTAATATTTCAGCCCCCCAAAATTTAAAGAATGTTACATACCTGTTCTTTTACAGATTTCCGTAGATTATCCAAAATGCTTGAATTTTCGGCGCCACAATCAGACATTGTTGCTTTTCCACCAACAGAAAATATTGACTTGAAACTATGGTTTTTGATGCTTGGTAAGTGTGACTTAGGAAAGCAAACGATTGTTCTGGCAACCTCTCTCGGAAAAATATGTCGTCGGGCGAGATTTATGGCACAAAATCGCTTTATGGGAAATAAATTTCTGAGGACAAACAATGTATTCATTCAGTGAATCATGATTGTTCAACCACGAGGATAAACCGGCCGGGTTTGGCATGCGGTCTTGCTACCTGCTGCAAATATTTCATATGAGGTGTCCTTCTTGATCGCGTGACTACTGCTGCGGTGTTGCGTGAATTTCAATGAGTTCGAATAATCGTATTCGCAAAGTAGGTTATCTACGCATCTTTTCTACTTTCAGACCAAACTTCTCCATTACGATGAGTAAAAGAGGAGCTTCTTCGACTACTGAACGGAATAAAAAGCGAAGAAAAGTTACGCCAAGTGTGGAAAGTCGGGACGAAGTGACATGCCTTGTTGACAACGTGGCAAAAGAGCTTCGCAAGAATGCTGACCACAAGAGAAGTCAACCCATGAAGAAATACATGAGAGACCAGTTTGAGTTCTTTGGTTTGAGTAGCCCTCTAAGGAGAAGCGTTTGCAAGGAATTTCTCCAACAGAAGCTGAACTCTGAAGATGTAAGAAGGTTTGCTACTCTTTTATGGGAAAAGTCAGAACGCGAGTTCCAATACTTTGCTGTTGATTACCTCGCGAAAAACATGGACACCTCGAAAGAATTCGAAGCCAACATGAGTTGCGTAGAAGGCTTAATCACGACCAAGTCCTGGTGGGACACGGTAGATATTCTTGCTAGCAAAATCATCGGTCAACTTGTGAAGCAGCATCGTGTTTTAGGAAAAGCTGTTATGGAAGACTGGATCAACCACGAGAACATGTGGCTCAGAAGGACTGCCTTGCTGCATCAGCTCTCTTTCAAGAACGACACGGATGAAGAGATGTTGTTTCGATTCTGCAGCTCAAGGGCACACGAGGAAGAGTTTTTCATCAGAAAGGCAATTGGTTGGGCCCTGAGGCAGCATGCTTACACTTCCAGCGCTAATGTGAAAAAGTATTTGTTGAAACACAAGAAAGAGTTGAGTTCCCTGAGCTTCAAAGAGGCTGCAAAACATTTGAACCTTTAAGAGGCCTTTTTTCGGGATTGGGTTATTTTCTAGGACAAAGCTCTTTGATTTCTATCCCATTTTTTTAAATTTAACTGACTGAACCCCACACTCTACATGCAGCTGCACACACCATAAATCCAACCTTATGAATCAGTACCCCTCTGCCCCACCCAAGGAACCTAATTAGCATATAATGTTGTTTTCAGATAATGGCCAGTTTCCTCTCTCTCTGTTAAGGAAGTACTCAATTGAAATAAGTGTTTCTTTTGCTTTATGGTATATTAATAGTTCTGTAGATATTCACTGTAAATGTTGTGAGGTAATATTTCAAGCATACACTTGGGATTTATAACACAATATCAAAATAATGTTTGATATTACTTCTTAGGCAAACTAATTTTAGAAGAAATTAAGGATGCAAAAATGAGTTTTTCATCTGTGATTACTTAATGGATTCTAAATGAGTTTGAGAACAAGCAGTCAAGGGTCAATGGATGCTACAGGCGACACCCTGTAATAAGAAGGCAGACACCATCACAGCAGGAAACATGTTGTACAAACACTTTGGGAAGGGGTACAGATAAGCAAGGGAGACACAGTTGATCAACAAATAAATATTGATTAATATTGCATCAATGGCTTCAAACAAGAGGTAACAACATAAGGTGAAGTTTTTAACATTAATACTTTTCGGTTGAATATTCTGTTCAGTGCAGGGGGCAGGACCAGCGTAGCAGTAGAACCCAAGGAGAGTATACACCACTCCCTCACAACACAATCTACTATATACCCCTTTCCACCAATGTAGTGATAAATGTCCTATCTTTGTTCAAGTGTTTCTTTTTAAGTACAATGAAATCTAAGCGAGCATGTGTCAAGTATTAAAAAACTTCTCATTTGTCTGGTCATATTATTTTAATTCCTTTGGATTTATTCTTGATTTTTTTTCTCTGACTGAGTTATGTTCACTGAAACCACAGATCTATAGTTATTTTCAAACATGGTATTAACTTCATATCTATTAAATGAAGTGAGTTAAAAAGCACCCAACTTAAGAATAATAGCATTTTTTTATTTAAAGCAAAACTGCATTACAACACATTACATGTAGGTAACTGATTGGCTTTTAACATTTACAAGTGACTTGGCATATCCGAACAACACAGCCACACAGCTGTTCAGTAATCAACTAAAAGAGGCTTGAGTTTAATCCAGCTTCACATTTGGTCTTGGGTCCTCCAGTTTCTTAAAATCAACAATGCTGTAGAACTGTAGATAAATCAAAACAAAGTGTCAGCTGAGACGTGACATCCACCTAAGTCATAGAGTCATGAGTCATAAAGCATCACATTACAAGAGGCAAAGAGCAAAGGCTAATGAATGCATCTAACAATAAAAGACGAAAAAATTGTGAAGAATCAAGATGGCGGTCTTAAAGTGCCCTTGTTCGACCTTTACCAATGTCATGTTTTAGTAGATGCTAAGATCTCATTGGTTCCTAAGCATCAACTAATAGTACCTTCAACCTTATTGGCTCTTGCAACAAACATCCGAACATACAAAGTTACAAAGCCACAAAGATACATATGCTCACACCACTGACATATGAGCTATTTTTTCAAAATAGCTCAATAATAGAAATACAGTTCAAACTCATAATATTCAAATGCAAGACACCTATCTTCACATTAAATCCTGCTATTTGTTCAAGTTTTACTTCGATAACACTGCAATCTTGTACGTTTTACAACTTGTGATTATTCTCACAAAAGATATCAAGTCTGAATAAAGCCACAATACAGGCCTGTCCAGGGACTGGGGATTTTGCTGGCTATTCAAACTGTCAGCCTGTTAAGAAACATGAAACATTGACAATGCAAGAAAAATTACTGTGAAATCTCCTGCACTTTTGTCCATTTCTCCATCTATTGTAGAGAGTGGTAGCAGCACTGCATTGAGGTCCCAGGTGTCTGTGAGTTTCTTGCTGTTTTTTATTTACAGAGTACAGACTTGAATACTTTACCATCGCTACCTACCTTTTTGCATTCATTGTGCTTGATTTTCTGCCAGGGGTAGGGATTGTTCTTTCTATCCCACCTGTTTCAGAAAAGGAAAAAAATAATTTCAAGGGATTATTTTAGTATGGCAATCTGAAGGCCCCAAGTTCAACTCCTGTTCAGATCACTAGCTCGATTTGTGTCTTGGTACTCCTGAGATCATCTCTTCAACCAGGCTTGTAAATGGCTACATTCAGTCAAAATTTAATAGTAAAGAAACTTTGCTGTTAAGCGCCTTTCTAAGGTTCTATTGACATTAAATTGCCAACTTCCAACAAGAAAAATGTACTACAACTTGTCTTTCCCCACCTCCTCCATGTAATATTGTGTCACTGTTTGGACTACTTCTAAGAAACAACTGACACCTCACCTTTGAATGCAGGGGAGTGCGGAGGGGTGTGGATTGTTTTGTTTTCTGAAATACCCCATTTGACAACACTGACCCCTGCAAGTGAGTACTTAATGCACAGCAACGCAGCTATTTCTGATACTCACGTGCAGTCAGGATTCTTCAGAGCAAGCCTCATTACATATCCAGCAGCTCCCACACATCCAGCACCAACCACCACAAACAGTGGGATAAGCTGCAAGACAATGAGAATCAAATTAGCCGATTCCTTGGCTCCAACTGAAGATAGTGGAGAAAGCAGATCAAGGACAGTTGTGCAAAAACTGTGTGGGGGCTGGAGAGAAACAGAGTAGTTGAGCTTGTAAGCATTGTTGCAAAATACCAGCTCCTGGTAAACCCTGTGATTGGTCAATTGTGACAGTTTACTTCAACACTTAAGTCAGTCATTGCGCTTTGCGCACAGAGTCTAACAAACATGGTGAGCATTTTGAAACCACCCTACACAGCACCTTTAGATGTTTTGACATTTGACACAAGAAATGGTTTTTCAGGAAGTAGGAAGGATACTGGGTGATTAAGGTGTTTGAAAAGATGCTTCCATGCTCTCCCTTTCTCTCTTCCTGCCATTTTTTGCTCACTCGCTATTTCACTTCTCTCTCCCTTTCATCGTTCGTCCACACTGACAGTAAGCCTGGCACAGGCTAGAATCAAATAAACATTTACATTTTTGAGTTTTGCTCTCTTTCTGTTCATGTATGACTGAAGACTCACTGAAGGTATTGACCACACTCTCAGCCATATAAACATCTGTAAAATTTTCACTTTTGAATGCCTACTTTCCATAATATTTTTGGGTAGCATGTAACCGAGCAACACTTTGCAAGATAACAAAACAAAAAGACTACAACCCTAACCCCTAAATAGGGAACCAGATGATATATGATCAACATACAAATTCCCCCAAAATGATTTCAGTATGTTTCCTCACAGAATTAGTGGAATTCAGTTCAAAATTTTGCCTCAAAATTTCCCTGTTACTTTCATTTTAACGTGAAATCCACCATGTCAACATTGATCCTTCTCTGAACAGCCCAAAAGAACCCCATTAACAAAAGCAATTTGTTTTGCAGTTTCCTGTTGGTGTCAAATGAAGAAACCTGATTGGCTCTCTGGCCTTGGGTATGAAAAAAACCCCTAGCTATTTACCACGTTAAATGTAATGGGGGGTTTCTTTCTTCTTTTTGACATAACCATGGATATTTCCCATGCTTAATTTATCACGGGAAAGTATGGTCACATGCACCATGTTAATTTCCTGCAGTAAAAGGATCATTTACCACGGTAAAGGCGAGCTGTGTAACTGCACCTTAAATATTAGGGAATACTGTATGTCAATATAGTGGGTATAAAAAGAAATCCTCTGTAACTGACATAAATTATATATGCATAACACCACTGTAAATAAATGTATTAATCATAAAAAGATTGGTATAATAAAAGCTGGGTAGTATTGACTGGTAAGTACAAAAATGGAATGTTCGATATCAATATGGGCCGCGTAAATGAACTTTAAACTCTAATTTTACAAACAGAAAAGTGCGAAATTTTAAGAGTGCTGAACGGCCCACGACACTTTCTATAGTTGGAAAGGAACTTCACTTGAATTTTTCCAAAGAAGCATAAAAGGTCAAACTAATATTACATGCTAACTTAATATAAACATTTCACGAGGAAACTTGCGACCAACCGCGGCGATCGATGCATCTACAAACTGAATTTGCGCATTAAAACGCAACAGTCAACCAAGTATCATCCCAACAGCATCCTAATCTTACCTCAGGATATTTCTTTAAATATGCGAACACCATTTCTTCAGTCTAACTGGCCAGGCACGCTACAAAATGAACCGTTTCGAAAAGGCCGAGCAAGCAAAATGGCGTTCGCGTTTCGTAAAAGAATTCGCTAAAAGGCCTGGCTGCTAAGTACAATTGGCGTCACAGAAAGAACATGGCGGCCTGTTTTGGCAAACTTAATATATAGATTTAGCCAGGGCTAAAAGCGAAGCTCTGGTTTAAATAATACTTGTAAACAAAAAAAATTAAATCTTGTAATGCTAAACGGGGAGGGCAATGAAAATGGCCTCAAGATCAATAGATCTAATTAGCAAAAAAAAACAAATTGCACGTGCAGCACACTTTTTTTTCTAATTAGCAAAACAAAAAAAAACAAATTTGCACGTGCAGCACGCTTTTTGTCTTTTTTTGCGTTGTTTTGCACAACTACAACGCTGTTTTGCAGGACTAAAACGCCAAACTTCCTAGCTACACATTATTTTTATGGAGGAATTGTCGTATGTGCTTACCCAATATTTTGTCTCCTGTGTTGTTCGCTTTTATTTTTCACTGGCGCTCATTTTCACTTTGCTGGCCGCTAGCATTTCTAATTGTCTCACAGCCGCTTTGAATTTTTATGTAATTCGTCTCTTTTGTGTTCAATCACTCGCTCTAGCACTTTCTCTCAAATAACGTCGAAAAAGACACGACTTCGTTGTTGTTTTTTCTTTCCAAAAGTCCGGGCGGCCATGCGATTTCTTTCCAAATAAAACCTTGAGTTGCACTTTGGTTGCCATACCTGTTGATTGAATTATTTAACATTGGTATGCCTGTGGTGCGGACGGACGGTCGGGAGGGCGGGCGGTCAGTGTACGGTCACGTGATTGCCAAATTTTCTCGGATGGGTAGTTTACCACATTTCTTTACCCATGGTGCTCCGCTGCGCGCGCTTCGCGCACGAGAGCTCCGCTAATAATGACGTGGGAAATATTTAAATGTACCTATGTACATGAAATTTACAAAAAAGGGAAACACAAACTATTTTTTCAATATCTTTTTATTAAATTGTACTAAATGCAATACGTATTTAATTATACATACTGTAAGATTTTGTACTGGTTCATAAAATTTGTACATGTATTTCAATAAACATGCATTTGTTCCAACATGTAACAAGGATAAAAAACAGGTTAACATGCTTCACTTGGCCTATTTAAAGAGCATAAAGGGTAAAATGAAATTATAAATATTAGGTTATTATGAGGAAAAATAATTATTGACAACCTTTTTCAAACTGTTACCAAACACAACTTCTGTACATACAATGGCAGGTTTATCTTAAATATGCACAGTACGATCGTCATTCGTGTGCCGAAAACATATTTGGTTCAACATCAGTTAACTTAATAATATTGACTTTTATTTATTTTACTTTCCTTTAAGCTTAAAAAAACATGACTAGTTAAATATTTCTAGGTGTTTTTCAAGAAAGTGTCCATACCTCTCCTTCAAAGATCTTGAGTAGACCTGCACCGTTCTAAACCTCTTATTTCACTGGTTCCCTTTAATCTGCACTTCCACTGTTTTCAGGGATAGGGGCATTGTTGTATGAGAATCCCTATTGTTTTCACAGGTAATCAAAAACAACCTTTCAAATAGGTGCGTGATCGCCCAAGATCTTTGTCGATGAGGGAGCAAGCAGGGATTATGTTACTTAAATTCCATTTTAATTACTTTCAAAAAACTACTTGAATTAACTTAAACTCAGCTAGTTCTCTACACTTGTATGTTGTATTAGTCACTTAAAAGCACAGTATATAATGTTCTTCTTAACATTATCGCAAACCCTAACTGTGGCTGTCTTCAGTATTTTATCTGTCATATTTTCATTCTTTCTTGGATCAGTTCAATCTGATTTTCCAGGATCTGATGGTCTGTCACTCTCAAACTTTGAATAGTCAGAATGACTGTAAAGCTGTTGAGAAAATTAAAATTCAGAGTGAGTGAAAGTAAAAGCTGGTTGCAAAAAAATAATAATCATAACAATAAAATAATCATAATAATTAAAAAATACGTTAATTTGTGGTATAAGCTTCTAACAAGAATAAACTCACTTAAGCAGGCATGGATCTGGGATAGTGACCGATTTCCCAGACAAGGGCTGAAGACTCAAGCTTCTAGGGGGCTCCAGGGGCATGCTCCCCTGGAAAATGTTTTGGATTTTAGCTCCCACCATTTTCCAGATTTCAACTTGAAAAATATTTTTTGGTTAATCAACCAAAGTACCAGAGTGATGTCCTCATCAACTATAAGAGTGCTCAATAGTTGAACTAGAGCAGAATACAAGGAGACTGATGGAACTGGATTAAATCTTGAACATTTTATTAATCTATGTATTTATTATGAAGTATCTGACCAATCAGTCTGTAAAATGGTGGTAACAGGTGTGGATCCACACCTGCTTAATTTATCTTTATTCTTATTCTTCTTATTATTATTATTATTATAAGCCCTTATGAAATGGTCTCCCACACAACTGTTAATGAATTGTTTTATCAAGCAAAACAAACGACTATTGCAAACTGGTTGACCTGAGATCAGGCTAAATAATTTTACCAGCTCTTGCATATTCTTTTTAACTTCAGTCACACTGTAAGTTACTTAACGGGATAATTCGAAACAAAAATAACTGATCTTAAGTTGCCGCAGGGAGACTACCAGCCTCTTTTTTTAAATGAAATGCTAATAAAAAACAATCTAGTAAATTTAACTTAGACTTAACTGGTTTGTAACTCACAGTAATAATTTTCTGAAAAAGAGCCGAAATAGAAGTAGAGAAATAAGGTTAAAGGAAAGTGAGAAGCGGCCCAAATCTATTTACTACTAACCTTTACTTGTTCGTTGGGCTTGATTTTAAGCCAAGGATGTTGGTTATTTGCTCTGTCCCAACTGCAAGGCAATATCAAAAGAATGAAGATATCATCTAATAAGCTAAAGAGGCTATGCAAGAACTGTTAAAATTAAAACCACAAAAATGTATTCTAACAGACAATATTTCCCCAAATTCCAAGAAACACTCACATTTTCTCAGCCAAAAAAGGCTATAATCCAATAGTTTTAATTCTTGCTAAATGAGATTTCCAAATTTTGGATTTTATACGTTCTGCCTATACTAATAATAGGAGTTTCTGTATATATTTCAACTTAAAATCCCATTAGGGTGCAATCAGTGAAGAAATAAATTATTAGATAGCAGAACATTTGGCTCTTTATGGACCCTTTTGCCCGCCATTTGAAAACTGGGGAAACCTTTATGGACCCTTTCAGGAAAATGCCAGCCATTTTTAAACTGGGGCAAACTATCTGAAGAGCTTTGTCTCCTGCAAATGTTGCCTTGTTCTGTTTTAAGCTAAAATATCGACGAAAAAAGTTACGCTGTGGGTTGGGCAGACGTCCTTTGGACTTCCGCATAAGTATGCGTGACATCAACAAATAACGAACGACAATACGTGACTATTGTTAAAGTGAATATTGACGTCAAGTTATAAATAATTTGCATTGAGGACATCCACACGCGTGCATTTCAACACGCGTCAGTTAAAATGTTAAAGCGGTTTCTTTTGATTTTTTTCTCTGTTAAACAGACCTCATTCTTTGAAACCTCAGTATTTTATGGCACCTCATTAATCGTTTTTAAAGGCACCGACGAGGAGAATTAAAAAAATTGAGCGTCCGCTTGTGTCGTCATGACCTCATTGAAGCGGGTGAAATCGCGTGACAACAATCACGCCCCAAACCGAAACTAGCAGGATATTTATAGACAATATGAACAAAACAGTTGCAATCCTTCTTTTTTCTACCCATATTATATGACAAACGTGACGAGGAAGTAAAGGATATTGCAAAAGGAAATAATTCCATCACGCGCCGATGTCGCAAATTTGTTCGTGACTTTTTAATACTACACTGAGTTCATGATCGAACGTTTTGATCTGAGTTTTTAAAAATAATTTTCAAATACATACCTAGCGTCTGGATTCCTCATAGCAGCTCTTATCGTCATACCAATAGCACCAACACAAGCTCCACTTACGATCAGGACCAGGGGGGCAATCTGCAAAAGTATTCATACAGGCTTTATAAATAAGCGCGAGATTTATATGCAGTAAAAAAGAAAAATTTCTCTGCTGACAAAAGTTTTTACAGGACGCCAATTGTTAGGATTTGGTCATATTTTCATTCAAAAATTCGAAATACTTCTGTGTTGGGATTGGAAAGTGGGTTATTATGGAAAAAGGACAGAAATTGTAAAGGCAATGTCAAGCCAGTCTGTTAAGCCCCGCGGGTGTTCTTGTAGGTCATTTTAAGTCGAGCGTTTTAAAAGAGCATGTTGATTGTTGCTAAATGCATAGAAAAGCTAAAGATGTCTAGGGCAGCAGTAACAATAAGTATTAAATATGCAGAATTTGCAAAAAATTGAAAAATTACCAAAATTCTGAGTAATCAGTCACAAGATGAAAATTTCGGTTATATTCCTTTTTCATTTTCCCTCTAGCATCATATTTGCGAAAATTTAGACAATGGTTGAAATAAACAGTTAAAACTGTCGAGTTCTCTTTGAATCAAAATGAGACAAAATTAAGAAATTTCTTCCGTTTTCAGTAAACGCAGTTGAACATATGGCTCGTGTCAGACTGCACGATTTGGCATAAAATTTTTAAAACCTCATAAAAACGGAAACCCTTACCTCTGGAGTTTTCTTGACTTGTCTGAGAAAAGATCCAGCCATATTTTTGGATGATTAAAATGGGTTAAAACGCCTTTGTTTCTTTGGAAATTGAGGTGTGCGAATTCACACGAAGCACAGCAATCCAACTCACTTCCCTTCTAAATGTTCTCCTGTTTTTTAACTATCTGGCAAGTAAACAGAAGTTTTTATATGTAGGTGACAGGTGTGACGTCGACGTCATCTCCTCTCCAAGTACCCCGCATGACGTCATTGACTTTCTAGATTCCAGGCCCGTCTGCCCGTCAGTTCGCTGAAAAAGAGAAGACCCTGGGAATGAGTTTAAAATTTCAACATGGCGGCCTTTAGGTTGAGTTTTGCTTGCTCCAGCTCAAAGGTTAGATTATCTTTATAGGGGAAATGAATTACCTGATTTATCCTGATAAAATGGTGTTGAAAGTTGTTAAGAGCGCCTGTCCGTAAAAATCAAACATATCGCGGCAAGGGTGAAAAATTCGATTTCTTTCATATTTTAATGTTAGATAGGCCAGGGTATAACTAAAATCACTGTATGGTTTTTTTGGTGAAATATCCTTTTATTTCAGAGATAAATGCAAATAAGCAAAATACATTAAAATCGTCATTTGAGGCGCTCAATTATTACATGGGTTTGAAAGCCTCGCGTGCAAAAACGGATTACTCTACCGTCTTTAAAACATCACAGCCTTCTTTTACAACTTCTAAATATCTGTTAAAATGATTTGGGGAGATAGTGCTCTGTTCTTTGTATACAATATAATTTAATTTCGAAGGCATACAATTTACTTCAGTAAAAGTAATGCGTGAAAAAACGTAATTTTCACCATGTGCGAAACCTTCAAATCGATTGAGCTGCTGGTGGTTGAATTTTAGAAGGGTGGTCTACAGATTCCTGTAAAAATTTCTTTGGGCAAGTGATTAATAGGCACGCGAGAGCTTTTACAAAATCTGTTAAAAATGCAGATTTTTGACCTTCTGCGGTCAACTTTGAAGTTGCGAGTCGGACATAAATTTAGTCCCTTCATTTTTCTAAACCCACATTAAGTTAAAATAAGCAGATAGAAAACCCTTTCGAATTGTTTTTACCTTATGATGAGCAGTAAAGGACCGGTCCAAAGATCATTTTAGCACGATTTTCCGGTCGTTCGTCGCTTGACCTCTGGTTTGTAACGTCTGCAATTAATACACCTCACACCCGACACACCGCGTCAACTTTCGACGTCTTCAAAGGTCGAATACCAATCTTTGATCAGTTTTAGGCGAATTTTATCACGATTGCATCTTCTTCGACGGCTTAGCCGTTTGTTAAACAATGCTTTACACCGCAAGAAAGTATATATCTGACCGGTGCTACAACGGCACAATAATGTCGACGCTGTTCGTCACGCAATACTGTCATGTGCATTTTCACTGGGGAGGAGTGGTGGTGCTAAAAAGTACATGTAGCACACCTAGAAACCCTTTACACACGACTAAAGAGTTTTTTTAAAGCCGATTTATCAACGAATACTACGCATTTGCACGATGGCATTACTTTACTTTACCTTTCATGTATTTTTTTAAATTTAGTAATCCCAGCAAGATCAAAAGTCCTGATTTGTACAAGAAAGCGAACTGAGGATTCTGGTCGTAGCATAAAATGGTGTCATCGTTAGTTACGACATAATAAACATCGACAAAAAACTGAACCTGTTGGCGCTGCGACAAAAAATAGAGTTTGGCCTTTGCAAAAAATTGGAAAATTTTGTAATTAACAAAACTTGAAAGATGCCTACAGCTTTTTGTCAGGCGACAAAATCCTCTGTTCCTTTTATTTTGACAGCTATCCTTCGTTGGGTCATCTTATTTCGCGAACGTTACCAATTAACGTTATTGGTTACACTAACAACTCGCGTGTCACATTTGCGAACAGGGTTTCAAAAATGAAAAAGAAGCAAGAATCATTGTTGCAGGCGCTAATCAAAAGGGGTATGCTGCTAGTTGCGACCTGTTGTATACGAATTTTTGTGAGTGTAATCAGTTCTTGTTTTGTATAAAAAGGTTATGAAAGTTTTCTGTACAGATTCTTCGAGACTTGTGCCTTTTATTCGTTAAAACACCGAAGTCCCTTTAAACACTTTACACGAATGTATAGTGACTGCGGCCCGGGAGAGATGGGGATGGGTAATCCCTTATATCGGCTATATAGGTGTGTGCGGCGCCAAAGAGTATGGTTTTTTATCTTTTTTGGTCTAAAAAAGGGTATCAGTTTCGACCAGTTTGGTCTGGGTATGTTTTTTTAGAAGAAGCTACTTCTTCATAATTAGGCGATAAGACCATTTCCCTTTGGGTTTTAGGCTAACCGGGTACGTTTCGTAACAGTACAATTTTGTACAGTTTTGTGTCCTACTTAATCAAAGTGTATCAACATTGCCTTTAACATTGGTCTGACCTAGGGAACTGATTATAAGGCAGGTCTGAAATAGGGTATTGATTTAAGGATCAGGTCTGAAGTAGGGTATCAAATTTTTGATCAGGTCTGAAATAGGGTAGGAAAAATCTCAGATTTTGGTCTGAAATAGGGTAAGGGTTTCAGAAGGCGTGCCGCACAACCCCGCCAAAATTTTTCTGGAAGTACCCCCCCTTCCCCGCCCCACACCGCCAGGGATTGCGTGAATAGCGCGCGCACTGCAAAAGATTGTGACGTCACAGCTCATGCAAACCCGACTTTTGCATGGGCTGATTTAGCAACAGAACGCGAACGTCAGTTGACGACGGAAAGCGCGCGGAAACGACTAAACGCGACTTTCGTTGCCAATGTGCCGTTCTGTTGTTTGATTTGCGCGCGCCGTCGTCAACTAACGCTCCCGTTCTGTTGCTAAATCAGCCTAGAGTTGTGTTTGCAAGAGAGTTTGTAGTAATGACGTCACGATCTTTCACGGTGCGCGCGCTATTTACGCGCTGGCACTTTGCTCTTTATCTTCGAGATTATCTTCGTCATCAATAAGCAGATCGTCCCATTCCTCTTGTATTCCTACTATTTAAGAAAGTTATGAGGAGTAGAGAGAGGGCGCTTATTCGATAGGGGCGCTTGTTTGATATTATGGCCAACGGGGTGAGCGCTTATTCGGGGACGGGCGCTTATTAGAGCGTGGGCCCTTACCGAGGTAATACGGTACACAGATATGTAACAGGTTAAATCAAAAAGAGTTAAAATGAACGCACAGGACAGACCACCAAACGGGTTCAGATGCATTTATACAAAATAGAAATGCCGTTTGTTGAAAGGAAAAGTTAACAAGCGCCTCCCTTATTAAGCGCCCTCCTTCCAGTTTAAGCACCTCTCCTTTTAGCCGAGCTGGGGCGCTTGTTCGAGGAAATACGGTATTTACATGTATTTATATTTGCAAAATATAACGAAGTTTTAAAGAGCTGTCTCGCAACACCACCACTACTATGATTCTAAGAGAAGGGTTGGGAAATGACCTAAATGTCAAAGGTCCCTAGACTGTGACTGCATGCTTACGTAAGAGTTTGTTCTACAGAATTGCAGCTGCAGACTTTTACTAAATTCTTTAACAACTCCAAGTACGACTTCCTTTCGGCAGGTTATGGCACTGATAACGGTCCTGATACCGTTTAATAAAATCACCCAGTCCGGGAGCTGACAACCAAAATTGTGAATAAACAAAATGACCAGTATTTGGATCTTAATAGGGAAAGACCGTGTCTAAGGGTATCACTATCTTAAGCTATAGATTGTCTTCATTCACTCTATACCGGAGAGCTTTTGTGCAGGCACAAAAAGAAAGCATATCCGATAGGGCTTCTGTTCACGCAAAGAAGGGTGATTTCGGTCCGAAAAAGCCCCGGGTGGTTACTTGGTTAATTTTTTCTGGGTATGTGCCCGCTGGCCTCTCAGAGCCCCTACCCCATTATAGTCTATTTTGTGGCCAATTATAGACCCCATCTTAGTCACTTTTGGGCAAATATGTAATTTTCGCCATCCCAACCTTCACTTTCACTGTCTATTTTCATGAATTGACCAATTTTTTAGATTGAATGAGACCACTTTACTTTCCGTCTGCAGCAAAAAAAATTGTGGTACGTTTGCTAACCATAAATATGACGAACAGTCTTACCCCAAAAATCCGAAAATGTGTGACCCCATTCTAGTAACTCTATTGAAAATGCGACCCCATTATAGTCAATCAGTCGTAAAAATGCAACCCCATCCAGCGGCGCATCCCCATTAGCCTCTTATAAGAAAGTACCCCAGCCCCCCTCCCCACCGGAAAAAAAAAGCTGCGACGCCCCGATCTCTAAACAGGAGAGTCACATACCGGATAGGTGTTCATACTTTACCGGAT
The DNA here is from genome assembly GCA_942486035.1 of Porites lobata. Taxonomy (NCBI): domain Eukaryota; kingdom Metazoa; phylum Cnidaria; class Anthozoa; order Scleractinia; family Poritidae; genus Porites; species Porites lobata. The sequence goes on along the minus strand of CALNXK010000177.1, from coordinate 827,692 downwards.
AGCTTTTTGTGTCTGCGCGAAAAGCTATGCAGTATAGTGATCAGCCTTAATTATTGCTGTTGTTCTCGTTGTGGCCGTTTGCCACTTCACCCTTCTCCACCCCGCTAAATTATATTGCGTGACTTACAAACGGCTGCCTGCAATTCAAGATATGAGCACCGGCATTTTTGTGTCATTCTGTTGTAGCAGTCAGATGTAGTATCTTGTAATATTTTCAGATACTACATTCTAAGCAATGTTTAGCAAATGACCGAGCCGTCGAAAAAGATGCAGTCGTAATGAAAAGCCCCGAAAGTTGATCAAAGAATTGTATTTGTCCTGTGAACACGTTGACAGTTGGCGCGGTATACAATTACACGTTACAAGACAAAGATCACACGACTCGATAATCGGGCTAAAGTGGCCTTTGGACTCGTCTTTTTCAGCAGATTTTGAGGTAAGAACATTTCAAAAGGGTTTCCTAATTGTTTATTATAATCTACTGCGAGTTTAGACTAGTGACGGGACGAAATTTTTGTCCGCCTCGCAACTTCAAAGTTCGGTCAAAGAGTCAAGTATCTGCATTTTTAACAGATTTTGTAAAGCTCTCGCGTCGCTATTAATCATTTGCCCAAAGAAATTTTTACAGGAATCTGTAGACCATCCTTCTAAAATTCAACCACCAGCAGCTCAATCGATTTGAAGGTTCCGCACATGGTGAAAATTACATTTTTCCACCCATTACTTTTTTTACTGAAGTAAATTGTATGCCTTCGAAATTAAATTATATTGTACACAAAGAACAGAGCACTATCTCCCCAAATCATTTTAACAGATATTTAGAAGTTGTAAAAGAAGGCTGTGATGTTTTAAAGACGGTAGAGTAATCCGCTTTTGCATGCGAGGCTTTCAAACCCATGTAATAATTGAGCGCCTCAAATGACGATTTTAACGGATTTTGCTTATTTGCATTTATCTCTGAAATAAAAGGATATTTCATCGAAAGAACTATACAGTGATTCTAGTTATACCCTGGCCTATGTAACATTAAAATATGAAAGAAATCGAATTGTCCACCCTTGCCGCGAAATTTTGAATTTGTCTGATTTTTACAGACAGGCGCTCTTAAGAGACAAAAATAAATCTATGTCTCCTCTGGTGACTACTCCCAGCCACGTACTAGTTTGCCGAGGCACGTAACCTGCTGGGCCTGTTGATCCCTGTTGAAAGGAAAGTATTTATTAAAGTGGGAGGGAGCTCAATATAGAGTGGATGCTTATATGATTTAGTCAATCACATTCCTTTTAGCGGAAAAAGATCATGTAATAAATGAAAGTCTGCAACATCCAATCCGATCCCAGAACTACAGGAAAGTCCATGGGGGAGAGGAGGGCGGGGGCTTTTTTTTTTATTATTCACGGTAATATTTAAGTGTTTGATTTCGGTGAAAGGATAGGTGGGGTGGGGGCATAGTGAAAGTTTACAGTTTAGTGAAGTTTGCCCATCGAATGAATTGGAACTCACACAAAAAAAATTGAATTGAAGGAAATCAAAAATTCATTTTTCAAACTTAATTGGACGAAAGAGTGTGATTGAGTGTGGACTGTGGTCATTGAGCGAAGTGGAGCTCACAAAAGAAAACAGGTATGGAATAAAATTGAACGTTCGAATTTCGAACTCTTGATGGCAGGTAGCCTGCGTAGCAGGCGCTCGGAAGTAGTGAGTGAAAGAGAGAACAGATGAGCGAGAGGGAGACACATGAGGGGTGAGGGAGGATGGCAGGTACATTACTGAGAACTGCTTGTCCTAAGGGCAAGCTGGAATTCAATTTTTTTTGCAAGCGCTGATCACCATTTGATTTTGTTTTCCAAGATTATAGTCCAGGCACTGAACTGACAAAAATGTTTTGTGTTCAATTGTTCGATAGCCAAACTGCATCAAACTCTTTTGTTCGGAAGAGTTCAATTGAAATCAGTTGAGTTTGATGGCAATTTTATTAGATTTTCTTTGGTGTGGTACACTATGCTTTATACAGAGCCCTCACTGATAGCAGTCCTTTGACTGTAAAGGGTTATCCTGTGAAATTGTCAAGTAACCTGCATAGCAAGCATTTCTGCTTAAGTTAATGAGCGAAAGCTGGAACAAGAGCAAAAAATATTTATGTGCAATAACTCGAGCAGAAACGTTTGCTATGAAGGCTAAAATGTTGGTTAAAATTTATTTAAAAGGGAAATGTGCCTTCCTCTAAACTGAGGAGTTTTAGAGTGGATTTATTATATTCATTGCAATTATGTCCACAGATGTGGAATCTTCCAACTCTCATCAGAGCACATGATTCCATGGTCACATCCATTTTACTCATACAAAGGAGACCTAAGATGAGCAAATCGTCACCTTTCCCTAAAAGAAACAACCCAATGAAAAAGCAACGTGAAGATGTCAGGAAATCTATGCCTGGAATTTCCAAAATGAACAAGGAGAAAGCAATGGACCGACCATTCTTCATTGATAGTCCAGGTATCTGCTTGTATGGTGATGTGTTGAGCAGGTTTTACATTCTAGGACTTAAATAAGTTTTAAATTAATCAGGGTTTTGTGGAAAGATTAGAGGACAAGGTCATGAGGGTAGAATTTTGTATGATAAAATGAATGTCTTCCTACACAACTGAGAGTCCAAAATGTGTAGTTGTAAATCTAGAAGCTCTGATTTCTTCAATGATTCGGTAGCATGCTTATTCATCCCACCTTAACAATATTGTAAGTGGTCCTCTGTTGACTTTTAGGGATGATCTTTAGTGATTACCTTCCTGTAAGAAGATTCTTTATCTTAACACCATCGGTAAGTAGATACAAAAACACTTTTCACATTTCACATTCCAGGAATATCCCTGGTGTTAAAGGTTTTCTAGTCCAAAAGTGACTATTAAAGACACAACATAAGATTATAATAAAGCAAAAAAATGATAGTTGCATTAAAAGCCAGCTCTGTGAAGTGAAAATTGTAGTGTTTTAAGATCGGCATGATTTAATTTTCTTGATGGTATGTTTTTTGTCGTAGGGTATAAAGGAGAGGTGGAATGCTTTCAAAAATGGTTTATGGACCATTTATAGGTATAATGAAAAATTACTTTAATGGCATTCTGCACTTATTAGACATCAATAGAAAAGCAAGAATCAATGCTGTGCTCTAATGAAAATTCAAGGGAGTCCAGTGCTATAAACCTGTAAAGTCTAGGATACCCAGCATATGATTTGTAGAAAAAACCAAGGTTTTCTAGTCGCTCAAGCACAAAAGTTGGGTGCCAGGAGGCACTGAGCTCATAGAATACAGCTGTGGAAACAAAATAAGCAACAAATCATGGAGAATGTTGGATATGGCCTGTTTTATGTAAAACATACAGCCTCTTTTTATTGTGGAAATTTAGCATGTAGTAGTGAGGATTCTTTGACACCAGGGCCCCCAAGATAAGCCAGGGTTAGTGTGAAATTTGAATTCAGACATGTAAGCTTAAAAAGCAAATTTAGTTTTATTCTTTTTCAAATTGATTTGGTATCTAGATGCTCTCACAAGAATAGAGAAAATCATCTTATAAAATGCTTTTAAACAAAAGAAAAAAAAATGGATTAAAATTTAACCATTGGTTAGAGCTAATCAGCTTTTGAACAACTGAGTCGAGAGTAGTAACCACAGTGAAAATGGAAGTGAAAAGATTTAAAAAAAAAAAAATCTTAATTTCATTTCCACTTTTTTTCTTATAAATATTATTTTTAGCCTTGTTCATGTCAGAAAACATTGTAAGCCATTCAAGTTGAAAGAATTTGCTAACGAGGCTCAGGAAATTTACATTGATGTGAACAAAGCTGTTATCAGGTAAGTGGCTGCCGAATGACTGCTGACATAAGAATAGAGTGTGTTTTTAAGCCTTAAAATCCTGATCTCCACCCTGTCCTCCACACATTTCCTGTGGTATTGATGAGGAGAATTTCTTTAACAGTGAAGGCCTTTTCAAATTCACCATCCTTCTGTATTTATTTACAGTCAAGGCCCTTCGCACTTGTTGGTGATTCCCCTTTTTCCTATAAACTTTATGTTTTATTGCATACTGTTGCTTTAGAGGAAAATATTGTTTGTTGGTCTTTATTTTTTCGAGTCAACCGGTTAGGTTAATCATCGGACACTTCAACAACTAATTAAATATAATAACAAGAGTCTTAATAGTTTCACTTCCTTTAGCCGTAATAATCCAAAAACCCAATACAAGAAAAATCCACTTGCCCTTAAGAAACCAAGTTTCAACATATAGGGTTGTGTGGATAGAATGGGTGGGGTCAAGGGTGGGGTGCCAAGTTCCTGCACCCTAGACAGTCAGTATTTTCGGTTTGTTGTCATCCAGAAATTTTGCCATCATGGCAACCTGATGTAACAATGGTGACAGTCACCATTGTCACCATTGTTACGTCATGTTGCCATGGTGGCAAAATTTCTGGATGACAACAAACCGAAAATGTCACTTAAAAAAGAATTCACACTGTTCAAAATGCATCGATCTCATTCTATTTCATTTAATTTCTCAAATGTTGGCAAAATTTTCTGCAGTTAAGTTCAAAAGGACCGTATCTAAGTTGAGAAAAAAATATAGAAAATTTTTGTTCTGTGTTAATGCACTCCATAACTAGTAAAAGCAGGTGCATGAAATTAGGAAGTTTCATGTCGCAGTTGGCTAAGAAATGTACAAAAACGCGTGATACACGCACAAAGTTGTTGTTTTGCTAATGTAAGCTAGTATATACCTCTTGCTTGTTTGCCATTCTCATTGCAATTGCCGTCATTGTTACTTAATTAAGCTCCCTATTGTTGTGATCCAGAAATTTTGCTACAACACACTTCTTTTCTCTATTCCTTTTTGCAGTAAAGATAAACAAAAACTTCAAGATAATGCAACAAGTTCAGTATACTTGGTAAGCCAAACAATGTACTTTATTATCGTTTTTACGAGGTGGCCTTCACTTTCCAACTTTTTCTTTTCACAAAGTAGAGACTTAGAAAACACCTAATTAAGGCAGGAAAAAAGAATATTAAATTTACTATAGTTCAGGATTTTATCCTGAAAGTCAGGAGTGAAACAGGTGAACAGTGAACCTTTTTCATATTAAGTTTTGTGAAAAAGACTATGGTTAAGCATGACTTTCTTCCCAAACTAGCTTATTATTTTTATCATGGAATTTTGATTTCTCAAACCTCCTGATTATTCAAACAAAAACCTGAAATCCTTTTCCTAGTCAAACACTTTAAATATTACCTCTGATATATTGTCAGAACATCCTAATATTTAACAGATTTCCTTTTCCCTTGCCTACATCGTGGACACAATAGAACTCCGGTTAGTAACTTCTGCTAAGCAACCCTGAGATCCCTGTACTAGGCCCTCAATGGACTTGACAAATTATCAGAAGTGCATTTGAAATTCTTTTCAACCTGATCATGATTGGCAAATCAACAATAGTTTTTTTAACAGGTTAATCATCATCGGGCATTCTCATATCCAGGTACACAGGTGTGGGCCCAGAACAAGGACTTAAGTACTGTTTCGGAGACAGACTGGTGCAGGCTGCTTTTCCCCAGACAATTCAAACAAGTGGGACTGCACTCTTTTTTGTCTGCAGCTTATGAACAACAAATTTGTTGTTTTTGTTTTCTCAGTCACTTAGGAATCTGTACTTTTCTCCAGACAAAAATCTTCACTGGCGATACGTGTCAACTGTAACAAGGCCCAAGGTAGTACATGTTCGAGCGAACCCTGTGGAGACTAAGACAAATTTGTTTGCTCAAATAACAGTCAGAATCCATTCAAAACAGGTAAGAAGACAACAATTAACAAATAACTTCATGGGCACAGGTGGTAGATTGTTGGGCTTTTAAAAAAGATAATCAATCAGTTTCTTCCAACCCCTTACACTAGACGTACACACACCTAACACTACACTCTTCTCTGGTGAAATCACTGGACACCAATGTTCATAATATGTTGTGAGTTTGATAACACAGTAAAAATGCGTGTGAAGAGCCATTAAAGCATTGCACACTGCATAGAAAACAGGAAGAAAATATCACAAAGACATCTCTTAAAAGTAACAGTTGGCTGTCTCGCAGACCCCAATATAATGAGTTCGTTTTGAATGACAAGTCTGCCTGCAACTCAAGCTGAAGTAACAGTTTCTATTTTTCTTTAAAGGTTATGGCAATTAAAGATAAGCACGGACGGCATATAAAAGGAAGCGACAAGGAGGTCAGAGAAGTTGTTGACTATGTAGTGTTTGAGCGGCACCTGACCAATAAATATGGCAAGTGGAGAGTTTGTGGAAAGCTTTTCCCACAATTACCAAGGAAACAGAACACTATGCAACCACAGCTTTCAGCTGGCAAGGATGTTCCATCAGTATGAAGAGAAAACATCCTATCTAGGATCTCCCTCACTTACTCTGGAAAGAGAGAAGGGGAGAGACTTTGGGAATAATATTGCAGCTTTCATCCACAAAGCCACATTGTAACTTAAATTTTGATAAGAAAATAACCATCTCTAACTGAATGTTTTGTACAGTAGCTTATTTGTGAAGAATCCCATTTAAACTTTATTTTTCCTGTACTTTACCAGACCAAAGTGGCCACCACCTAAGAGTTTAGCAAACCTGAGAAAAGTTAGATTTCAGCTCTGAATTTACAAATTTACACTGTCTTGAAACCAGTGCTATCTCTCTGAGATGTTGTTGCAACAAAATTAGATGTTGCAATCCCTTTGTAACATAAAACATTCCAGCTGCTTCTACCCTGTGAACAGTCTTCCGCAATCTTCCTAGACAAGTCCAGAAGAGGAAGGAACTTTGCCTCCTTGTCCCAATTTATCTAGGAAAGATCGAAGCAACTCTGCTAGCAGTAAGAGGTTGGCTTTCCAAATTAATAAAATGATGCAGTAAATAACCACCTTGAAACCACATTGCATTGTTAATTTTATTTCCACTCATGCTACATTTGGTATTTGTATTATTTTACTCCACATATGTGGCTTGCTTGCTGTGCAAAAGTAAAAATTAGGCTTCTTCTTCATCTTCTTCCTCTGAGCCAGTTTCTAAAAAAAAAAAAAAAAAAAAACATTCGGAAGATCTCTTTCACAACTGACGCTAAAGAGCATACTTTTTTTTTATCAAAGTTTGTGTGGTTTCCCAATTCTTTTCTAGTGCAAGAAAAGAAAACTGGTATAAGTCTCATCTGTTCCAGATGAAATTTAACCTTCACCCTTTAAGCCCCAATATACACATACAAATTCTCCAAACTGATTGACATACATTTCCTTCCATGAACGAGTTGAGAGAATTTGATAAAAGATCAAAGCATTTTCCCTTACTATAGGGGATCATTTTATTTATTCTCACAACCTAATCTCTTGATATTGTATGGATATCGTTAGGAGAAAATTGACGTTAGTCACTATTGGGACTTAAAGGGTTAAAATAGTAGACCCTTATGAAGGACAGCCTGTTTCAGGATTTTGCCTGTGATTGGTCTTGTGGTAAAGGTCATCAGAAGATTTCTGTGAGTGCTCAAATAGAAGTGACCGGCAAGAAAGTAGAAATCAGTTACTTTTCTAAAAGATACTGGTATGTAAAGACAAACGGAGGCTTTTTGTTTTGAATTGAAACCTTACCTTCCTCAGCGTTTTGAAGCCACTCCACCATTTTCTTCATCTGTTCCAGGAAAACATTTTTCCCTTTTGTTGAATGTCCTCCGTTGTACCACTTGATTATGGCATCTTCACTTAATACATCAGCTGAATACAAAAAGCAATCACAATATCAGAGGTTAGGTCATGAGATTATAAGAACATCTTATTCCCAAGCAAGGTCATAGCCTTTGAGTATGCTTTCTAAAAGAGCTCTGAAAGCTAGCTATCCCAGCACACACTGCTTAAGATTCACACAAGTACAAGACCTTGTGCCTCTCAGTTAAATTTCCAAATGGATAGTTTACTTGCAGGCTCACAAAGCCAAGATGGCACAACAGCCTGGTTCCCCCGTAAAAGCTAGAGAAAAAGAGAGAGCCTCCAGTTTTTAGATCTCCAGAGGTTTGCATCTCTGTATCGGAGCAAAGATTTAATGTTGCTACTTGCTTATTATTGTTCATTACTCACTTTTGTAGAAAAGCATCACTATCTTTTGGAAGACTTTCATGAAGGACATGTTGTCGTAGCAATATTCCTGCAAAAAATATGAGTGACCTTAACTTTTTTTTACACAGTGTAAAGGCTAAAAAGCAGCAAAAGTGAGGCCACACCTGCCATCAAATAGAGTAAAGTGGAGCAAAAGGGGAGGGAGGAAAAGGAAAAATCTTTCCCGACATTCTTGCTGCAGCAAGCAGAGGTTACGCTCCTCGGCTTTCACGTCTTAAGAAAACACATGGTATCTCAGACAGCAGCAATGCCATCTCACTAACAGCAGGCGAAATGCAGTATTGATCAGTGACATCAAGCATAAAACGTTTTTTTTCAGAAATAAATTTCATTATTTCCATGCTTCTGAATAAATCTCAAGTCTTTTTTAGAGAGAGAGAGAGAGAATTGATGGTGATCTTGAAACACTATTCAGCACACTTCAAAGATACTGCATCTAGTTACAACTGCTACGTGATGAGACTGGTTAGTTAATAGAACTGATTTACCTGCACCTTCACCAAAAGAGTCAACTCTGACTTTGCTTGAGAAGTAAATGTTGCCAGTAGTGGGGTATAAATCTAAAATAAAAATTAACGCCACAAGAGTGACCAACATCAATTTTCAGTATCAATACATAGTACCCAAAAGATAAGGTTATGAGAATTTATAAAATACCTAAGATAGTACCTGCGTTCTGATTAGTTAAAACCTATGGTTTATTGTGCCGGTAAACTAATAGTTTTACTTAAAGTTATTTCATAAAAGCAATAGACCACACTTTCTTTGAGTTTACCGGCATGATGCCCACTCGAAAAGCTTATACCCGTAAATCACTCACCTTTAGCTTGTGATTTACAAGCTTTTCTCGTGTTCTCCCAACATCCCGCGTGGGTTATCACGCCGGTAAACCCATAGAAAGTGTGTTCTATTGCTTAATTAAAAAAAATGATTATTTAGGGGATGCTTTGATACTTTAACAAAATAATTCTCCACTATAATTTCATAAGAAATATATAGAGATCAATCTGGAGAATTTGTATGTGGATATTGGGGCTTAATGGGTATTGCCCACTGTAGGCCATGGAGTACGTTCTACTACCATGAGGGTCTCAGAGTTGTCTTTGACCTGCAGTCTTTATAGCCTGAGTCACAGGCGTCAAAAGGGGAATGGGAAGAGGGAATTCAGGGGCACTGGAGGAAAACTCATTTTCCGCGCTCCTCCCATGTCCCATGCACCTGAATTCCCCCTTCCCCTTCCCCTTTTAACATCTGCCATGCATGCGCAAGCTACACTCTTTCTTGTACCTTGAGATGCCTCAAAGCTTGATCATGCAACAACTCTTCTTTTTTGTTCCATTCCACTGCTTTCATCAAACCTTTCCACACCTACACAGACAACACCACATAAATATTTACACTTACTGATTTATCAGTTTATAACTTTAACAACCAAAAGTTTTAAGACTGAATGATTTGTGGACACTCTGTGGATGTCCATTTTTACAAAGAAATTCAAGGAAAATTCACTAAATCTCTTAAAATAAATAATTATTGTAAGTGAAAAAAATGGCTCCTGGATACCCAGTTTGCAATGCTGCTATGTTCTGAATAAAATAATTATATGTAAATAAATTATTGTTTTGGACTCTTTTGAATAGATTACACAAAGTTACTGTAGAGTGAGTTGACATACTCATACTATCTTACCAGAAAAACCACATCTTCTTCAAGAAGTTCTGATTTTTTCATTTCTTCCTTGCAAGTTGCTATCATCTGAACAAAAAATGAAAAAAAAACTTAATTCCACAAACAACAGCCATCTCCTGATAATTCCCACCACTCCCTGCCAAAAATGAAAAGTTTTTTAACCAATATTTTATCCTTTTAAAGATGATAAGTGATATGATGTTCACCATGTTGGAATGGCTCCAGTTTCAAAGAGAGCGAGGACATGGCCAAGTGATCAGCTCATTGAATTTGCATTCCGGCAGTCCGGGGTTTATTACCTCTGTGGCCACTGGCTAGATTTCATCTCTGTTGCACCAAGTTTAAATCCTTTGCCATGCTTGAAAAAGCCCACTGGTTGCTTCTTACCAGTTGGGGTTTTTAATCCTGTTATGTTCTTTATTGTTTATTTGTTTCTAATTATTTGAGAGTAGTGCCCCTAAACTAGCTGGATAAGTGAAGTAGACTTCCACTATAAATAAACATTTAACCTTTTTTTAATGATGTTGATGAGAGTTAAAATCAAGGCTGTGCTCTAAGAAAAATTGAAGAGAGCCCAGTGCTGCGAACATGTGAAATCCAAGGTATACAGCATATGATTTCTATGAAAAAGGAAACATTTCCTGGTTGCTTCAAAAGTAGGGCACCAGCGACAAACAGGGGCTGCTAGAACACAACCTTGGGAAATTAAAGCATACAACTTACTTCTTTCACGGGTGTTTCTTCTGTAAGCATCTCTTTCAGTTGCTGTTGAAAAGCTCTTCGTGTACCCATAGCTTGCTGGGCTTTCTAAAATCCAACATAAACATAATTATGTTATTGTAGGTGTCACTTAAAAATGGTAACTGTTTATTTTTGCCCAAATAAAATTATAATAATTCAGAACAGTTTACTAGCCATAATAAACTTGGGAAAGTGGACAGTAAATTCAAATGAAAATCTTATGTTACCACTGCCCACAAGTTTTAATAAGTAGTATTAACTTGATCAGCTTTACAGCAGCAAACTACAAGAATGAAGCTTTATAATAAAGCCAAATAATGATGAGAAAAAGGCCAAAATAAGAAAAGAGAAGAAAAATGGGGAAGAGAAGCAATGTCAGGGTAAAATTCCAACAAGCAATATCGCTTTGAAATGGCGACATAAGACAAATGAAATGGCAACAGATGACGTAAAGATGGGTTTGAAACTGCAACAGCGACAAAGACAGGTGCAAAAACAATAATAAAATGCCAACAGGAAGAGGGTTTCCCCCTCAATACATGAAATAATCTGTTTTGAAATTCAAGAATATCTGTATCTGAATGCTAAGGGGGGCTCATTGAAGTAAGCAGAGAATTAATTTCAGAGAGCTTCATATTTACACCAGAAAAAAATCAAGGGTGGTTTTTCAGATTTTTAAAAATGTTTAAAGTGTGATCAATAAAAATAATTGGCCAGCCTACACTGTATCTAGTTGGAATAAATTTAAGTTGGCCTGGACCCCATAAAAGCCCCAGAGTTCCAGTTCAGGCTTCCCCCTAACCATATTTTTTCAAACTATATTTTTTCACTATATTTTTAAAACTTGTAATGTGACAAAAACAAATTAATCAATCAATCAAGTTACCTGAAACAACACAAGTTTATCCAGCCCATTTGCATTAAAATGCTTTTCAAACATTTCTTGAGTTTGCTTGTTTGGAGGAAAGAAATCCTGTACACATGGAGACAAAATAAAATCAAGTGATTGTCAAAGGTCAAGAAAAGAGTGGATAAAATGATATTTTAGGCCTAACTTTGATTTGAACCAGGGTCTTGTCATCGTAAGATTCCTGGTAAGTGCAGGATCGAGCCCGCAGCTTCAACAAACATGCAATCAGTGTCAAATTTAGCTAAGAAACTCCTAAATTTTCAACACGTTCTACTTATAATTGGAAGTCTTAAACCCATTACGGTATTTCTCATTTAAAATCGTTTGTTTCAATTATTTGCCTGGTCTCACTAACATTTTTGCTAAGAATATTGGTGATGATAAATTAAGGTACTGGTGGGCACTTGAAGGGTGCCTGGAATAAAGCCTATGGTGAGCTCTGATAAACTGCTATATTCTCCTTTCAATTTGCCCAGTATATGCTTGTGAGACAAAGAGAGAATTTCACGTTAGAACTTGAGTCACTTAAGGCCTTATTTCATATTATGGCACCCCTTCAATTTTACTTACCATTAGTTTATTCTCCAGCTCAGCTTTTCTTATCAGCGAGCTGAGAGAGGTAAAATCCTTCTCTTTTACCACAGACTGAAAAACTTTGGTCAAAAACTGCAATGCAATTCCTATGGAAAAATAAGGTCAAATAATATTTAGGCTACCCTACTGTAGGCATATTAAATGTCCCTTTATAATAATATTACACTAAAAGGTGACAAAAGTACATAATTGTAAATTTCTTTGAGGACAGCCTTAAGCGGTACCTTAACGGACAAATATAGTGACTTTCTGTCCCAAATGCCAGAGGTGAGACCAAAATCTGCAATTTACTCCCTTATGTGAGACGACAAGCATCCCCGTCACTTTTATATTGCAGACCCACCCACAGGGCTTGCACCCGTTTTTAAATCCTGCAGTATAACATTATCTGGTCAGGGTACTAAAAGAGAGACAAGATGCACTTCTGGTTGTTATTTTTGTTGTCCGAGATACATGTAAAAATGTTGTTGTTGCTTAAGGACACTATCACTTCTTTTCCACTAGTTCAAATTAGGATCCACTGACACCAGTGTTATATAAACGTAGCACAAACGATTGACAGTATACATAAAAAAATAGGTACTCACCTTCTTTGATAAGAATATCACTTGACAGTTTGTTCAAACATGTGGGCGGTGCCATGCCTGCAATAAACATGTAACAGAATTATAAAATTAGTATGTAGTATGAAGTATGAAAACAAGCACAGTAGAAAAGCGAGCAAAAACCAAGGACAAAATCTGACAGTTTGATGCAAAAATGAAGCTTAAGTATTAAAAAGGATTCCATTGCCATCAATAACAAACACAAAATAGAATACAATAGTGTAGTATAATTTACATCAGTCAAACCTGTGTTTAGCATTAAAATCATAATAATTTTAGACTGGTAAAACCTGAATCTTAAACGTTAACCTGTGACCCTGATATACTAGTTAACCTACAGCAGAGTAACAAACACCTTTGTATCAAACCTCACCATTTGCCAAAATAATTCCGGTAACAATGGCAAGCTTGTTTCGCTGATCTTCAGTGAATCCTTTGAGGAAAAGCAAGATCTGAAAAAACAAAAAAACACCATGACATTGATGACCAACAGCACTGGCCTTCGTCTCAATATGTAAGGCCCAGGTGGGTTAAGTTAGTGGATTTCAACAGTTTGAATATGATAAGAAGCCTAAGTTCCAGAAACCTCATCACCCTTCTCAAGGCTATTGACTTTTTGCAATTTGGTATCTAGCCTAAGTCAAGCAGTCTATCAAGAAACCTGTTAGGTATAGAACTCATCCAATTGTGAAATGCAAAGACTAAATTTCATTTTTCTCATCTGCTTCCTTAATTTTTATTTCTTGGGCTAAGTATGTGTGAAGAGTGCAAGGTTACAACAAACTATTCCCCACTTATGTATTGCCCATAATAAATCTTATTTGCACTCCAAAAATGCTGCATCAGCACTGATTCCAAAATCTCCTGGGGTGGCTGTAATACCGCGGAGAAATAAGAGATAGTGATTATACAAAATTGTGAAAATGGAAAATGTACAGCAATGAAAGCTGTGACCTTTGGCTTGCCTGATTCATCAACATCAATTGCTAACAACTAACCTTTTGAATTTCCTCCTCAAATGCCTTCTGCAGGTACCTGTACCGTGCGATAACTTTGTTTATTACCTGCAGACATTGTGGAGAATAATAGTCAAAAGACATGCCTCGATTCAGCTCCCCTATCAAATCATTGCCCCCTTTCCCTTACCTATGGCCAACAAATTCTGAATTTTTGACAAGCCCTACTCATAAAAGAGTGGTTGATAACAGGTGGTTGTTTATGGCAGGTTCTGATTATAGGCCTTTGAATGACAAAAAGTTGGTGTTTTGCATAAGTAGTCACTCAGAGGAGTAGCTCTTATGAGAGGTGGTCGCTTATAAGAGGTGGTCGCTTAAGAGAGGTGGTCACCTATGAGAGGTTGTCGCTTATGAGACGCGGTTGCTTATGAGAGGTTGTCGCTTATGAGACGTGGTTGCTTATGAGAGATGCTCACTTATGACAGGTAGTTATTTATGAGAGACGGTCGCTTAAGAGAGGTGTTCACTTATAAGAGGTGGTCGCTTACAAGAGATGGTCACTTATGAAAGATGGTCATTTATGAGAGAAGGTCCCTTAAGAGAGGTGGTCGCTTATGAGAGGTGGTGACTTATGAGAGGCCATTGCTTATGAGAGGTGGTCGCTTATGAGAGGTGGTCGGTTATGAGAGGCGGTTGCTTATGAGAGGTGGTCGCTTATGAGAGGTGGTCACTTATGAGAGGTGGTCGCTTATGAGAGGTGGTCGCTTATGAGAGGTGGTCGCTTATGAGAGGTGGTTGCTTATGAGAGGTGGTTGCTTATGAGAGGTGGTCGCTTATGAGAGGTGGTTGCTTAAGAGAGGTGGTCGCTTATGAGAGGTGGTCGCTTATGAGAGATGGTCACTTATGACAGGTTGTCACTTATGAGAGGTGGTCGCTTATGAGAGGTGGTTGCTTATGAGAGATGGTCACTTATGACAGGTGGTCATTTATGAGAGACGGCCGCTTAAGAGAGGTGGTCACTTATGAGAGGTGGTCGCTTATGAGAGGTGGTCGCTTATGAGAGGTGGTTGCAGATGGAGGTTTGACTGTAAGTTCCTAGGAGTTGAACCTATGGACTCCTGAGGAATAAATCCAGCTAGAGGACAGGGTGGGCCTCTAAACTGCAAGCACAGAGCTCTCACCACTAAGTCAAGCTGCCTCCTTAGTTTTTGGAGAAATAAACACTTTCCATTACTTAATAATTTTATAACTGTTGTAGTTGAGAGAGTTTTGGCAAATTTGGAGATCGTAAATAATTATTAAAAATATGTTCTGGAAGGAGGGAACCTGCGTTTACCCAACCTCCCCACCTCAATTCATTTTTGAACATTATTTTTTTAAAAAACTATTTCGCACAGATTTTGAATAACAGCACAGCACAATATTATGGAGATAAGAGTGATCATTGAGCACTTGTATTGTACAACACACCTGCACGTAGGTCTTGAGATCCTCTTCATTGGCCTCAAACACACAGACTGATGTTCTCCATGTTGCCTTTTCACCTTCCTCCAATATACTTCCGCCAGGGGCTATAAAGTATTTGAAATAAATAAAAAATAAATTTACCGGTAGTTAAGTTATAAACAATCTAATGAAGAGATAAAACCAGTAGAGAAGGTAGCCCAGATCACCACAATAATGTAAGACTTTCAGCTGTGTTTCTGTTCGAGTACGCAAAGGTCTTTGACATTGATTAAGGCATTTTGGGAGCTATTAAAGAACAACCAGCACACTAAAATTAATATCTTACTTGAACAACAACTGCTCATGCAGTCTTGTTTCATTATGCTGGATACTTAAATTTAAGTGAGTAATATGACTGCTCCGCTAGTCCCGCACTCCCACAGTCACTGAAAAGTGAATATCAAGTGGGTATACAACTAGTGCTGAATGAAGTATACTAGTGCTCCCGCAGTCCCTCCATCCTGTAGCCGATGTCAGAATATATTATACAAATCAGACAGCTGTGGGGGACTGCGGGAGCAGTATTTTAAGTGAGATATTTAGTGGGCTGGGTATTCTGCAATCAATCTAGTCACATTTTGAGATTTTGGCATAATCTCTACATTTACATGGGCTTTATATTAGCGACTGCTAATTAATCAGCTTTCAATTTACATTGGAGAAACATCATACCAAGAACTCCTCCTGCGAACAGTATATCAAAGAGGCACTCTCCATAGAGTCGGTAATTTAACTTGCCCCCACTTTTGTCAAGAAACGTCAACACCTGACAACAGTAAAACACAGCAAGAAATCAACAAATGTAAAATGCTAAATTTGAACAAAATGAAAAAAGATGACTTTGTAGGGGTAATACAATAATATTACTGGTAACCCAGCAGTTTATGTTGCATATTGTAACCCAGCAAATACTAAAGGACAGAAACAAATAACTGAAATAAACAAAACAGTCATGGTTAAGAATCCCCACTGGCCAGAGGCAAACCAGTTGACTATTTACTGGCATGACCAAGGAGTTAAACTTGGGACTACCCAGAACAAATCTGCCTAGCGGTTGCCATGGGATTGAACACAGGGCTTCCGGATTGCAATTCTAGCACTCTAACTGTGACCGCTCAGCTATGCTGCTTCCAAGATGTGACCAATTCAACAGTATTTGATGCACCTTGATGTGGATGTATTAATAAATCAATGTTACATTGAGTGCTTTTTGTTGATCATAATAATATTTTATTTGAAATCATATAATTAATCTGAAATTAGAGTGAAGAGAAAAATAATTGTTTCAATTGCCTTTCATTTAGGTTGAGGTAACAATAGAGAGCTCTACTACAGCTAAATGTACAGCTCTGAATATCATCTGCCAGCCAATTATGCAAATTCCATTTATTATGTACCAGAATACAGTTAATCAAATCTGCCCATCATATGACTATATCAACGCTTTGCTTATTGATTGTATTCTGGAATAACAATACACAAAAGTTTTGTTGCAAATCTCATGCCATAATTTATTTATTGTTGGACCATTAAAGGTTACATAGAGCAGAATATTTTATTTCAAGCACATTACAAGATTTGCAATGCAATGATCATTAACTGCACCAAAAAAAGGGATTTGTAGAGTTTATTTTCATTCACCAATTTCACATAGGCCATAATACGCCTTGTTTACCCCCCCAAATTTTGCATAGCCATAATTGTCTTCGATTTCTCTTGGGACGGGCATGATACCCAGGAGAAATTGAAAACAATGGTTATGCAAAATTTGAGGGGGTAAACAAGGTGCATTATGGTCTATGTGAAAAGGGTGAATTAATTCTTATTCTGGAATAAGTTCGATCAAACATGCCCTAAATACAGATAAGGTGAGGATTTGTAAATGGGCAAAAAATTACTTGACCTTGACTAGCTGCAGAATTTAATGTACTCCACATCATCAGCTATTCTGAAAGATGTCTTCAATACTTTTACTGGAAAAATCTCTATGATTAATGAATGATTCTGTAAAACAACAACAAAATAAGCACTTACCTGATCTAGATCATTGTTACCAATTTCCTGCAACCCCTGTATTATAGCATCACGAAATGCAAGAGGATCTTGCTTTTCTTTTTCGTCTGTTGATGAAATTGATTAGGTGATTAAAAAGAATGTCACATAACAAGAAAATATTGAAATATTGAAATCATGCTGTACACAATTACAGGGATTTGTTTTTAAAAAAGGTAAAACAGCAAAAGAACTTTGTAAGCAGTAATTAACCATCAGTAACAAACCCATGCCTAGTGCTAAATTAACCATCAGTTTTGTGGGAAAACAAACCCATGCCTAATGTCCTTTATTAACTGAACCAATCTTTTAGTAAACAGTATCACTTTTTTTGTGCCAGTTTTGTCTGTAGTTTCTGATGGGAAAACTGGAATGGTAATCAATACACTACACTGTGAATAGACCGCCACATGACTAAGGGCACTTACGAACAATCAGAACTGGCCCGCTGGACAATTCCCTACTAGCTGAGGTCTCTCATGGCAAGAGAAGAAGGAGAGGAAAGAGAGAGACCTCTGCCAGCCTGTGATCATGATGTGTTCTTTCATCTAGCCACTAACCCCATTTGTGGCGGAAACTTACTGGTTTTTAAAACCCATTTTGTTTAATGTAGAATACGCACGCCCTGTTGAGACTGTGCGCCAGGGCATGCGTGATAGAAAATGCATCAGGGGCTGACAGAAGTCTCTCTCTTTCCTCTCCTTCTTGTCTTGCCATGAGAGCCCTCTCCTAGCAGGGAAGCCAGACCAGTCATTTTGAAAATAAAACGTTGGTGTTTTCTCAAAATTTTCCCTAAAACACACCACCACTGAAAGAAAGTAAATTATTGATTTTTGTGCATTGAACATGTAAACAGATGCCATGTCTTCTTCTAATTAGAGTCACTAGACTGATCTGGCTGGATGGCAGTGATTAAAACAGGAATTCTCTTTACAACTTGACTGGTCTGGCTGGCTAGTTCAAACAAAATAGAAAGTGCCCTTGCTTGACAAGCTTCAAACACCATTTTTGGGGCAAAATTTTCTGGGATGAATGGGTTAAATAGAATAATAGTTTCAACCCAGTAAAGTTTAAAGGCTTTGTAGCCTTGCTTTGGGGCATGCCTGTCACCCTTTACACTTTTGACCCCGGGAAGTGATGTTTTTTTTCTTTTGCCCTTTATTTTCTTCTGTTAGCCCTTTTTCTCCACACTTCAAAAGGTTGTGCGAGGCATGTATGACTGTTAATGTTAGGGCACACATAAAGGAAAACACGGATCTTTCCAACTAATAAGTCATTTTTCTTTTTTTGTAAAGATTTAAACCTGACGTCACGTCACGTACATACACTAGCTGTCTGATATTTTGGAGAATGATGACATCCTGCTCTAGAGCGGCAATGTACAGTAAATCAGACCATTAGACATGAAAGGTTTAAGCTTACGAAAGAAAGTAAATTATTCCACCAAACTACCACACAATACACTTACCTCTTTTGCGGGTTCTAATCCGCTGGCCACTGAGTGTAGGTTTGGGTTGCTTTTGACTCATAAAACAACTGGCTGAAAGCAAAATTGCCGACACAAGCTTTAGCATTTCAATGCATAATCCCAAAAGCTTAAGCGTTTACGTATAGCTAAGTAGATTACGCTTTCCCCCTGACGGTGAGTTGATTTATTTAGACCTACTGTAGTAAAAGTTGTTTATGGATAAAAGATGGTGTAAATGCTCATTAAAGTTTATGGCAGATCGTGATCTTTTTTCTTTCCTGGTGTCGCATTTCGCGTCGTGTTCCTTGTCAAACAAAAACAACGACCACAACGAGAACATCATTCACATGGGCACCGATCAATAGCCAGAGTGCTGGGCTTTGATGTCAAAGGAGAAATTGAGCAACATGTGAAAACATTTACACAACACTGACAACAGAATACAAAAGCTAAGCAAATGTACGTAAGGAATTGAAGATCGGAAATGAACACAACCACGAGCAAAAATTCAAATTCGGTCACGGCAAACTCGCGATTTGCCTTAAACTAAACGCTAAAAATATCAAATCCGTAGACTGGGTGTAAGCAGTACTGCTTCTTTAATTAAACCTAAAAACGGCTGCATTACCATCAGGATCGTCAAGAACAACTTCACTTCAAGCGTACGTATAAAAATTCACGAGCCAATGAAAGACTTGGCTAATGGGATAGATAAACGTAAACGAGTTCGACGCCCAATCTAGTTAACCGATAAAAAATACTCAAGTCAATAAGATGGTGAACGGTCTTACCTGAAAACCTTTTTAAATATCGGAGAGAGGAAACAGTGTTTTACAGAATAATCTACGCTGTAAAAATATGACACCGCAAAGCACGAGGTTGCTGAGCGGCTAGGTAGGGGACTGGATCGAACTGTAACCCCGCCTTTCACCTTCACCCCGTCCCTTCTTTGTGGGTGGGGGAGGGGAAGGGGGAGACAGGGGAGGGGACGTAGACGAAGGAGACGTGCATCCTTGGCAGACAAGAGAGAATGAGGCAGTGAGGAGTCATTTCTACATTTAATTTTCGTATTTTTGCAGTTCAAATCATTTTAATTCCATGTTTCATTCCTTTCCTTTTGAACTCATAGGCCAAAAGCCTGCGGCAGGAGCCCATCCTGCCTGCGGCTGATAGGCGTGACAGCCGGATACGAGTTCTTGTTTCAGTTTTGGCCATCAAAAAAGCAAACTGCGGTAATAAACAAAAGAAAATATAAGCGCATTTCTGGAAAGAAATAAAACTTTAACTTGACGTTTCGTATGTTCCACCATTCCTCGCTGACTGACCTGCGTTAGTGAAGAAAGCACTCTAACCACTGAGCTACAAGAGCGAATGAGCTCATTCTCTCTTGTAGCTCAGTGGTTAGAGTGCTTTCTTCACTAACGCAGGGTGCATCGGTTGGAATTTGCTTAAATTGCTTTTACACTGCGACGATGAATGAACCCCGCATATAAATTAAGATAAATGAGGATATATCTTCATTTAAATTTTGCAGTTGTGTTCTGTTGGTCAGCCACTACTTCTTCATGATAGTGGTTCTAATCACCTCGAAGAACATTGCACAGGTGGTGGCTTTCTCCTGCAGACTAAAAAACTAAGAGTAGAAGCCTTTAATCAGTTGTATGAGGGTCTGCTTGACAGTTATTCAATCTCAGTTGTCAGTTGAACAGTTCAGTTTTTTCCCTCAGATATCAGTTAAACCTATATAGACTGCGAGCAGTCTCGCTTTTTCTTCAGACTTCTGAGACTAACTAAAGTAGTTAGGGGAGTGCACGTGCTCGCGAGCGACGAGCGGTAAAGCCGCGATACGCGAAAAACGAGGGCACAGCCTCTCCATACAGTCTCTCGCCTTCAGTCACGCGCCTGGTCTTTGCGTGTCTCGCGCGTATCTCTATACGGACTAAAGAGAGACTGCTTGTAGTCTTTTAGTTAAACCAAGAGAGTATAGGCAGGAGTAGGAGCTCCTGTTAGGAGCCCTTCTCAGCTTATTCTTTGAATCTCAGATTCCAGGAGCAAATGACTCATGGGCTCCTGCAGATTCTAGTAGTCTGCAAGCAAGGGAGAATAAAAATCCTTGAATACAGAGGTCCACTCAACGCGTAAATGAAGCCAACTGGTTCTTTCTTGCTGGATCTCTAATGTAGAGATGCTAATGCCAGACGTCACTTATTAAAAGTGGGAATTAAAACAAAACTGAATGCCATCAAACCTTGCATTCAGTTTTGTTTTAAGAGAGAATAATCTATAATTCTATCTTATAGTCTGTTATGAAACTTCATTTTTCAGTTGGCAGCCACCGTTTTGACCAACCTCATGTTAGCGTTACAATTGCGAGACTGGAGTCTCGTTTCAAAATCACGATATTTCTCCTATTTCCCGGAAGTTCACTTTCCAACGTGTCGTTGAGGTCACCGAAACACGTGACCTTTCCAACGCTGTAAACATGGCGGGTCCTGTGGAAGCAAGGTTTGATGCTGCAGTTAACGTCGTACGATCAATGCCAAAAAAAGGTATTAAGAACCTTTTTGAATCCAAACGTTGAAAAGGAGTGAATGAAGTTTTTCAAAAATTATTTTTCTTCATATTTTAGGCGCTTATCAGCCTTCGTACGACACTATGTTAAAGGTAAGCAGAAGTTTGTGAAGCCTATTCAGTAAGCGTAAGTGAAAATTAAAAGGTTCAGTTTTCTTCTCTTTTCTTATACGTAGGAATTTTTTGACAATGTTTATTTGAATAATTCAAAAATACCTTTAATCTGATGTCATTCTCTTGGAGAGAATTTGAACTGGCAATTTTTGCAAAGTTCGTGTAAGTTTCTTGTGGGCGCAGGTTTAATGAGTATAGTACAAAGTCTTCATAAATTTAATGACGTTTACTCGTCAGTTTTTGTTAAAGATTCTTGCAAAACTTAGCCGTGCAAAAGGATGCAAAAACAAACGTAAATAACTATAATTCAAGTTGATTTGTGTAGATTTAAGTTAAAAATTAAGCCTGATTTGTTTATTGTCCATGCATACAAGCTTACAATGATATTGGTTGTTTGTGTTAAGCTGAAAAAAATCCACATATTGCATTTCTTTGGCAGTGGAAGTTTCCTGTTATCTGGGATGGTCTTTAAGTTGTGATGACAGTGACATCAACACTGATGATATTGATGATGATGATGTGAAATATGCTGATGACCTTATTGGCATAAAAACAAGAAACCATTTTTGGGATTTTGTTGGTCTACACAGTTGGTCAGCTATGTTTGTTTAAATTGTCACATTTTTCTCAAACACTGGATGTGCCTCGTTCCCAAACCAGTGTGCAAAGAAAGTGGTGTCCGATAGCCCGGGGCTAGTGGATTTTGCTATCGGGCTAGTGAATTCTGTTTTTAACTTGCCCGATGAGCAAGTGATATTTTTTTAGAAATTTGAATAACAGAAGAACTGTAATCAATCCTGCTCATCAAATTTTTTTCGGGCTAATTGAAATGACTTTCGGGCTAGTACATGCTAGCTACAGCTTGCCCGAATGGCAAGCTGTAAAACTGACTTTCTTTGCACCCTGCAAACCATCACTTAATTTATTCACGTGATTGATGTGACACATCTCATTTTGTATGAACTCTTAGCTTCAATGCTGAGTGGTTTTCGTTATTATTAATTTTTTTCAGTTCTACGCTTTCTACAAGCAAGCTAAAGAGGGTGAATGCTGTGAATCAAAGCCTGGATTTTGGGATGTAGTAAAGAAAGCAAAATGGTCAGAGTTTGCTGATATTACTTACCAGTTGTGACGTGGCGAATGGGGCTCAATAAACGGTTACCTTATACGCCTTTAGTTCCGTTAATGGTCCTCCTACTATTCTGTTCACCACTCTCTTATATACAAATCAAGTCCCTTTTTGCCTCAAGTGTTAACCTCATTTCGCATCTAATTATCCTACATTAAGTCCCTTGAGACCCAACACTACATCAGTGTGGTGAAAATGGGATTTTGGATGTCTCTCATTTCAGCATAGAGGTTACTTTCCTTCTTCAGTGGTGTTGTTTTTTGGTAAACGATCAAGTCATCTCGGCTGAAGTTATGTCGCCTGAATTACTAGAGTTATGTCACCTCGAAATTTTATCAGGTATACTACAGTGAGGAATAAACCTGATCCTCCAGCTCTCTAATAACAGTCGTTATTTTTTTTACTATTGTTCTCTTTATAACAGGGAGGCATGGCATGGCTTAGGTCAGATGTCAAAAGAAGAAGCAATGGAGTCATATGTGTCTGAACTAAAAAAGGTAATTATGTTGTGCTAAATCTTGTGAAACAGTTCCTTACATCTGTATTTGTAAGTGGACATATAGTGGTCAGTAACTTTGGGAGTTTGCAGTGTTTTTGGTGGGACAGGTTTGTAGGAGAACATTTGGGAAAAGCTCAGTGACTGGATACAACATTGACAAGAACCAATCATGGGTGATGTTGAAAATGAATGAGGTGTTGTTCTTTGCCTGCCATATCCCCGACTGAGTTCTTGAAAAGTTGGAAATATTCGTTGGAGTGCTGGGAAGAACCTCTTGGAGCAAAAGGATGAGAACCAACAAACTTAACCCACAAATTAATTGCTCTTTTCTTTGGGATTCATACTTGGATGACATTGGCTTGCTCCAACCAATTACAGATGCAGCCCTTCTGTGACAATGAGTCTACCAGGCTTCTCCATTGCATAGAATTCCTTTAAATTGGTAAAATTAATTGTGTTTGAATTTAATATTATCATACTATCTGTTTTACATCTTAGGTCATGCAAAACTTGCCAAATGCAGATGAAGCAGCAGAATTTTCTGAGGTTCTCAAATCATTTTACAAAGTGGCATATGAAGGCCAAGATGAACCACTTCCTGCCATTCTTAAAGTTTTTGAGGATGAAAAGCCTTTGCAAACAATCAGGATCAAGGAAGGATTAAAATCAAATGGGCATCACAACCCACATCATAATAGTGTGCCTAATGGCTTAATTATTAAAGTGCCTGAAGTAAATGGTTCATGTGATGAATTTTCACCAGAAATTAATGGCTTCCCTCATCGAGATAGTTTGGCATTTGGTGGTTTCCCTCACAGGGACAACTTGGACTTAAGAAACAGTGGAGATTACAAGTTAATGGAGCATCAGTTTTCAAATGGTGTTAATCCAGTTGTTATAATTTCTCCAGAGGATTTTGAGAAACATAAGAAGGACAAAAAAGATGATAGTGGGTTTCAAAATGGAATATCAGAAGGTTTGTATGTGTGTGTGTATAAGTCTGTTCTCAAGGCATACCAGTATTCAATTTACAGTCACCTTTCACTAAGGCAGACACTTTGGGGCCAGCATAATGTCTCCATGTTAGAGAGATGTCTATCTTAGAGAGAGTCATTTGAAAGGAGTAAAGAGAGGCCGGAAACAACTCTAGGTCTCTGTTAAACTTTTAAGCCCTAAGAGTGATCAGAATCAAATTTCTCCCTGTAATGTCAATTATTCTTTGTGAAATAGAGTGGTCATGAGAATTACAGACATGATCACACAAGATGAATTTGCCAGTTGATATTTTATCAAATTCTCCCCACTACTTCTGTAGGAAATCAATAGGAGCAACAATTGAGAATTCAAATTTTGATCTTAGGGTTTAAAGAGTCAAGAGAGAGTTGACTGTATTGGTATTAGTTTTTTACTAGGGTTGTAACCTTGGTAACCTAGGATGAATACTGGTATGTTGATTAAAACAGCAGACATTTTAGGAACTGAATACAAAAATTATGAAACTAAACTCCGTTTTAATTTGCCAAATGCAATCAGAATGAAAGGAAATTCGAAATGCATTTCTATCCAATCTTTAGTATGTCTGCAATGTAGGATGTACTTTAAAATGACCTATAGAGATTCATGCCCAGTGCATTTTGGCATAATTAAAGGCTTGGTTACCTATGTATGCCAAGTGTGCAATGCACAAGCATTTTTCTTTCAAAAATAATACTTTTATTAAGGACTGTGCAGGAATGTTTAACTAATAGGTACAAGAGGAAGGTGTCTTCTTAATCCGGCATCGTTGAGAGCATATATTACTCCAGCCGAGTGTTTTATTGCAAGTATAATAACTTGCTGTCATGAATGATGTTGAAAAGCACAACACTTGACTTTGGGAGCATGAGTGGGTCATGAGTGTTGTGTTATGTGCGAGATAGAATATTATTGGTGTGTTAAGTCATGTACAGGTGTTTAAATCAGGTAACACTTAACATGGTCTTGCTTCTTTGGTTTGGAACGTTTGGTGTCTAATTTTCTTGTTCAATTTCCTAACAAATAACCGTCTTCACTTTTAATGTTGCAGTTCCCCCGTTGAGACCAAGTACATGTAATGCTGATATACCGTTACCCAGTGTAAAAAATGGTTTGGTGTTAACCAGTGATGAGAGTGAAGATGAATTTTGTGACTCCATCGGCCCAGAACATCTGCATGAATTGCAAAATGGAAATAACATTGAAGACCAACATCTAAATCTGGATGACACTCTTGAACAAAAGATTGATTCAGTGGATGGTAGTAATTGTAGTGGATCGCCAGAACATGCTACAAACTCAACATTGACAGAACTATCTGAAAATTCTGATCTGGAAAACAATGTGCAGGGCTCACAGCTGCTTACAAGCACTCCGTATTCAAAGCATGTCACTTTTGCTGTGGAGAGCAGTGACTCAGATAGACCTCTTGTTGTCAGTTCAGACTTGTCTGAGGTTGTGTCCACCGTCAGAGAGGAATGCTGTTCTGAAATAACTTCAACTGTTGAAAATGGACAAGCTAGTCAGGCTGAAGTAGCTGTGACTGAATTTGATTTACCTGGACTTATTAGCTCTGAAGGATCACAAAAGCCATCGGGCATACTGAAGTCACATCATCCTGTGAGAGAATGCGGTGGGGGCGACTCCTCACAGCACCCATCTGGGCGGAATCATGCCAGTCGGACGTGGCAAACTCAGGGGACTAGAAGCAAGGAAGGTAGAAATACCGCTACAAAAATTTATGTTTTGATATTTGAGCTAGTATTGCGATCAGTAGTAGACATTTTTAAAAGGAAAGCCTGACCGTCTACCTAAATTTTACCAACAATCTTTGAGTTAGTCTCTGATGAAAGTGGACTGAAACCACTTAAAATTTCGGTATAAGATCACATTGGTTAAAACAACTTTTCTTTTCAAGTCAATGTTGGTCTAGTGAGGAGAGTCCAAGCAATGCCGACAGTCTTGGCTCCAATGATATGAATATTGAATTTGAAACTTTGTCGTGTACTGTTATTACCAAACCACACCTCATTATCCAAAAAGCCAACCTAGTTAACAAACATTTTAACATTGAAGAAGCATCTTAGTTGTTATTTACAATGTTAAGGTCTCAGTAACAATTTGAGTCTACAGTATACCTGAATGGCTAACAGTTAGAGAACATTGTGATGGTTAAGGACTTAGGTGCTGCTTTCATTAAATTAATATTAAATCATTGAAAAACCAGACTTGGAAAGTGATAAAGCTATTGTTATTATGGTTATGCAAGGTTCCAGTCAAGAATTGAGAGCAAGTCGATTTCCAAGAGGGCACAGGCGGCGAGGTGATAGTGACAGTGAGGATGATGACTTCACAAGTGATCATACAAGTGGACCAGATTATGACTCAGCAGGTGATGAAGTTAATGACAGGATTCTACAAGCTCTGGAAAGACTGCACCAGGACATGAAAAGTGTGTTGAGGCGTCTCAGTTCAATGGAGGAAGCAGTGATGTCACGACAGGTTGGTTCTCGATTGCTCTACCTGTTTTCTGCCACTGTTTTTGAAAATCCACAATGTGAACACTGTTTATACCACAACCTTGTTATTATGATCACATACTTTGCACCCAAAAATGGTAATTTTTTCTTCTGGAAACCTCATTAATATGACCTTACTTCCCTGGTGCTTGAGTGGTTGCATTAACAAGTTTTTACTGTAATTTACAAGAAATATACAGAGTTCCATTGTATGTTTATGAGACAATGAAAACGAATGAAATTGACTTGTAGTGTACTTGTATGCATACATTGAACCCCTGTCTATGACCAGTATCTAATTTCTCTCTGTTTTATCACTGCCTTATCAAGCATAAAGGTTGCAAAAATTATAAAAGAAATGGTGACTAAAGTAAAAAATGCTTTGATGGAAAACAAATTCTCTAGATGAACACCTTAAGAAATTTATTTTTGGGAAAGCAGTGTGGAGAATGTGCATTTTGATTTTAGGGTTCAAAATGTAAGACTAAGCTAAAAGGTAAATGCTGAACTAAGTAGTCTTTCTTTGCAATCACCAGGATGCATCTCCTACAAGTGAACAACCTTGGTGGAAAGCTTTTATCCCATCAAAACCTCTGCTTTTTCTCATTCTCTGGCCATTTATTGTTAACATCATCTTCTACTACTTTCGACAGAGGAAGGTGAGTGTTATTTAAACATTTTTGTGTGTGCAGCTACAGTTACACTGTCTGTGTTATACTAAAGCCTTTACATGTATCAGTGACACTACCGTAAAAACTCGTGTATAAGCCGCACCTTTTTGCCGAAATTTTGAGTCAAAAATCGCGGGTGCGGCTTATACACGAGACCATTGCTCTCAAAGGGAGTAAACTGGTTTGTAGGGGTCACAAATTGAACTGAAAACCTTCAGTTGTTGAACATTGAACACTGGTCGATAGAATGAACTTTAACAGTATATTAATGCTCATGTAAATAGTTTTTGCTTTTCTCGTGAAAATGATACCGAACCGTGTTGTACAAGATTTCGCTTTGAACAAAGATTGATGAGCCGTACTTTCAAACATTGTATAATGTAAATAGTTTTTTGCTTAAACAAGGAATTTCGTTTTCTAATATCAAGATATCTGTACCTGTTACTTGTAAATATATTATTCAGTTTTGTAAAATACAGTCTTCACGAGTCCAGCATTTGTTTACTTGTGTCCTTCTCTGGTGTCCAGACTTCCCTCGTCAAATAAACGCGTGGTTACTAAGCAATCGTTTTGTAGCATTGTCCAGCGCTTTATTTTCGTTCCATCGTACCATTTTCATTTCAACTGTGGGCTTTAGCAATGAAGAGAACTGTTGTCTTTCGCAGGAAATGGGGAAATTGATTAAAGAGAACCTTTTAAAAGGTATTCTCAGAGTTGATTAACTTATTTAAAATGTCACTGCAAATACACAACTTTAAATTTCCTCAAGTTTATTTGTGAACATTTTGATGCGCGAACAAACGATCACCTTTTTTACAAAAGCGCATTTTTGTTTGTTTTTTTTTTTCAAAATCATGCTTGAAAGTTGGGGGTGCGGCTTATACACGAGTGCGGCTTATACACGAGTTTTTACGGTATCTTAAGCAAGATTTTTGTTCTTGTGCAAAACTGATTTAAACACAAACCTAAATAAATTGGAACCATTGTGGCATAAACAGTGGCAGTCAAAAGTTGTTCTTTAATTTGGCAGGTACAGTTTTTTAATTACAGGAGCCTAAATCTTTTTCAAGTAAAGCATACATTTTCTTTTAGAAGCATTATGGTTGTTACCATCCTCTTTTATTAGAACTGCAATGCCCTAACAATGGCAGAACAAAGTACCTTGGAGTATATCATATCAGGACCCTGTGATACCAGGGTTCTTTATGGCAATGTTTTGCTGTATTCTGAGAGTAAAAGATAACATGATGGCAGACGGCCGACAGACTGGGGGAGGGCTGTTCCTCTAAAGGCCATTTGCACAATGGCGTCATTTTGCTACAGATACCAGAATGCTTCAGTGTCTTGCTTTCTTGTGCAAATTAGGGCTTTTGTTGTTTTAAACCTTGCTGGGATTACCAAATTTAAATATGAAGGGACAAACGAAAGGGATTCTGGCAGTAGGGAAATGACAGCATGGTGCAAATGGCCTATAATTTTATTTTTATTTTTGTTTGAAGAAAAAGTGTACTCTGTATTTGACAGGTGTGTTTTTATTTGGATCAATTTTGAATCAAATGTGTTGTACCTTTTCTTTTGCAGAATTCTAAACGGAGATAACACTGAGTGGCATTATGCAGCAAAATATTCATTCATGTCTTGGGATTTTCGCTACATCTACATTACTGTAGATTTGTATACATTTCGCAGCCCGTGAGCAGAGCTCCTTTTGTCTTTTTCTTGATGATCAAAGATTCAGGCTAAAGCTGTTTATAAAATACAAGATAGTCCTGTGTGGAACAAGAACAAGGTTGTGGTATAAACAGTTTTCAAGGAACCTTAAGTAATTCAAGAAAACAGCAGTGACATATGAGATGGAAACTACTTCTATGACTTATTAACTTGGTTTTCACAATAATCAAATGAACAGTATTTATTTAATTTACTGGTAATAAGGGTAACAATATTCAAAACTGAACATGTGGTTTTAAACCACTGGGAGACTTAAAATCAGATAAAAGGTTTCTACATTGCAGGGAAGATGTTTCCCACATGAGGACCACAGTCCACATTATTTTTGTACACTACCAGTATCTAAAATCGGTCTTGTCAATTCAGAAGACATATTTTTCCCTCACATGTAAGATTTAGGTGTTTTGAATTAAGGGAAATTTAATTTAATATTGGGAATTACAAGTTCTGAACATTGAAAACATTATTTGTGTAAGTAACTGATGCAAACAATATTATTATTATTGCAGTTCTTGGTCATTTAAATCTTGAAATTGAAAGCATTACTATTCACATAGCATTATAAGAATCACTTCCTAAAATAACCATTTCAAATTACCACCTACACTGAGAGGTTAGTTTTCTTAAGTGAAGAGTTGATTGGTACATACAGTTTTCACAAATATGATCTTTGATTCCAATATTAACCTTTTAACAGAATTTGGGACAAGGCATGCCCTTCTATAAACCAGTTATTACTTTATACACGGAAAATCATCCGTGCCCTTTGGTTCAGTTATTAAGCCCTTTCTCTTCATAATAGTAATATATTACAGAACTTTAAAAAGTTTCTACATGACAACTGGTCTTGTTTTCAAATTATAGCTAATGAAGGACAAGTTGGATTTTGAAGGAAACACAACCCAAAGATACAACATGTATCTTTGCTTTCACCCTTTATCTGCCGATGCCTTCCTTCTGTAGTAAAACAATCAAAATCATACTTAATCAGCAGAAATGTTATAACCAATGAATATTGATACTGTTTAAACATTCACCTTTAGAAACGAGAGGAAAACTAAGCAGCGTTAACTTTCACAAAGACCTCCGGGATCATTACTGGGGATGCGCCAGTCAGCTATTGGCCAATTTTTTCTCCTGTCCCCAGCCACTGTCCTAGACGTCTTTGCAAAAGTTAACTTCGCCCAGTTTACTTCTCATTTCTAAAGTGGAAAATATCCAAATTTAAGAGTGAAATAAAGACTCGAGGTCATTAGTCTCAAATCTGTATGCAGTCTTTGTCAAAGAAGTTGATGACTTTCTGTGCAGTTTGGTGATCTAGACTACAGTCTATCAGTTCCTCCTCTGTGGCTTGTGACACCCTGGAAACAGTTTTAAGACCATCTTGAAGCACCAAACACTCTTTTCAGATGTTAAGGAAAGAAAACTTGACTGTATTATTTCCTTAATGATAACTATTCTGATTTAGTCATGAACATGCATTCCCAGACCTGCACAGTGCCCTATTTTCCGTGTAAAGGATTGTTGAGTTCAAGAGTTCTCATGGTGAGGGATAGCTGCAATCAGGGACAAAAGTAGTTGACATACTTGTCTAAAACACGGCGCTTTCATTAACAATTTCTTTCCTTTAACATACGACTGTGTTTAAAGGCCGTAAATCCCCCCACCCCTAAATCAATGTTGTTTTTAGTTGAAGAAAGACTTGATGGTATGAAATACAACATTGATTTTGGGGGGAGGGGTGGGGGTACACAGGGGAAGGGGATAGGTATGCCCACTATGAAAAATGGGCCCATTTACAGAAGTGTGTCAAAACGTTTGTCCCTTATTGTAGGTAGAGAATAAACTCCCCTTGGGCATTGTAACGGGAAGTAATATGGTTTTGGGGGGTGGTTCCTGCTCAATACCCATGTGCAAGTTGCTTTCTTCTCAGTTTTTTTTCTTTCTTCCCACTTATAAGAAATCAAGATAGCAACCTCATACCCTGTAAACATGGTACCTTAACTATCACATGCAAGAGTCAAATGCCTCCATCCCCCCACCTCAAGCGCCAGATTCAATACTTTGTGGCATCAGATGATGTAACATGAGGGACTTTACACCATATTGATAATATCATGGAACAGACCTTTCCACAATCCTGTGAAGAAAGGTACTAACTTAAGGATTGGAGCGTCGAAATACAGTGATTCTGTGAAATTTTCCACCTTTGCATATAACTCAGATTTATTTTGTGTACTCACTGGAGCAGAATATGCAAAAGGTCTATTGCAAAATTGCAATAATATTTAGCTTTGGGGATAAAACCTCTGAAAAAGGATACCATGATTGCCAAGTCCAATGTTTCCAAGGGCATGAAGAACCACATTGTCAGTAACTGTTGACTCTTGTAACCTCTTCATTCTTTCTTGTATCAATCCTGCCATAGGCTTACAAGTAACCTGTAAGAAATTTGTTCTTTGAGGTTATGTAACGTATGTAACATGACATGGGGCAGTTTTCAGTTATGGACTTTCACGCCCAAAACAGTTTCATGCCACGTCATGTTCCGAGTGCAGAAGTAAACAGTGCCATCCAAAAATACTGCCAAAGAGGTCCATCTTTTGCTAATGGTGGCCAAGAGTTATTTACCAGTGAAGTTATTGTTTTCCCATTTGAAACAAAAGGAACACAAAAACACTGTCTTGTAAAAAATTTTATTGACCTCGATGCAACATGCCTTAGAAAGCCAAATACACAGTACATAGATGGAAAAGTAAGACAAGTAGGGATGGGGAAAAACGTTTCTTTTTCTTCTCCCGTCTTTTCCTTGACTAAAATAATTCCTTTTATGAAGGCTACATATAGCCTGATGTGCACAGCCGCCCCCTTCCCTCCCAATTTTTTTCTGAGGAGAGGGGGCAGCTAGCTGTACACAGGCTGGGCTACATGAGAAAATAACTTTGACTCTAGAATTATTGAAAAGTTTAGACTCATTCCTTAACATCAGTCATACCTTGGCAATAGTAACCATAAAATCAACACATTCTTTAGCACTATGTGCAGGGATGAAATTTGCCTTTGTTCCAAGAAACCTGGCAGAGTAATAAGCACAATTAACAAACATAGCCCAACTGCCGGAGCAGCTCTTAACCTAGACAGAAATACCCAGTTGTATAAAATGTATGAATCATAATAGCTGGTGATTCCTGTAACCATGGGTTTGCCCAAGCACTACAATAAGTTAAACTTACATTATTATTTTTCATGCAACGTGGGGAAGCTGACAAGATTATTTTCATGGTCAACAGCACAGGAAGTTGCTGATATGTTGCTGCCCTCACTACATCAGCATAATCTTAGATCTGGGAACTTGCATGCAAAGAGGCGTAAGCCCAACAATAATTATGGCTTAAAAAAATTGATTTGTGATTAAAAAAATTAATACAGATTTCATTTAATTTAACCTGCTTTGTAGCGCTGTTAGGCTTTGCATTTCCTTTGATCCCATAAGAGCAGCCATGAGAATAACGTAAGCTCTTTGATGCACTTGATTTAGTCTCTGCACCCTGAGAAAAGAAAAGCATGATGTTGTCAAGTTTACAGATGTTACAGAGATGGGTTGGCTAAATCAGGTTTTATTTGTTTATAGGTCCCACCAAGGACTACAATACCTGAATTTACTCAACTCTTACACCAAATTGAAATCTTTTCAAATCCCCTTGCTCTTTGTTGAAATTTTTGTTGTTGTTGTTGTTGGCACAAGGTAACTGACAAATGCATGTTTCTTTTACCAAATTATCTCTCTCCAAATGTTGTATCGGCTTCCCTCAAAGCGATCTTTAACTTACCTTTCTACAATGTCCGCACTAACTACTGTTTGCCCCTCGTTTTCTTTCAACGCATGGTCCAAGGAAATGACCATAAATGCGACAGAGGAAAGAGGGAAAATTATAACTCCTTGACCAGTTGTGTCAGTAACTGTAAGAACAAATTCAGATTCAGATACGGCGAAAATAATAGCAAAAATTTCTATGAAGATTCACTGATACCTCTAACTTTATGTTTGCTCCTCAGAAGTCTGTAAATCTCACTTTCTTCCAAAGATTTGTTGATTATAATTGGCCAACTAGGAAGAGAACTGTCCGCCATATTTTAAGCCAACTTAGTGTGGGTCCCAGTCTCTGTCGTTCAAGATCCTCCCGAGCTCCCCCGAAGTTTCCTTCCGAGACATTCCGAAACTTCCGAAACTGGCTTTGAATCAAGAAGCTACGAGACCAGAGAAAGGGATGTGTCAGCTCTACAAACTCCGAAATTTCGCTGACGCAGGGTCACTTCAGAGAAAACCGAATTTTGGCAAATTTCGTTCCTATACGCGCGATATCTCGAAGCGCAGGGTGTCAACGCAGAATAATCTCCTCTCTTGAAGGTACCGCGAGAGAATAACATACTGCTCTCCTCCCTACCACACTTCAGGTAATTCCCAAAATCTCATTTTGCACTTCACGATGTAGTGGTGGTAGCTACAACAGAGAATGACATGAGAACATGCTCGAACTGTTTCTCGGCGATATACCACAGGACTAGGCTTTTGCAAAAATGATCTTCAAAGTGCAATCCAACAGATGAATGAGACAGGATAAAGGACATCGCATCATCGTGTCATCTTCAGCAGTACGCGCCGCTGACTGGGGAACCTAAGACTTGAGGTATAAGACAAGTAACGAGACAAATTTTCATCAAATTTTACGTCACCTTTAATTTTTCACACGACCATAAATATTTCACAATACCGTATTCTTGGAATGCATTGCCTATAAAATGGCAATACCTTGATAATCGAAGAGTAGGCTGAGTATTCCTTTTAGGCTTTAAAATTAAAAGAACTGGTCTCAGTTGTTCAAAACGAGGATAGCGCTATCAACCGGATAAATCTCTTTCCACTAGACAGTAGACTAAGAGTAGTCCCCCAGTTTTCCTCAGGGTTCTCGCGTGGGGTGATTTTCACGCGCGCTCAAGTTGCGCTCGCTCTTCTATCCCTGAGGAAAAATGGGGGATTACTCGTAGTATACTAGACAGTGCAAAAGCGCAATAGGTTTCCCTAATATTTTTGAATCCACTGGATAGTGATTTATCCGGTGGACAGCGCTATCCAGCTTTTGAACAACTGGGGCCAGGTTCGTTTATTAATATTCTAACTGGATTTCTCCACGATCCCATGCTGTTTTTCATAAAACAACCTTGTCAAAGGCATTGGTCTGACGTCTGTCTCATGTGAAACATCAACTTGACTCACGGAAAAGGAATGATTTTTTAAAACTGTGTTTAGAGTATTTAGTCCAGTCTGAAGGGCAATGATCAAACGTTTTCAAATCATGCACGTTTAAATTTGACTATTAAAGCCGCTTTTCATCTGTCCCAGCCATGAATTAGACTACGAGGAGTGTCTTATTTTCCTGACGGATAGAGGAGCGAACTAAAGACCCGAGAGAGCGTGCTCCGAGTATGCCCTTCTTCGAGGGTAGTGATTTTGACGCGCGTTCGTGTGTTTTGCTAGTCTGCGTGGCATGCGCTTAGAAGTAATGGGGGCAGGAAAGAACCGGGCGCGTGAGGGAGACACACACCCTACCCGTAGTCTTGCCATGAATAAGTTTAACATTTTCTGACCTGTTCTTGTCTATTAATAGAGAATTTAATAACATCACTGAACAAAAGCAGCGACCAGGTCTAGGTATCATGTCCTTTTTTACGGGGGTGGGAAGGAGGGGGGGGGGGGAGTGTCCGCCTCATAAAGGTGTCCGCCGTGGTAAGAGAAAGTTGACCGTATTTGGAAAGTGATTTTAGACGCCAGTATATTGGGCAAGATTTGGGACATAAAGGAACTAGAGAGCACTTAAATTCTTCAACCGGCGGAAACCCACGAAAATATTAGGTCAGAGTCAAAATAATCGGTGATACAAAGGCGTAAGGAGCCAGTTATATTAAAATCATAACCGAAAACACTACACAGAACCGTAAACTATATATACAACTTGTAGTCTGTGTTTAAGCCACAAATAGGCATCGACTGAATATTTTATCTCGTTTGTGCAAGTTCAGTTGAATAATATTACTGTGGATCCGAAGCACTCTCAAATTTACTTTGAACCATATAAAAGCGTTCAGCAACTTGTTTTTACCCTACACGTTCCAATGGCGATATGTGGGTGAGGTTTTCTGTTCAACTGTTTTTCTTGCACGTCTTTAGCGTCATTTCATTATATTAAATTATATTTTGTTTGTTTTTTTCTTTACAGTAGACCTCTAATGACCAGAATTGGTACTTGTTACGCATTCCTTGGGTATTCTCACCGTGTTGTATGAACATGTAAAATATTGATTTGAATCGTATGGGTTGGATGTTTGAAAGTAATGCTGTATCTTATAAATCCCAGTTGGGTCCAACAAAGTCAGGTGCTTCATCGATGACATCTTTGAAAGATACAGGAACTGACCAAGCGCACTTTCGCGGAAGAATTCTTCTTAACTCCCGCTGACCCCTGTTAACGACGCCAAGATAGGGCTTTCGTGTTCGCGGACGAAACCAACTTCACCAAAAGAAGGCTAATTTAGTCTTCACCAAACGACTGAGTCAGTGTTCCACTTCGTCAAAACAAACACTTTGGAATGGTGATTCTGTTGTATGTGATGTCACAGCCACAATCTGATCATCGCCATCATCATTATCAGCGAAATATTCTCAAGTACCGTACTTGACAATATTTCGCTCGGACTATTCGTCTCTTGTGCGTACGAACGGAAAGCAGTTGTGTAGTTGACTGAAGCAGCTCTCCATTATTCCATCTGAGTGAACGTTTCGCAGTAAAATAAATACTCAAGACTCTGGGTTCCTTTGTACATCTCTGAAGAAGGTTTTATGTTACATTTATACAAGATATGCACCAGCTCTTTTCATCTTGTTGTGATTGATACGCTGGAGAGCATTTTTTGTATCTTTTCGTCATTTCTCAAAATGTTGCACTTTACTGTGCTTATCCTGTCGACCTGGAAAAGAGAAAGGAAGGGAAAAACACCTTAAAGTTGAAAAATGAGGCCAATTTACAAAGCGTAGCAATACAATACTACAGCAATCACACAATTACCATACACAAAACATAATAAGAAAAAAAACTCACAATCAGTATACAAATCGACAGTACACTTTAAGAAGTTTTGCTGCGCTGGGCTCAATAAACAAATAACTAAATAATTGAACAATTAAAACCTCATTATTAGGTTGACCCAGTTTTCGTTTTTTTTTTTCAAGAAAAACGAGCTCCCCTAAAAATGCCTGCGTGGGAGGCTAAGTTTTAGTTAGTTGCTATGGGTTTTACAAAACAAGGATACTTCCTTACCATTTCTGTTATTTCAGTGTCTAGTTCTTCAAGCTGTGATTTTAAGGGTGCTATCTCACTCTCTGTTATGCTATATATGAAAAAAAAAACAGCCTTTAATGCTAGTTCAGCAAAAACAAGTTCGGGCTTAATCATAATAGGGAGGAAGCGTGGACGAATGATCAGTCCGGCCACATTGACCATTTCGATGGAGTCGTTTCTCGGAAGTACCAGGTTCAATTACTTCCGCTATAATACTTACATTTTAAACGCTATTATCATACTACTGACAAGAGTTTACACATATGAGCCGTCAGGGACCCTTTAGCAAAGACAACGCAACCTCGAATGAGAACGTGAAACGCGTAGAAAGGACTGAACCCGACTTCCGGGGCACAATTTGTCGCTCTTTTATTGGTCAATTCGGTTTTTAGATCTGCGCACGCCGTGGTCGTGGTCGACACGTTGTATTTGCTAAATCTCTCCAACATGCGAGACTGGTGGAAAAAGTCTAACACTCCAAGATGGATCGAAACATACAAAAAAGACATTTCCAAATGCATTACAAACGCTTCTAAGATCCCGAGATCAGTTCAAAACTTTCCAAGAACCATGATTTACTAGGTAGCATTTGCCCTTCCTTATAACTAGAGGATATTTCTCACTTCAATACCGGTTCAGTAACGTTTGACAACGAAACTCACCTCTCTTCTCTTTTTAAAGCTATTGCGTGGTCTACATTTTCTCTTCTCCAAAGATCTAGTTCTTTTTGCATGCTATCCATATCTTCCTACAAAAGGAAAATAAATTAAGAAGTCAAATAAAATCAACGAAGAAAAGAAATAAGAAACTAAAACAGTTAATTGTTTCCAAAACAGTCCTCTTGACAAACTTTAGTTCCAAATTCAAGTTCTAAAATGAACACAGTTACATATTCTCCACAGCATTCAACATACATTTCGTATCGCTATATTAGGTAGAATTTCTTATAACATCAAGGAATTCCTCTTTAATTATCATTATGATTTCCATACCTGTATATAATCCATTATTTTTCCAAGTGGATTTGCACTTCTTGTTAATGTCTGAATACTAGTTCTTAGTTTCTCTATCTAAAATGGACCAAAAGCAAAATTAATTGTGAGACGACATACACCCCTTCACACCACTGACAAAACATATAACAGAAAGGGGAACGTCTTGAAACTAGTGACCGATTTTAGTACGTTTTGAAGACATCATAATTTGCACTTATTTCTTAGTCAGTGACCTACAAGAGAGCCTGTTCACAGGAGGTTGTTTCTTGACTACAAGTATGCACATGAGCACACGTCACAGCGCGCGGAAAAATTGCCTCACGCGAGAGAAGCGTCGCCTAGACATGGCCATTTTCAAATTGTAAAAAGGTAAAAAGGAGTCATGTTTAGACACAATTTCCCCAATTCTAATCATAACAATACTTTTCTCAGACATGATAAGGCAAGCGTAAAGCAAAAGGGTACGGAAAATCGTCTCCCACGAGGATGGCGCAAGATTTTCAATGCTTGCAAGTGTAAGTCTCTTTGTAGAATCAGAGCAAATAATAGCGGAGCTCCACCCGCACGCGAAGCGCGCGCGTGGGCGGAGCCCCATAGCTAAGGAAATGTGGTAATCTACCCATCCCAGAAAATTTGGTAATCACGTGACCGTACGACCGTCCGTCCGCACCACACGGATACCAATGTAAAATAACTCAATCAACAGGTATGGGAACCCAAATGCAACTCAAGGTTTTATTTGTAAGGAAATCACATGGCCGAACGGACTTGTAAAAAGAAAAAAGTCGTGTCTTTTTTCGGCGTTATTTTTTGTGTGTACACTAACGTGGATAACAGAGAAAAAGCTAGAGCGAGTTATTGAAAATTCGTTGGAACAAAAACATGGAAATTCAAAGCGGCGGTGAGAAAATGAGAAATGCTGGCGGCCAGCAAGGTGAAAATGAGCGGCAGTGAAAAATAAAAGCGAACATGAACACTGGAAACAAAATATTGGGTAAGCACATACGACAATTTTTCCATAAAAATATTGTGTAACTAGGAAGTTTGATGTTTTACTCGTACAAAACAGTGTTGTAGTCGTGCAAAACAACGGCAAGGGAAAGACAGAAAAGAGTGCTGCACGTGCAAATTTGCTTTTTGCTAATTAGAAGAAAAAGTGGCTGCACGTGCAATTTGTTTTTTTTGCTAATTAGATCTATTACTCTTGAAGCCATTTTCATTGTCGTCCCCCGTTTAGCGCCACATGATTTAATTTTTTTGTTTACACGTATTATTAACCAGAGCTTCGCTTTTAGCCCTGGCTAAATCTATATATTAAGAAACAAAGTAACGTCTTCTACTAAGCCACTATTGAACAA
This sequence comes from Porites lobata, assembly GCA_942486035.1. Taxonomy (NCBI): domain Eukaryota; kingdom Metazoa; phylum Cnidaria; class Anthozoa; order Scleractinia; family Poritidae; genus Porites; species Porites lobata. The sequence goes on along the minus strand of CALNXK010000177.1, from coordinate 788,975 downwards.
CACTCACGATTTCAACACGAAGAACATTACCCAATAAGACCGTTTAAACTCTTCCTAAGTCATTAGGGGGAAATGCGGTCGTTTCGCCCGAAAATCGATTCGATTCGCCGGACGGCGTTCGCCAAGACACACTGAAGACATAAGTCGATTCGCCCGATGACATACAACATGATGAACATACCTTTCGAGATGTTATTTGAGTTAGCCCTGGATTCCACATGTGCAGTCACTGTCTTTCCATGCTTATTCCCTTTTTTTCAGGCTCAAAGAACGACAAATACGCTTCGGGCGAATCGACTTAGTTTGGGTGAACTGCTATCGGGCGAACCGACCTTCAGGCGAAACGACCCGATACCATCAGGGGATGGCTGGTGTATTCTTTCTTCCGGCAACTCTCTGAACAACAGACCATGAAGCATTGAGGCAAAAAAGATGGTTGCCCTCAAAGTGCTCAACACTTTGTAGTGTGACAATTTGATGGTGTAACCACCACAATAATTAGAGAACAATTAAAATGCGACTTTCTCCTTTGTACTCACCTCCTTCTGGGCGAGCTCTCTTTCTTTCCTTCTTGCAGCATCAGACATAATGGGTGCTTGTCGTTCCTGCAAAGTAGATATGAAAATATTCATTATACAGTACACATGCGCGTGTGTATTTATTACAACGCATGCCTTTTATGTTGGAGATAGATTGACTCTAAAATGCATCGATGAGGACAAACATGACACTTGATTTAACTGCTGTTTTTAATCTCGCTGAAACTCTGGTTATAGAATGAAGAGACAATTGAGTATAGCAAAGACGTAATAAAATGAAACTTACCTGTCTCGGTCTTGCTTCTTGGTTTCCACCTCCTTCAAGTTCTTTCTTTGTTTTAAGAATTTCCCTAACGAGTCCCCCTGGAAAACGGCAACATATTTTTAATAACTAGTTCAGCTTTACAGCATCAGTTGCTGGATGAATCACTTTTACCATTTTATTAGCTGATTGAAATGGACATGAATGAAACAAAACTATTGTTCCAAGTACAGGGCACGGGGTTATAATAAGCTGTCATTGGCAATTTCATTGGTTTGCCTGTGTGATTATGTACAACATACACAGACTTACCATGTTCACCATCATCCTCAGCCACCTCCCCTGCGGGTGTCTGTAAAATTAAACAGTAAAATAACAACAAATTAGTTACAACCCGGTTCAATCATAACACTTATCAAACTAGAACAGAAAAATGAATTCCTACTGTTAACTTTAAGGCTTTGCTCACACTTGGTGCCCATGGGCACAGTGCCGAAGGACACTACTCTCTGAGCCCTAATAAGACGACCTGTCAACACACCTCTCAGTCCATAGCCTGCGTAGCAGGCGCTTGGAAGTAGCGGGCGAAAGAGAGAACGGGCGCGCACGAGGGAGACACGCAAGTGGTGAGGGAGCGCCTGCACGGAAGGCCCCCGAAAATCGTTTCAACTCGCACTCTGTGAGTGCGGATATTTCCAATTGGTCGAGAGGCTCCTGAGGGAAAAATTAACCGCGCGGGGCGAGAAAACTGTCAATCAATAGTACATGGGCGACGTAGCGAAGATCTTGCATTACACCACTGGGTCCTGAAACTACTAAGTTGTATACAATCGAAGTTCAGGTGTCGGAGGTCACTTCAATCTGGTTTAATGGGACTATGTGGCTGTAATCTCAAAGAAAAGTTGGAGTGTTCAAACGGTATTCACGATGGAAAGAATTGACATCGGATACGCATCAACAGAAGTGGCGAGAGACAAAAGATTTGTCGAATCGTTGCAATGAAGATCAGAGGAAATATTCTTTGCTCAGGAGAACTTAACGGCTTGTGCTGTCGATGGAACGTATACCATCAAAATTTGGACATGATTGATGAAATGAAACACTTACCAGGGGCATGAATTTGAAAAAAACATTTCACTATAGTATTATTCGCCGTTCGGAGGCGACCTGAGGTCTGTTGTTTATGTCTCATTACTGCAGTAGAAAACATGCATGTCGGTACAGTTTGTGTTCTGAGGTTTAGGTCCGCTTAGTAAGACATGTCTGCTCCAAAAACGGCTGCCAGTTAGCGCAGTAAAAGAAAAATGTTCATTTTCCACGTACGCTGTGATCGTTGGTGTCTGACCAGAACAATATTTTTAGTTTTTATAATACACAGCATGCATTCTTTAAAAGATACCCTGTTTTGACTTTGTTATTTCCTATTTATTGTGCCGGTGTTAAAAAACGATTTAAAGCTGTGTGTTAACCATCAGTTTATTGCTCCATCGCTCCATAATCAGATAACCCAGCTGATCTTTATAACAGATATATTTAGACCGAAGATAAAATGTACAACTCTTTTTGGCGGCTTGCTTTGTTTGTGCTAGGTCAGTCGTTTTCTGTCAAAACTTTTGACAGATCACGCAACGGCTGCCAAGTAATTAGAGAGGGGGCGGGAAACGATTTTCGGGGGCCTTCCGTGCAGGCGCTTCCTCTCCCCTCGCGTGTCTCCTTCTCGCGCGCCCGTTTTTTCTTGTGCCCACTACTTCCAAGCGCCTGCTACGCAGGCTACTCAGTCCAGTGCCCACCCCACAATTCAAGCATGGTGCTGACTTGTGCTGGGGCACTGAAGCAGGCACCAGGTTTCTCTGTGCACACATTTTCTGTTAGTTTGGAGGCAATCCACCGCTTTGCTTCTCACCATGCTTTTTTATTTTCAAAATGGCCTCTAGCCAGGCAAAATTGAGCAAAAAAGTACATAGTTGCATATTAAGTACCCAAGGCGTGAGCACAACTGACACCATTTTGTTCCAGTGCTAAGGAAACGTAAGTGTGAACAGCCCCTTAGGGGTGGGCTTATAGGTAAATATTTTTTCATTGCATTGGAACTCACCATGTCCAGATCATTTTGAATTGCATGCGCATCTTCAACCACAAAAGTATCATCCTCATCTTCTTGATCTTTTCCATCATCCACAATAACACTGGCAACTTGCTTACCTGATCCAATTCTACAGGTCAGACAAGAAAATATGTCGTCAAAAGAAAGCACCTTCAAAAGACAAGGTCAGGGGAAAAGGGTACATTTGTACAACTTCTCTAACCACAATTGTAACACATACATGTGTTGTTTTTCATTGCTGAAAAGCTGCTAATGCCACTAGACATGTCTGTTACAGTACCCTGCCCGGGTTCCAGTGGTTTTTTTGTCCCTTTTTGCGATTGAGTGTGATGAAGATGCTTCAGGGTTGGCTGGTACATCTTTGGCTTTTGGCATGGGTCAGTGCTTCTGATTGGTCATGCCATGTGGGAATTTTGATTCAACTAATCAGAAGCACTACTCAGATCTGGGTAGTGACGCATCATCAGTATGGAATTTCTGTGCTCGTTTCTCAGACGTCATTTGGCGGAGATACCAGTGGTAGCATCCCCAAATGCCGGCTGTTTTCTCAGGCTATTGCAAAGCTAGTACCTGGCCATTTGATCTTCAAGTTCTTCTTGCTGCTTTTTAATCTTGGGTGGAGCAGGTCTTGCACTGCTTGGCCTTGGTATGCTTCGACTAATGAAGAAATATCGAGCAATAACAAATTACTTAAAAACATCGTCATTACATTATAAAATATCTATAGCCTTCAGGATTAAAGGTATTTACAAGAAAGAGTGTTGTAGGCTTTATTAAATTTTTTGACTTGTCAGTGCAACATATAACAATACATAATAATTTTACTGGAGAGTGGCACTTATTTAAAATCCCTTGCACAATAAAAACTCAAGATTATTTGAAAATCTTCTCCACACCTTTTTATTACTTGTGGGGGAAGTTCCTCGTGATTCAATACTCCATTCATTTCTTCTGTTGGTCGGGCCTGTTCACTCATGGTAGGACCTGTGATTAAGAGTAAATAAAATACATTTACTTCTGTTAATTAAAAACTTAAGCAACCTAAAGTTATCATTATCATGACTACACATGTAAATTAACAATTACCATTAATACAGCCACTATTCTGCCTTGTAAGAGCTTGTTTGAGAATTAACAAAATCAGTTATCCCTCTAACAAAGAGGATTATGCTGAGCTAATCATGAATATTGAATTTTATTATATAAACACCAATGAGCTTTCACGCGAAAACATGATATCTTCACACGTGAAAATAACACGTTATCTTCACTTGTGAAAAGATCACCATTGCTATGGCTACATAATTAATCGTACCTTTCACACCAAAAAACTATTTAAAGTGAAATGGTTTGGTATTTCATTGGTGTTTATATAATACATATAACATTACATGGCTGCTTGGAGATACAAAATTTGTCATCAAGTGTTGAAAAAATTTTTCAGCACTCAAAGGGAAATTTTGTATCTCCGCGCAGCCATGTAATATCCTCTATATATCTATCTACATACCATTTACTTCACCTTCTTGCAAATCTAAAAATGAGGAAATAAACAGAAATATGTTACTCCATACATACACAATAGTTAAGAAGAGTTGTTGTGACAGGCACACTCTAGGAGGACCCACAGTGTTAAATGATCTACTATACAAAACACTGCAGTGAGTTCTTCTCCAAGTGAGTTCCAATAAAATCACTTTTCATTCTTGAAATTTGCTACACGTATGAAATTTGAATGGCCTAAGGCCTATAGATTGCCATCTGCAAAGTGTCTCATATTATTTTTTGTATCCAAATTAGAAGAGAGAGAAAAGAATTGAGAGTAGTTTCCTTTCAGTCATGTTTCAACTGTAATCAAGTGCTGCAATATTTTTGTTGGAAACCTGCCTTAAAGCCAAAATAGAGGCCTATTAAAACTGTTTCAAAATTTTCCTAACATAAAAATTGTTCAACACAGAAGTAAAGGAACTTTAAATGGATGTTGCTGAAAAAAAGTTTAACCACACTTTAAACAAGTTGTCAATACATTCAACTAAACTGAAGGTTGCAGGCAACAGTCTTAACATTTTGTTCAGTAGATTTTGAACAAATTTTCTTTCCCATTAATATCATTAACTATCTAAGTGCTTTGTCACACAAGCATACCCTCTCCCTCCCCTGATGGTCTGCGTCTCTGACCTTTGGCAGAGGAGGGTCTTGGTATTCTATTTGCAGGTAGCTCTCCATTCTGTAGACAGAGAGAGAAAAAATGTTGATGAATTCATGCATCACCATGACTGTTTTTGCTCTAATAACCAGCAGATAAGTGGCAGTTACAGATTTCTTGTGATAATAATAAAATGTTATGGCAATATTTTTTACCTCAAGCTCTCCATCTATCACACCTGCTCCACTGTCTACAACATCAATATCATCTTCTTTCTTTGGTGCCTAACAAGAAGAAAAGCACATTAAAAAAAGCCAATCAAACACAAATTTTGCTGCAATAATATTAAAATTGGACTCCCCCAAAATTTACCCAATATATGAATCCCTTTGATTGTAAGTTTTAGCATTCATGCTGACATACACAGTTTAAATACTCTCATCACAACAGGAATATTCACAGCTCACACATTATCCAGTCGCTAGGAGGTGAATATTGTTGAATAGTCCGAGATAGCGAACCAATCAGATTGCTTAAATCACCAAGATCACTGAGTGTGTATAATTATACTAATAAGAAATATAATAATATTATAATCTTTAATATCCAACCACATTTTCTTCACTTTTTCATTAGTCATTGAATTGGTGTTTTCTGTGTACTTTTACCTTTTCCCTATTTTTTTCAGAACTTCTTTCTTCTCTTTCCTTCTCCCGTTTGGCAGAGTCATCTTTTTTTCTTCTATCAGAGCTCTCTGTCTTGTTAGAAGAGCCATCCTTTTTCTTAGCATCACTCTACAATAATATTTTCACATTAATGGCACAAAACATGGTTTTCGCACTCCACGTAATTTTTCTGGGAGAAGCCCCAAGAATCTATAGTGATAAAAAGCGGTGTTAGGAAAAGCAGTGGTATTCAAGCCCTGTGACCAGTGTTCAAAACACTGGCCAAAGTCATCGGGAGGGGAGGGGGGTGCATGAAGAATCTGAACCACTCAAGTTCATGAGTGCCTAGATCACAATTCATGCACATCCACTGGAGGTAATCTAGATTTAGTGGTCTGGCTTGCCATGAGTAGAAGTACATAATATTATAATGTAAGCTATTAGCTGAAAACTTTTGTTATCATTCAAAACTCAGTTATCTATTGTGGTTCAAACTTTTCTCCAATTTAACTTTGTCAAAGGAAACTTTAAACTCAATTTCATTTTGATTTACAAGATACTGCATGATGAATGTTAGAAAAATAATACTGTATGGATTAAACCATGGCTAAAGGCAAAGCTCCAGTTAATAAATATACAATAATAATTATTATAAATTTATTAACAGGAGCTTTACTTCAAACAATAAACTTGTAACCTTGCAAAGAAATCCACTGGTAAAAACCAGTAGCTTGTCAGCGGATAACTTCAAAAACACATAACCTCAATGGGTTGACACCTGAGCCCATGATACAGTATGTGATACTGGTCAGCAGATACCCTGTTTTGACAGTTATCAATAATTTTATATTGACCACAACATGGATTCACAATATCAGGTCACAGGCTCCCCACACTATTTAGAAAAAGTGAGATTTCACAGTGGTTGCCCCATGGTGGGGACATATGGTCAGTGACACATGACTACCAAAATATCTCATATGAATTAAATAACCAAATTTTCTTAGCTGTGGGGTTCCGCTCGCTTGTGCAAAGTGCGTGGGTGGAGCTCAGCTGAAAATCAACATAAACAAAATACCTGTTTACGCCTGTCCTTGTCTTTATCATTCTCTTTGTCTCTATCTCTACTTTTTTCTCTTTCCTTCTCTGTTTTGTCCCGTTCCTTTGATCTTTCTCTCTCTTTACCTCCACTTCCAGTTCTTGATTCCTTTCTTTTGCTATCACTAAAAATAACATTGGGCATAGGCACCAATTACACATGGTGTAACTTCAACCTGAGATAAAATTTCACTCTGTGATTGAGATAACCGTACATAGCAATTTCAACGCAGGTGCAATAATTCAAACTGGGTGGGAAAATCTGCCAGAAAAGATCTTGGTTCAAAAGCAGAGCAGTGTGTACGACAAGTTCATGTCTTCTCAAATTACATAGATGCTTTTCAGCTTGTTTGACAGGGCTAAAATTTCTGGCCCAATTTGAGATAAACAGGCTGGAGGTTTTAGCATGGACTATGACTCTTTTTATCTAGTTGCATCTTTAAATGTTACTATCTGTCCTGTAGAAGGGGTTGGAAATTCCAGAGGGGAGTATGATGGAGGGGAGGGGAGGGGAGGGGAGGGGGGGTTGGTTAATCTGAAGCAGTAAATTTCTGAGAATTATGTACTTGGGTTGAGTTCAGTTTTTCTTTACCTGCAAAATACAGGGACATTCACATTAATACATACAGCATATTAATTTTGAAGCCAAAGGAGGGACACTCAATAAATTTTAATTGTTCCTTAATTGCTTTGAATATCACTAATTCATGAACAGGCTTGCCTAAATGTATTTTGACAATAAATATTTTTTTTACCTTGACTCTTTACCGGGCTTTTCTCCTGCTAATACTTTTTTCACTGCATCAGAGCTGCTTTTCTACAAGTGGAGAAACAACTTACAGTAAATTGAATTGGTAAAAGCTAGTTTAAGTCTTTGTAAAGTGTACTGTTGAAGGAAACTAATTAAACCAAAATTTTTCTGTTTCACTCCTCTACTGCAATGTAGCAGCATAATTTCTATAGCTGAAACTGTAAAACATCACATATTAGTGGATATGTTAGAGGCCAAAATTAACTTCAGGTTTAAATTTTTTAACTTAGGTTAATGCTCAATTTTCTTTTGTCTCCTATAGCTAGCCCTAATAATTATTCATGAATTATGGCTAAGAGAAAAAGTAAATTGAATATCAACATGATTTAAAAAATTTTAAACTGAAGTTAATCCAAAGAAATGTCTCACGCTGGATCCTTGGTGGACCTATTGATTATACCAAACGTCTGCAATACCTCGGTTGGATGGAACTTAAGTCCCGTAGGGAATATCTATCGATAATTCAATTATTTAAGTTTATTAATGGTTTCTCGAGAGTTAAGCTTGACAATTATTTATCTTTCTCTAGTGCTAGCACTAGATCAAGAAATAGTAGGAAGATTTGGAAACCTTTTTCAAGAACTAATATTTTAAAATTCTCTTTCTGGCATAGATATATAGATAAATGGAACTCGTTACCAGATTCTCTAATATGTGCCGATTCATTGTCAAAATTTAAAAAGGGCTTAAGAGAACACTTTTTAACTAGTACGTAATGAATATAAAATTGTTGCAATTGCATATCTAATTTGATAATTAGATAATTTTAATAACTCCATTATTAATAAATATATTTTAGTGATATCTTTTACATTTCTTCTTACATTATAATAGTCTTTATCTGACTTATATTTCCTTAATAGCTTTGTAGATATTTTTAGGGGGTCATCTTACATGAGGATTCAGTTCCTCCCTGATGGCAGTCTTTTTGTATTGATTATTACAAATAAAGTTGTTATAAATAAATAAATAAATAAATTTTGACTTGTAACAGATATTTCACACCATGTATTAACACAATCATACTGGAATAAAGAAAGAGATAGTATAGTTTAACTTACTTTGTTCAAAATTGCTGTGCCCATTGACTGTAAGAACTCATTTGTCTTTTCAGGTTCATGGCCAGCCACAATTTTTGAGGGACGCACAGATAGCTGGCCATTTATCATGCCTAAATGTTAAAAAAGGCTTGGTAAAGAAATGGCAAACTTTATAGGTATGGGAAAAAGAATGAATTACTTTAAGTTTTTAAAAACCATTTCCCTTGACCCTTAGTAAAAACTGTATCTTCAGTGTAAACAACTTGATACAAAATGGGAAAATGGGATAAATCACAATCTCTCAAACCTAATGGCAGTGTTCTCGCTAATTTTTAACTCAGCAGGTAAGGGACCATTCATAGCCAGTAAGGCAAAAAATATGCACCAGAGGCACACTTTCATGGGGAGGGGGGAGGGTGTAGTGTAGTAAGGGACATGGCACCACCCTTGCTGGGAAATTTAGGAGCTAAGTTCTCTGAAACATCATTCCCTCATTTTGAAACCTATTTTACACAAATTGGCCATTGTTAGCTAAAGACAACAATTTAAAATGTTTGATTCCAATAATTTTACTAAGTCTTCAATGTTCTCTTTCCAAAATGCGTGGCCCATAAAAAGAAAATCTGTGTATACTTTAGTACTTTTCCATATATATATTTATATGTATTTTCCTTGTGAGAATCCGGTCAGATCACAACTTCCTTTTTATAAAATCTACTTTTTTAATTTTAGTGACCCTTCAAGCGGTAAGAAGTGTTGCTTAAGGTGGTAAGTTTTACCGGTTACCCCCGGATAAGGAGAACACTGCTAAGAGGAATAATTCTTCACCTCTGAAAGGACCAATTGCAGGGCCATGCTGTAGTAGCCCCAATGGCCCCTGGTACCTTATTTTTGCTCTTACGCAACTACAGTCGAACCCCCATTTGCGGCCACCTCTCCACAAATAGCCACCTTTTTTGTCCTGGTGAGCAAATAATCCATTCATCGACTCTTGTTTAAACCTCTCTACAAGGGCCACCCACCTCTATAATGGTCACTGTATTCTGTCCCAAAGGTGGCTGTTGTGTTGAGGTACAACTATAGGAAATCTTTGCTTTTTCATAGAAATCATACGCTGGCCACCCTGGATTTCATGAGTTCGGAGCACCGGGCTCCCTTTAATTTTTTTTAGAGCATTCAAGAAATACAGTCAACTCTCTTTATGACGGACACTGTAGGGACCTCAAGTTAGTGTCCTCATTAACGAGAGTCCGTAATAACTGGAGTTTATTTCAGTCAAATGTCTGTAATATATTTAAGCCTGGGGTTTAGCTGCTGTCCGTATTATCAGGTGTTTGTTATAGCGAGGTGTCCCCAAGGCAAGAGTTGATTGTACTCCGAACTTCAATTCTATTGCATTAAAATAGGAAAATTATTAAAAGTTTATATTTTTATTTCAATTAAATTTTAATACAATCTGCATATTCTTTCCCTTTGTATATTGTTTTACCATTATAACCAAAAACATAAACATAAAACCAGTATTTTGACAAGATAAGAGTTAAGGCTAGAAAGCTTGTGGGGTGAGCAAAAAAATCTGTTTATGTGCTATCACAATGAATCAAATGTGAGAGATATTTATTAAGAGGAATGGATTTTTTTTTCTGGTAAAGAACAGCTGTGTAAATGAGACAAGTATCTTGCGAAAAATAATTTTACAAATAGGATCGCATCAAACTGTAAGATTTGACACCAAGGTGCCAGTCGCAAAAAGAATACGAGACTTCTATGGGGTCTTACATCATGCGAGAGACAACGACCCTCACAAGCCCCTAGCTTTAAAATTTCATCGTTTATTTCCAAAGGTTATATGCACGTACGTAAAAGCCAAAGATCGTATCAATATATAAATATTGTAGTCACAAAATTCTTTTATGGGACCACGACATGGTCGACCGATGTCGTGTTAGCTCAGCTCCTCGACACAAGAAACTCTATTTTTTCCTCCGTTATTGCCTGGAAGACACAACACCGCTAAACGTATGAAAGGGCTTTCTAAAACTTGGACAGTTATACTTAAAGGGTTTCGCAATGAACAGGTTTTCGAGGGAAAAAAACTTCTATCGATGTTGCTGCGTATCTTAGCAACACACAACAGGAGCCATTTTCGAGCCTTACCTACGACGTCTATCGCTTTCTGAAGAAATGCAATCTTAGCTTCTTTATCCTTCGAAGAAAAAAGGAGATAAACGATCTGTTAAGTCAATAAAACTCCACGATCGTGGTCAATCAGAGAAAAGGAGAAATACAGCCAACAAAAATAACGCTTCGTTTTAGCGGACGCCGAGTGAAGTGTTCTGTACCTTGACATTCGCCGAGTCCATCTCATCTGGAGTGTACAACCCTTTAAGAAATCCAGTGTTCCTGATAACCTAAAATTTCGTTCAAAACAGAAAAGCATAAGAAAAGTGTTCACTCTATGAATAAAGCATGAAAATTGCAAGTAACAGAGTACCTCGGTAATTATGTCATGAAGAAATCGGAATGGAGGCTTGCTCAGCAATTTATCTGTTAGAGGAGGTTTCTTTATGACCTTCCCTAGCGTGTCTTGGGTTTTCTTTGCCACTTTCTGATCCATGGATGTCAAAATTTTTCTGTTATACTGAAAAAGTCTAAGAAAAACAGCTAAACCAAAGCGAAATGCTAAAGTGCTTTCCAATGATTCGCGGCCATCATTACTGTATAATGAAGAATGTAACAGAGACCATAATGCAATTCGGCCTCACCTGCACTATTTCGGGGCTACTTTAGTTTTTTCCTTCTTACTTGTAAAAAAACATGGTCTTGAATATCAAAGATAGAAAAGAATTGCTTTCATATGGGAGAAAATTAAATTGAGGTGTGTTAAACTTATATACTAGTAATAAAACATAAATTGAGAGAATAAAACTTGAAATTTGTTTTTGAGCTATCTTTGCATAACGTTTTCTTGAGGTTAAAAAGCATGAATTTGGTTTTTAAAAGCATTTTGATAATATTTTCTTTATTCCCTCTGTAAGCCTAATCCTCAATTTTCCATTTCGAGAAAATTCCCGACCCTCCCCACGCACAGTTTTCATCCCAGCCTCGCTTTCGGAAAGGCACTGTGTAACCTCGCTTATGGTTCCTTCGAACCGATAAAGTGTGGAATGAAAATGGCGGCGGATTTTTTGACGTGAAATTTCTCAAATTTTGCTGCATTTTGCAAGGATCACGTACCCTAGAGTCACCATTTAGACCAATTTCAAATGCCATTACTTTAGCAAGCAAAACTGTGTCGTCCATTAAGAACTAAAGCATGGACTTTTCAGAAATCCACGAAGGTAAGTGTCTTCGTTTATGACAAAGCGAGCCCGACCTGATTAAGTCTAATCTACATGTACCTCGTGGTTAGAGTGAGCAGCAATATTTCATCTTTTAAAGTACTCAAAATATCAATAAGTAACTGAAGCATATTTAGACATCCCACTGATCGTATTTTATGGTATGAATGAAATACTCCTTTCACCAAGAAAAAATGCGCGCGTTATTGTCAGTTTCAGAACGACATTGAGTCATATCCGCGTGCATCAATCATGAGAATTGTCAATCAATTGTCAACATTCGATTCTCGTCCACGGATTCAGACATTCAAAAGAGTGAAAATTGATCTTTTTTTATCGTGAGCAGCACTGGTATAAAAGCTTAAAGCTTTTGAGGTCTCCTAGCTAAGGAAATGGCCCCGGTCTAACCCTTCAATCATTAAGGTTTTGGTGTTGATTGCAGCCTACACATTTGCAGGACAGTGCCTTCAATTAAAACTTTGGTGGAACTGCAGAAAAATGGCTTTTGACATCATGGTGTATTGAAAACTGAGTGTCAATGCACAAAAGATTTTCGGTGGTAATAAGCAGAGATAGTTGTAGGGTAAAATCTGGGAGATATACAACAATGCATTTAAAAGGCAATTTTCATAAATTTAGAGGTCAGTAAAAAAAAAATGAAAACTGCACATTTAGCCCTATTTTATTTTGTTTTTCCTTTTAGTCATTTATTCTTCCCCCTTTCATGATCCAAACCAAAAAATGTATGAAAAGACATTGTCAGTAGACAAACTCAAAGTTTTCTCTGACCTTCTCATATATGTCTCTTTCTTGATTATTTTGCTTTATTTATTTTTAACAGATGAACTTGGAAGTCTTGGAGTTGACTTTGGTAATAATAATTATCTTTAATGAGGTTAAATGTACTTATTTAACTTAGTTAACGGCGAGGAGCTAGCTTCTCAGTAGTTGGCTTGGATGTGCAACTCAAGTGTTACTTTATGTGCCTCCATGCGCAACTCAGGTGTTACTTTATGTTTATTCATTATGGTGGAGAAGTTTGGTTAAAGAACAATTTGGGATGTGTGTTTAAAGTCATCATCTCAACCATTAAGTTTCTCACCTAATATATCCTAAACCAATGTGGGACTGTGATACTTGACAACTGGTTATAAAATCATCACTTTTTAACTTGTTTTCGATGAATAGGATGAGGAGATTTTCCAAAGAAATGACCAAACAAACCAAATTAAACTAACATTTACGTCTTTTTTCCCCCATCATTCACTCTAATTAACCTCTCGGGAAGCGCGGGCTTTCTTTGGTGGGTTCAAAAGGTCACGTCTGTAGGTTGTATTTGGTTGATTTCGATCCATGTTGATTATTTCGACTATGATAGACAATTAACTTTCTTGGTTTGTATTGTTATTTTCCTGTAATCTGATCGGTCAACTTTGTTTAGGTGGCCCCGGTTTTAGTAGTTGCACTGTAATGGTTTAAATCTTTACACTATGTATTCAACTCTTTCATTTGTCTCTATTATTCAGAACATGGAATGCGGGGTCCAAGACCACCCTTCAGACATCATGGACCACACCCAATTCCTCCATTTGGTCCTGGAGGACCACACGGGCCCCGTATGCCACCGGGTGGTCCCATGCCAAGACCACCAGGTCCTATGATGATGGGTCCCCCTGGACCACACCCTCGTGGACCCCATGGGCCCATGATGCGAGGTCCTATGCCTGGCCCTCCTGGTCCTCCAGGTCCCATGGGTATGCCGCTAGGTCACATGCGACCAAGGATGCCTCCAGTAGATCATGATGGGCCACATATGTGGGGTGATAGGGGCAGAGGGAGGAGACCTGGAAAACAACAGATGCAACGGCAAACAAGTAGAGAAAGTCCGAAAGTGAAGAAAAGCCCAGCCATTAACAATAAACCAAAGTAAGTAAACTTGCCTTTGACATCAGTCCTTGTAAAAGGAAAAGGTGCACATGAGCTTGTGAATTTCCTTCGCTAAGGAAACAACGTCATTGGCAAGGCTTGAAAACCTTCATACCCGCAGTCTGAGGTGTTAACCGCTTGGCCATGCATGCCTCCTTTTGTAATGTAAAAAGATATATGTAAAAAATCCTGAAATTTTGTGATGGATGGTAGTAATTCAATGTTGAGAATTGAAGGTTTCAGTTGGTGAAACATCAACAAAGTCATCACTGATAATTAGGAGCTCGTTCAGCACATTACGCCTTAACTTAAGCTCAGTGGTAATATAACATATGAGTGCTTAAAAGTTATACAGCCGGTAGTTTCAAGGGAACATAAGACCTTACTTGCGCAAAGGTTTAGTAATTTTGAGCTCTATAAGCCCAGCATATTATGAAGCAGAATTTAGTGGGGTTAAAACATCTTTAAACCTTGGATTCAGGATCAATGCATGTTTTGAGGAACCTATCTTTTGACTTATTTTTAATTTTGTGTCTTAGAAAAGAAGATTCTAAAACAGTAGAAGACTCTGGGCCAACACCTAAAAAGGTAGGCAATTTTCTAAGGCCATTCAGAAGCTACATTGTACAAATGAACAGGAAGTTTATCCACCCAATGTTGTAGCTGTGAGAACACTCGCCTCCCATATATATGTGCAGCGTAAATATCAATAGCTCTGTTGAAGCTTTTGTTCATCCTGCCCATGTAGATTTGAGTACTGAAAAAAAGTGCTATGTCACAAAATTCATTGAGAATCAAACAGTTGGAATTGGCACTGACGTGTTTTTGATGCCCAAAATGTTTGATTTAATACTTGGGAGAATATTTCTTTGCCATGAAGCTGTGATTTTGTAATTTACCAATAATTTTGTCACTAACATTAAGTTCCGTCGTGAATAAGGAGGTGTAAATAGCAATACATGTATAAGCAAAATGAACAGCCATGACACAGCCCCTTAAAAAATAAAATACATATAACACCGTGGTATCAGATACTTGTAGTACTTTGGCCTAATATGCTTAAGCTTTTTTGTGGTGTCTCCATTATGAAACAAATAGTTGGTATATCATAATAAATAATAAAATATTTGTAAAGCGCTTTACAATGCTATAAAAATGTGTATAAAAAATAAAATCCTAGACTAATTTACATATAATTTTTACATTGTAGCAGAAACACAAACAAAAAAAAAATGATAAAAAATAAAATCATAAGATAGTTCATAAACTTGCTTAAAAAGATAGGTCTTCAGCTTAGAATTAAATTTACTTACATTGTCGATCAATCTAATATCAGTAGGCAAAGAATTCCAGAGGAGAGGGGCAACGACTGATAGGGCCCTGAGACTGTATGTCTTTAGGCTATAGGGTTCAATGACAAATTGCCATTTGTCAGAAGATGAGTAAAGGCAGCTTGCAGTTTCATAAACATGCAATAGTTCTCCTTAAAACATATAAGATTAATCATATATGTATATCTATCAATAATTGATAGATTATTACATCTCTACATATTTCAGGCTAGTGGCGTCAGCTGCTTGTAGTACTTTGAGCTAACTATGCTGAAGCTATTTTGTGGTGTCTTCATAATGAAATAAATTGCTATATCTATTGCATTTGAACATATTATTTCAGGCCAGGAAGTCAGAAGATGATTTGGAGGAGCTTGATGAGGAGAAATTGTTGAAGAGTGATGACGAAGGGGATGGGTTAGTTATCATTTTCTCAACTTTTTCTTCAGAGTTTTGTCAGTTGATGCTCTTGTAATCAGTAATTTATTTTCCAGTGGAACAATCATAGATCTTCATCGGATCTATCTGCTTTTTCTGAAATTTTTAATATGTATATGCATATACTTGGGCCACCGTGATGTCTATTTTATGAAAATCAGACTTGGTTAAAATTCTAGCATTTACATTTTATGACCATTGGTAGCTGCCATGCTTGAACCCAAACTACTAAAACATTTTGGGTGATAATTAATGGTACTTGCTCTAAGTGGAGGGCAATCTAGTTTAAAATCACGCTAAGCTCACAGGATTTTTGCAGGGCAAATAATGTTGACCTGGATGCTGTAAGCATACATGGTGATGATGAGTTAGACGACATTGACAAAGAGATCAAGGGGCTTTCCGAAGGAGCCGCTGAGAGCAGCAAGAAAACTCCTCAGAAAGGTACCTTTTTAAAGATGTTTTGCTGAGCGATTTTGGAGACATACAGTACCACTCAGAAGTTACCACTCTATTCTCAATCCATGCTTGAATCAAGAATTGTGTAAAAATTTGAAATTTAATTCTTGATTGTTGCATCTTGATTCTCGATACCCAATTCACCAAACCAGAACAATCTCTGTGAAGCTTTGTTGATACTTATTTCAGCTTGATACAACAACCTTTGTTCAAGTTTTGAGTAATATTTATTGTCTGTTTTCTCAATGTTAACAAGTTGAAATGGTTTTTGAAGCAAGCTGGCCACCCAGACAACACCATCCCCAACTTTTCATGTTTATTCAAAGTTACTTACGATGTTGCGTAGGGATACAATTTTATTAATTGTCTGCTGTGAACTAAAGTGATGGATTAATATTAATCATTATTAATAATTATTCAAAGGTGCGGAGGATAGTAAAAAGGAGACAACTCCGGTTGCTATGGTGAAAAAGGACATAAAGAATGACAGTGACAGTGAAGATGAAGGGAAGAAGACAAGGCAGCGCTTCAAGTCTGAGAGACCGAAAGAGCAACACAAAATTGAAAAACATGAACCAAGTATGTTGATTAGGACCAGTGTACTCGAAGCTCTGAGAAGGGCTGTGAATAAGATCTTAAGGCCAGGGATTTCCCCTGATTACTATGAGCATCACCTTGGCTACTTTCATTAAAACCAAAAGAACTTCCTAGCTGTTCAACCTCCTGGCTACTAATTGCATATACCCAGCAACTTGAAATCTTAGCAACAGTCCTGCACAATCGAATGACAATGTGAAGTTTATGAGCCTTCTGGGATGGTTCTTATAGGTGTCCACTTGCAGGAGTTTAGAAATCAGAAAAAATTCAATGGCAGAACTTTAAATCGCTGTTTGTTATAGCATGGCCGCTCATTAGGTTGCATCAATTTGGAAATGATAAGAGTTCAAATGGGGCTTTTCTTTTTCGCTATTTGTGAGTCCCCTTAGCAGTATTCAGTGAGAGAGTCTTCACTCATGACTGTGATTACTTTTTATGAACTGCTATGTCTCGCTTCAGGATCTTACCATCTACTTTGTACTCTCCTATCAAGAGACACCATTAACATTTTATATTGTGCTGAAGAGTGTTGTGAAATGTACTACCTTGCAATAGAAAATTAATAACAATAAAAACAGCAATAACAACATTTAATCAACATTTGTTTTCTTTTCTAGGGAGAGACTTCAGAAAACAAGATGACAGAAACTGGTTCAGAAGAGATCAAGGACGGGGGCGTGGACGAGGGGGACCAATGATGTACGAAATTCATAACTCTTTTTTTTATTTCACCTTCTATGGGTGAAGTCTACAGTTTACTAAAGGATCTACAATGTACTTTGTAAATTACAGTTATTGACAGCACCCAACAGTCAGTGTTGTTTCTTTTTTCCTGACAAAATCACAGCTTCTGTTAATGATTGTACTAAAACCATGCAACCATTATTTTTACTGTATTTGCAATGCAACATTTCTAGGTGTGCATACAAACATGATGTTCTCCACCCTGTTATCTGTTGTTCCATTGCTATTGTGTCAACACTGTGTGTAGTGTAGTGGCATTGATAGAAATCAAATGTTTAGCTGAGGATTTTGTTTTTCTTTTAGGGGACCACCACCGCCTGGGATGATTCGGCCAGGCATGCATCCGCCCTTCCCCCCAAGGGGACCTGAACCCTTCATGCATGGACCCAGACCAGGAATGGGACCAGGGCCAGAACATGATCCTGGATTTGGTCCCAGACCTCGTTTTCCAATGGGGCCGAATGGTCCATTTCCTGGTCACATGCCTGGACCCCCTGATGGTCATATGCCAGGACCACCAAGTAAGTTTGCAGAAGATAAAGATTTGTATATCACAATCTGCTCTTTTTATTTGAAAGTTTTGTGCATCATCTTAGCCTGCAGTGCAGCTGTATTTTCAGGCAAGCAAGCTGTAAATATTTCCTCTGTTTTTGAAAGCAAAGGAAGATTGGGTAGTGTTAAGGTGCTGGTAGTAGGGGAGGGCAAGGGTTGAAAGCGGAGAAGTGAAATGGGAGGAAGAGTTTTAATGCTGATCTCCATCCCCCCCAAGCCCCCCGCCCTGATCCCTTCCCCCCATCCCTTTCCCACCCCCTGTGACTGGTGCATCCCAATCCAAGCCAGTTCTAGTGCTTGTTTGTCTTCCAGAAATGCATGCACTGCAGCCTAACATCACTCAAGACCTTGTTGAGGATCATTGGTCCTTAAGATATTATTATCTTTTCACTGAGATTAAATTCTAATCAAAACTTGCCTCTAATATTTATTGTTTGTTTTCAGGGCCACCACAGGGAAAGAACATCCATATCAACCCTCATTTTAGACCTCCACCTGGTGGAAGAGGAATGCCAGAAGGTAGTTTATGTCTTGATCACATGGCTTTAAGTTCTAACAGCACTTGATGGCTCTTAGTCACTTACTTCTGCTCTTAGGCAAAAAGAAAATCTTATATTATGAGTACAGATTATCACAGTTAGTTAGTGCAAGGCCTTCTGGGAGGTTGGATTCCCAGGTTTGGCCTCAAATCCCTGTTTTGACTTCTTTCCTTACCATTAAGCTTTAATTCCTTTAAATACCTGTAAAAATGAGCAGTGATGGAGAGATGGGGGTGTGAAATGAGGGCACCATCTGCCTCAGGTGTGTCTGTATAATGAGTACTGTTATGACTTACATGTACTGTACCAAGTGTAGGTAGATATCCAAATACTCTCTCAGAATGATTTACAGAGATTTCAATTACTTTTCAAGAAGATTTCAGAGTGATCTGAAGTGAAAGTTGAGACGGAGTAGACTATGGTAGTTGTAGTAGCGTGATTAAATTGTCTATTTAGGGGACCATTACAATGCTTCTCAAATGAGACTGTCTAAAATGAAAATTAATACTTAGTTGTGTAAAAACATTTGGCAGTTTGCTGTGTGGTTCTGCCAATATTGTATAGTGCATCATGTTTCCAGATAACTTATTGTGTTTTTCTTTTCCATAACAGGCCCAGGTCCTATGCGAGGACCTCACATGGCTCCTCCAAGACCCGATATGCCAGGGTCCCGTATGCCTGCACCCCATCCAGGTCCAGTGCGTCCAGAAGGTGCTTTCCCACCAGGCCCTGGAGGAGGAGACTTTGGTCCTAGAGGACCACCTCCTGGAGGTCCCAGAGGACCCCTACCAGAACAAGGACCCAGA
The DNA here is from genome assembly GCA_942486035.1 of Porites lobata. Classification (NCBI taxonomy): domain Eukaryota; kingdom Metazoa; phylum Cnidaria; class Anthozoa; order Scleractinia; family Poritidae; genus Porites; species Porites lobata. Next base: position 769,577 of record CALNXK010000177.1, on the reverse strand, counting down.
CCTGGAATGACTCCTGAACATGGCCCACGCCCTATGGGCCCAGGGGGACTTGGACACCTCCCAGGTCCTGGACAAGGCCATGGACAAGGACCTAGCCCAAGACCTGGCCCTGGGCACTTTCCTGAAGGTGACATGAGACCACCCCATGGAATGGGCCCTGGTGTTCAACTGCCACCAAGGGTGAGAATTATTATTTCTTTACCTCTGTAAACTACACTACCAAGACTTCTCAAAATTATAGTGGGGGGAAAAACGCAAATGTAATTTTCTGAGGTACCGAAAACTGCTTAGTGCTGAATGGAATGTCTCTGATTGTGAATTTTAGGGTATGCCTCCAGGAGCACCAAATGCAATGCCACCACATGGCCCCGCTGGCCCCATGCCAGGGCGTGGTATGGTACAAGGAGGACTTGGACCTCATGTCAGTGGTCCAGGAGGACCTGGTCCCTTACCAGGTCAACAGCATCAGGGCATGGCACCAAGAGGACCCTCAGCAGCCATGTCATCTTCAGGTGTACCCCCTGGAGGCCCTATGCACCCAGGAGCCATGCAGCAAGGAATGCGTCCTCAAGGGATGAATGCTGATGTCCCCATGTCAGAACCTGAAAGGATCGTAATTGGTCATCGTGTTACAGTTCCCAACATGGAAGTAGCCAATGCAGCGATGCGACCACCGGGATTCAATGCCATGGGAGCAGCAGCTGCTGCTGCAGCTGCCGCCCAGGGAGCTAATCTAGCAGCCGCTGCTGCTGCGGCTGCAAGGCAGCAACAGTTTCCATATGGACAGCAGTATCCTTATGATGCGTATTCAGCCATGTATGGTGCAGAATGGCAGCTGATGCAGCAGCAAAGAGATGCTGCTTATGCTGCTGCTGCCGCTTATGGTTTGGACAAACATGCTAAGGTAAGCAGACTAAAGAGCGCTCTCCAAAAGTCAGACTGGTCATATTGAAAATGAAATACGGTTGAACCTTCCATAAGCTTCCACCCAAAATGGTAAGGGTTAGTGTTCACTTCCGAGAGATGATGATGAGAATTGGTCCTCAGGGGGTTGGTTCTTTCCAAGAGTAGATCCTGAGACATCTACTTTAGTAAGAAAATTAATTGCACGCAATTTCTAAGTTACAAGATGTGTAATTCCATGTAACTTCTCATTTAAGGTTATTTTAAGATATTCTGAGTAGAGTAATACACTCAGTGAATGTAGTGAACATACAAGAGGGTAAAAACAGTGGAAAATTATAAATCCATCAGCCCAATAGTTACAGTCACTTTAAGGCGCAATACTGACCAACATCAATTTTCTCCTGACAATATCCAATATGTTGCCAAGAGAAATGGGTATGAGAACTAATGAAATGATCACTAAAGAGAAAATGCTTTGATCTGTTAACCAACTCTCTCAACCAATTCTTTAAGAAAATGTATGAAGATCAGTATGGAGAGTATATATAACAATTATTCACGGAAGTGGACTTGGCTAGTGGTGGTTATATTTACCGAGATGCAAAGCTTATTTGGGGGTTTGACAATTCTGAGGCTGTTAAAACAGATATCACACAGGAATGAATTGTGAGTGCAGTTTCGAGGAGGGGGGGAGGCGGGGTGGGTTACACAGAGTTGAGAGTCACACATCCTTAAGTGAACCAGTAGATTATACTCTAAATTTTTATTTTCCTCTCATTAGAGCCACAAGTCAAAGAAGCATCGTAGACGATACAGTGCAGATAGCGCAGACAGTGACTTCAGCAGTGCTTCAAGATCGCCTTCAAGATCTGTTTCTCGCTCATACTCCAGATCACCGGCAAGGTCTTGGTCGCGTTCGCGTTCATTGTCATTGTCAAGATCTCGATCAAGGTGCATTGTCATTGCGTTATTTCTAGAATCAAATTTAGGGCGGTGGTAACCTGATACCAATCCAAGATGGCCATGATTTCAAGTCCGCCAAGGGCCAAAAATTTAGGCAACTTTAACTTGGATGTCCGTTTATCCAACCATATTGAGAAATCTTGGGTTGTGATTCTACGGCTAACATGACAGTGGCCAACTCGAAAGCTGTCGCTCCTTTGGCCACAGTGCAATTATCTCCATAGATTTTCTTTGTCTTTTACGTATCATTATGTAAATGCTCGTAAATTTGTTTTAAAACATTGTTAATATTAATGTCCTGTAAACGGTTTTAAAGTCAAACTCATCAACATGTGGCTGTTTTTCCATTTCATCATCTCACACCAGTGTAATGTGTTGATTTTATTTCTGCTATCTTATTCAGTAAATTAAAGAGTTAAACAGTCTTGCTGGAAACGCTTAAATCTGCCTTTTGCGTTTGTAAACTTGGTGGATCACTTGTGAAAAGATTCTTGTTTTGCTGTTTTTTTATTCTGATCTTTTGTTGTTTGTATAACCAACAGATTTTTAAATAGCCAAGCTAACCCAAGACTCGGCGAGATGCAAAAGAGTTTCGTTTATCGAGTTCATTGTTGTATTTATTTAGGTCATCATCTAGGTCAAGATCATTTTCAAGGTCAGTCTCGCCACGAACTCCTCAGCAGCGGTCACCTGTACGCGTAGCAAAACCACCGCCACGATCAAGACGAAATGTGGACAGTCGAAGAGAACGAGAAAGGGAAAAACCAGACAGGAGTCGGGAGAGAGAAAGGGACAGACCAAGGTTTGTAAAGTTCCTTGTGCTTGGTTAACTCTTTAAACATTAAGACTGTCTAAAACCAGAATTTAAGGAAAATCGTCATATCTATTTTTAGTAAATTAGAAAGAACCAGTGAAATTGTGTGAAAGTACTGCGAAATAGTTTCTGTACAGTGTTTCGTGTGCAGACACGAGATTTTATTTCTGCCCATGGTTTTCACAACCTGGAAGAGCTTTTCAAATTGTGACCGTCAGCGAAAGGGTAGAGTTAAATATGGGGAATCTGTTTCTTACAATAACCTTACTTTTCGACGATCCTATTGAAACAAGCTTAAGTTTGAGGCTTATCAAAGATACATACAGTCAAAGATCGCTTAAGTGTAGCAATGACATAATGTTTCCACAGAGAACGACCTGATAGAGGCAGTGACACATACAGAGGCCGCGAGAGAAATGACAGAGAAAAACCAAGGGAGAGAGAGAGGGAGCGAGATCCACGAGAACAACACGATTCTCGAGATGCGCGTCACGACAGGTCACGTGACAGAGATCGGGATAGAGACAGAGGGGATCGCGACAAAGGAAAAGAGCGAGATCGAACAAGGGACAAAGATAAGTCCAAGGACAGCCATCGAAGAAGTCGAAGCAGGGATAGGTCATCTCACCGACGGGAGAGCAGGGAAACTAGGCATTCTGAAAGTAATTCGTCCAAGGTAAGGTTACTTTTTTCAATGTCTCAGAGACTACTGAATAGTTTTCCTTTTGAAAACATTACAAGTGTGCGCGAATTGTTATAATTGTAACTGTAAAGTATAGTACTACGAATAAATATAAATATACGTATATCACCAAGGTACCTCTGGTTTAACGATATGCTATATTTAGTACAAAAGGTCTTTTGAATCTTTAAATGTAAGCGGTTGTATACTAACTTTAGTTCCGTAGAGTCAATTTAATTGTAAGATAAATTAACCTTGTGACATAACCATGCCGATTAAACAAAATATATCAAAAACTTCAGAGCCACGTGACGTGGCATTTACCGAGTCGGATATCTGAATAGAATGCGAAAAAAGAACCAATCTGAAGCACAGTGCCTGGGAAGAAATTTAGTGTTTATTTAACAGACGCGCTGAATGCTGAACACTGCACCTTTTTTACATTAGGAAACACAACGGCGTGTGAACACTTCTTCATAAGATAAATTAACCTTATGACATAACTATGGAAACGTCAAAAACTTCAGAGAGTGACCGTGGCATCTACCGAGTCGGAGATCACGATAAAAGAACCAATTTGCTTCTGTTTCTGTTTGTGGAAACAACACGAAAAATGTACCGCAAGAGATTGCTTTTTTCACGCTGTTTATAACCACGACAATTGTACATTCTTCTTTTAACAGCGTATTGTGGTTGGGCCCTCTGAGAGCAAGACTAAATCGTCGGGCGCCACGCCTGACTCAAAAGCGAACCGTGTTGTTGTGACAAAAGCATCAAGTGGCGGGAAACCTTCAAACCGTGTTGTGATTGGCTCATTACCTGAGAATATCACACCAAGCCGGCTAAAGGAGCTGCTGCAAGGCATTGGACCAATTCAGGTATCAGAAGAAACTCTATAATTCACCCTTTCAACAGGTCCCAAAATAAGAATTCCAGAAAAAAGTTCACAAATTCTATTTTGTAAAATACTAAAACGAACTGGTGCTATGTGAAGGAACTTGTGAAGAGCCGAGGTCTCTTTTCAGTGGTCAAACCAAAGAATTTCGTCTACAGACTCGAAAGTTAAAACCAAAATAGTAAATAAATAGTATCATGTTGAAGAAGGTCCATGTGAAATCATGGTCACAGCATGGATAGTATTTCATCCACAGACTCAAAAGTTATAACTACATACTAGATGAAAAGCACCATGTGAAAGTACTGCTGAAGAAGTTTCAAAAGTAGGTTGAGTTTGATCGTCCGGGTGAACGTAGTCCTGAATAGGAATGTTGTTGTTGACAGTGACTGACGTTTCGACAACCTGTGCGGTAGTCATCTTCAGAGTCACTGTCAACATCAACAGTCCTATTCAGGACTACGTTCACCCGGACGATCAAACTCAACCTACTTTAGAAATGACTCCTGGGTTCAAACCTTTCATTGAAGAAGTTTCATTTGAATGGTAACACCATAGGATTGCAGGGTGTACTAATTGTCACAAGCCTAGTTCTCGTGAGTAAAGAAGATAAAATAACTTAGTTTGTTTTGTGAGTGACTTTTGTGTGTTTACATTCCCAGCAACTTAAGATGTCCACTACAAAACACAAGGCTTTGGTGACATTTGAAAAGAATGAACATGCATTGGCTTGTCGCCGCAAATTTCACAGGTAACCTGACACTTAATATTGTTCCAAGTTTCTTTGTTTTGTTTTAAACAAGAATTCCCCCTCTATCGATGCTTCAATCTACCTCTTCTTGTACTTCTTTTCAGAACCGTAGTGGACGACAGCCAAGTCACAGTTGACTTTCTCTGATAATTTTTCTTTTTTGCCAAGAAACTTTTCCGTGATTTTGACTTTTTTTGTGTGTGCGATGTCCTGTTGTTGTGATGTGTATGTCGTTGTTTTGAACATAAAACCTGGCTTTGGGACCAAATTATTAGAAGAGGAAACTGGTCAACTATCTTTAAAAAAGCCTTTGTAAATAAATCACTTTTGGAAAGAAGCCTTTGTGTAGATAAGTACATCTGATAGAAGTCTAACTTCTGCTTTTCTGTTAGTTAACTTAAATGTGGACTGATTCATGTTGATAGAACTTTTCTCGACAGCGTTTTAATATCGTTTTTAATGTGCTTGAATATGTTTATCCACACAAGAAAAGTATTATTATATTAGTTTGTCGACTTTTTATAGATATTTTCCCAAAACTACGATTTCCTCCTATCGTTATTCACGTTTTTTTTTTCTGTTAATAAGCTTAATCGTAAATCCCGAACAATTTTGTTCGCATTTTAAGGGTAAAAACGGTCGATTTATCGCCATACTGGCTCTATATCAAAGCAAACATTTAGTGGGTTGATTGGCATGATATAAGAGAATAATTAACTAACAAAAAATTCTTTATGTAATGAAATTTTTATCATATTTTTCTCTTTTGCTCCAATTGGCTGGGGATGGGGTTTAGATCAATAAGGTTAGATGTCCTTTGGTACCGTTCTTCTCTGTTAAGGTATAATATAGCCATTTGATCTATTCAAGTCCTTTTACTTCTAGAGTCAATAATGGAATTATCTAACGTGGTTTTAACTAAGAGATGATAATAATGAGACAGGGTCTGGCTCTTGAGATATGTGAATTTCATCAAGTTATTTTTAAACCAATTAAACCCTTGAAATTAACTGGAAGTCGGTTTCCGGAGAGGTCCGCAAACTTTTATTCAGTGTTGTCATGAGAGAATTCATTTAAACTGTCGCCATTACAATATTGGGGACCTTAAGATCCGACGACGGCGACGGCAATGAGAACGTCACAAAAGCAATAGGTTTAATAATCAAAACAACAATTTTGTACGTGCATTGCCCTTTTTTGTAGATTTCTTTGCCGTCACTGCACGACTACGACGTGAAAATGCCTAATTTCACGTTGTACAGAGGAAAGTACACAAGCGACGACGAAATTTCCTCCCTCTTTCTGAACTTGGATATGGTTCTTAGGAATTCAACTTTGGAAGGGTTCGCTATGAAGACTGAAAGGACGCTAATTCACTTTTTCAGCGACGTTTTCTCTGCCGTCTTCGTCGTCGGATCTTAAGGTCCCTATCCCGCATTGTTTGCTTTGAGGCAGTCGCGCGTAGACTTGATGAGCGGACGTCTTAGGGATTATACTTCCGTTCACGTGCAACCTCTAGAAATAGCTTTTAGTAAAATTCACATATCTCGGCCAACGCCCTAAGATTTTCTCTCTGTCATATAATTCTCTCTTGTTTTAACGTATGAGTGTGGGTGAAATCAGGCAATGTTACCATTCAAATGAAAGCTACCGAGCAATACTTTGCTGCGGTACTGTCATTATACAAACAGTGATTCTTAACTTTGGATCTCGAGGATATCATTCAACTGAAACGTCCTAATAATTACTTTGATCTGGTCCACTCTGGGATTAAAAGGTCAAAATACGCGTAGGTTGAATTTCACTAATGTGTCTCTCAAATATTAGAGAAGCAGGAATGAGAAGTGATAAGTCTGTGCTATCTATCTCTCTGAAACATCAGAGATCAAGTCCGTTTTCATCGTAGCCGTCCATAACTGAAAATATCTGAAAGGAAACATAGAGCATTAGTTATCAATTCGAGTCTGAAAAAAGGTGTTTCCAAATTGTTACTAAAACACGAGGGGTCATGTTTGCAGAGACATATCCCAGGGATATGTTAGAGGACTTCTCCCAGGGATATATTATTAGATGCATTTGCTAGGGATATCCTAGGGGTGTGAAGCCATGAAGCCTCGTGTGTACAGTTTTGCAACACATCCCTGCAACGGACCCAGTTGTTAAGCCTATCGGGGACTTGTTTCAAATCAGTCTTTGTGTACTCTACGTGATTTTGTTACTGCTTCGCGTCGATCAGTACCACGTGACCCTCGTGTTTCCCTTTAATTTCTGGGGTTTGCATCGTTGTGTAGTGGATACGAAAACGTTTTATTAGTTATCTCTTACGCAGTCAGCAAACAAATTCTTTGATTCCAAGGCTCTCCTCTCCAAGGTATATGGAAAAATTTTTCTGTTACGCCATCTGACACATCGCTGATGAAGTTCGACCGATTCGGACGAAACATTCGTTTTGGAATTTCCTATACTGAAAATTTTTCGATGACGTTACTTTCTGTCTTAGTTCTTGGTGACTTAGTATAAAAGGTTAAATTGTTTTACAAAGTGCCAGGTTTTATGTTGCGTGTTACTCTGTTATGTTCTGTGTTTGTGGTTTACTTAAGGCGATGATTATTGAGAAACGCATTTCTATAAAGAAGAACTTCCAAGTTACGTACAACCATGCAAGAACTTGTACTGAAAAAAGACCATCTCTAAGGTGACTGTAATACAAGCCACTTTCCTCAAATGTTGGACAGCTCAATTTCATGGTTTCAGAGAAGTGGACATTACGAAAGCTTGGAGCTGGATCTCTTTCACTTAAACTGCAAGACACCTTGGATCATGTGTAAAGAAACAGGTTTTTACACGTATCTGTTAAACATTAATAGTTACTTTGCTATCTTTCCATCATCTGTCAAGGCTGCTTTGTATTTAATATTTTGTAGCAAAGGAGAAGGATTTAATTAAACACAAAAAAAGAAGGTTTATTACCTACAGATGCAGTGTTTATCTAGTTAATATGACTGTTCTTAAAGTTAAGCAAGTAAGGGTTATTTGTTAAAACAAAACCTTCTTAATTCCCTTAAGGTCAACATGGTTTAATATTATAGAGTTAATTATGAGATAAGCTAAGCTTAATGTTCTATGTCACCTTAGAATAATATATGATAGATTACAAGTAATTGCACTGATCTTATCACTAGATTGCACAACTAGTGTTTATTATAGCCTGTACTTGATTGTTTTGGTAAATCTAATCAGAAATCTGCATTCATCAGAGGGCACTTTTTAGCCATCTTGGGCAGTCTGCCCTTTTTTAGTGATCTATGTCCTTTTTGTGAATGCGTCATCAACGGTAAACGTGGGCGAGATATACTGCATTAGCAGGGTACTTCTATTGTGTGTACAGCGTGAATACTTATTTTTTTAAAGTTATTATGAAAATATTAACCTTTGCAAAAGATCACAACTTTTAAACAAAATATTTGACTTATATAATAGCTTTGTTTATTATCAGCTAAAACAATTCTATCATTACACAAGTACAAGTATATATAATTTACTATTAACTTGTTTCCTTTCTTCAACCAGCAATTATTTAAAGTATTTCAGTGTAATCCATGGTTACTTTCCAGCTATTAATACTCTCATTCGTGTACATTTTTTGCTTCAAATCTGTTTTGCAGCCTTGACAGTATCCTAGAAAACAAACGTTGCATTTTGCCCTTTTAATTAACTACTATGAATGCGCTAAGCAAAATGATGACAATGTATTTTGTTTTCTAGGACACATTTTATTGATTTGTGTGTGTACATGTACAGAAATGTTTTTTTTTTTAGAATCCCAACACAACATAATCTCTGTTTAATATTTGAATTAATATTTTAAAAAAATTTTGCAAATAATGTTAGTGCTTAATTCTCTAGTTTTATTTGGTTTACGGCTAAGTTATATTTTTTGGTAAACTATAAATGTTTGTTTCAGTCTTTAACTGTAAGCGCACGAATCATTTTAGAAATTACAGTTGCACGACTGCCTTACCTTTGAAACAAAATTGATATTTTATTGGTGTACCTTGTTATCCTAAATAGAAGGGCAATTTTAACGTCGTATTTGTTATTTTCTAAGCTTGGTGTAAGTAGTAAGTAAGTAATTTTATCGGTAAAGCAGTCTAACATACTCGCTTTTTAAACTTACGTATCCATTCGTAATCATACGTTTATTTTATCTTTTATCTATTTGATATATAAACAATTTTTTTTTTCAAAATAACTATCTATTCGGAAATGGCATGCTATTATTGAAAAACCTGTTCTGCCTTAGAATGGGTTGTACATAGCGTCTAGTGAGCGTTAGCTTAGTCTCATGTACCTGAAAGGTTGGCAGGTCGACTGTCGATTGAGTGTTGCACTGTTGCAACGTACAAGATAAAATGGGTTGGTTTTTTTAAGGAGTCTAGACATTAGACACTAAATCAATTTCCTGTTCCGTTATTATTGTTACAGATCTATTTTTGTGTGTATACGGTCTTTTTGTTGACCATATTTTATACTGACAAGCTTTGCGTACGAAAGTGAATATGTGAAATTTCATTTATTACTGCTTAAATTCAGGTTGGGAACACAATGTACATTATTAGATAAGTATGTCTCATATACAAATAATTTTCATATATAAGTGATATCTAAAAGTACCTCATATTGAAGATTCTGACATGAATATTGGCAAGGGTATAAGTTAGATGCTTTCTCTTGTTATTTAGCCACGATAAGGAAAAAATACGTTTAAACGAACAACTGTTTTTTTACGAGGTCAAAAAAAATATCAAAACCAAAAAGTCCTAAATCTTATCAGTTTTGTAGTATTCCATGATAAGTATCGTTATTCATAAACCTGGGCTTGTTATGTTGCAGAAGTTTGCAAGTACATGATTTCTAATGAAATAGTGTCTTAGAAAACAAGTGTTATCTGTTGGATAGATGTTATAATGTTTGTCTGTATCAGACAGTTAATGAAGACTAAATTACGTGATCTAAGATAGATTATCGTAGTTTATAGAGACAAAATTTTAGGGGTGTTGACAAAATGATTTCATAAATTCGGGTTTAGGAAAAGGTAGCTTTTCGTACTTTTTTTATTTTGAAATAGTGAATGTGGGTTACTTACGGTATATGTATCGACGGTGTAATTTAGAGAAGGGTTGGGAGAAGGGTAAACTTTCTCACAATCAAATAGGTCAATTTATTATTTAGCCAGGAGTTTATGCCAATGTGAGCTTTTTTATTACTTTCTTGTTTTACGAAAACAATGTCCTTTATGCGTTTTTCCCTTTCTTTTTTTTAAGAAGGAGCTAATCGTTAAACTGTTACTTCATTTCTTAATATAGTAATCTCTACGCGTTCATATTCTTTTAATAAGTTTTGGATCACATTGTAAGACGTCATAGGATTTGACGGTGTTAGAGCACGCGTTAAAAATTGCTTTATCGACCTCCTGTCATGTTTAAGTCGGAGGTATAATTACTGTTATTTAAATGAGTGATTCAGCGGGAAGTTATGTAAAATGTTTAGAATTTATAGTAAGTTGGAAAAAAACTCAGCGTATTACTTAACGTAGGGATTTAACTGTGCAAGGTAAATGCGGTAAAGTAATAGTTCACGGCTTGTTATCTGTCGATTCTTATTACACCATGGTTCAGTACAATTCTACTTTTGGCTTCTAAGCATGCGTGAGAATAATGCTAAACGGTGTTGTAAATAATCTACACAATGTGTAGTTTAGAATATGAAAAAGTATACATTTGCCAATAACACTTTTTGGGAATGGAAAAATAATTCAGCTTGATACAATGCGCTCAAGTTATCCTCAAAATTGTGGCCTTGTGTTAGATAAAGACTTTAACGATAGGCCCATATATTTATTTGTAGATTTCTTTTAACCTACTCGTTTTGTTGAAGAAAGTAATCATTTTTTCTTCCTGGTGTTCGAAACGTTATAAACAAAGCTTCTAGGGGAAAACAGTTCATTTTCCTGGGTCGATTTGTACATCGGAAAAAGCACCCTGTCAATTTTCACTGAGCAGGGGAAAAAGTTTTACAGCTATGAAAAAATGGTTTATTTTCAGCATCGGGCAAAGAAACGTTGAAAGTTACTTTCTTTGCTTTACGTCGTGAAGTACACCTTGCTTCTCTTTAGCGCAGCACGTTATTAAATTTTTGATAAGTCTGAGACTTATAAGAGAAACTTCAAGTGTTTTTATGTGTTCTGACCCAGCAATGAAGCGTTTCAGCGAACATTTTATCAATTACGGATCGCAAAATTCGGTTATAGGTACGGAGAGTCTACTTTGTACTGTGATCTCTTATAAATAAAATGATGTTAAAACATTGAGTCTCCTCAGTTCCTTTTATACGTCTATATTGTATTGATTGATTGATTGATTGATTGATGGATTGATTAATTTTCTTTCTACTTCCGTCTTCTAAAAGACGTCAGCTTCTGGATTTAAAGTTACTTAACGGAAAGGAGAAAATCTGATTCGAATTTCTTTAATGGCAGTGGTTCTTAACATTTTTGTGTAGCAAGATTTCTACTCCGTACAGCCTACCAATTTTGTTTAATCCCATATAGCACATGAGACTGGACTTAACAAAGTCAACTCAGGGAAGTCCGCCATTTTGTTCTAGCGAAGCCTCAGTTTAATGTCATGACGTCAAATTCTCAGTTGAAAAATCGATTTCTTGTCTCTTTTAAAGGCAAGAGTAGGGACCTTAAATAGTTTCGCGATAGCGACTTTTTTGGTTTCCTTGCGGAAGAAAACACTATAGGCTACCAGCGCTTTGTAAAAGGGCTGCGGCAGCAACCACAGCCGCCTTAGACCAGACTCCGTGGCGCTCGGCTGTTTTCGCCCCCACCAATTTTTTTCCCCTTTTCCTCCACTGCGGAGCCTGGTCCCAGGCTACAGCAGGCTATAGGTATATGATCGTCTTAGGAGTTGCAGTTCCTGGATCTGGTCATCATCTCGGTCAATTAAACAGCTGTACCAATGTCTAACGCAACTGTGCCAGATAACGATGTATCGGATAGTGAACATATTGAATGATCGATCTGTAGCCTGTCCTTATGCCGACTTACAATCGATATCTAGGTCCTACTGAAGAAAAGGCAGTGAGACGCTGACTGCCAAGAGTCACGGAATGACGTCATCGTTCAATATGGCCGCCATCTTTGATATAATAGCTGTCAAAGAGATATGAAAGTTATTTATAGTTAAGGGTGGAAACAGCTATCATTACCTGCATTTATTGAGTGATTTACCTACATCGTTGTTTCTGTTTCTTTGTTTGTCTTTTTTGGAGAGTCTCGTTTTTATACTTGAAGCTGAAATCAAGTACAAAATCGAAACAATTAGTAAAGTAGGTAAGGAAAATGCCATGGCCGGCATTTACGTTTCAGCAAAATTCTCCAAGTTTGGTTTCCCTCTTACTATTCCGTATGGTACACAGGCCATCGTGCTCCAGAAGGTGACGTTTGGTTAACATGATCAGTAACCCAAGGAAAGGTGCTTTTTCGCTGCGATGCCAGATGGTGGGTGAATTCGAGTACACTTAATTAACGAAGGATTTCAACCTACGAGAGTGCTCGTTGGAGAAGGGTAATAATACTCAACAAGTATCAAAGGGGGAGAAGAGATTCCTAGTTTCGTAGGTTATAATTTTATCAGATGCTGTCTATAACCTATGCGGTATGAATGCCAGAGGCGCACCTGACTGTAAGCCAGTTAAGCACGGGCTTAAAGATTTTGGGGGGAAATTTTATTCTCACAATTATTTTGACGATGCCAGTGACGACAGCAACTCCGGAACGATCATTTAGGGTCAAGACGTACTTGCGCTCTACTATACGAGCAGAGAGGTCCTCTGGGCTCGCGCTTCTTCATGCGTACAGGGACAAGAGCATCGACACAGACAAGGTGGTCCGGGAGTTTTGCGCCAGGCCTCGGCCTTACATTTTGGAATGCTACGCTAAAGCAGCTTTGTCTTTGCGTTCAACATGATATTGTATAGAAGTTGGGAAATACAACATTTATGTAAAGTGATTGTAACTTAAAGGTCCAACTAAAGTTTCTTTACGACCTCTAAAACCCTGGTCATGTACCGGTGTAAGTTAGCAAGCGTATATCAGCAACATTCTGGTTGCAGGCTTAAAGCTGGAAAATGCCTAGGAACACCCCTGAATGCGATAAATGTGAAAAGTTATTGTCTTTCCTGTGGTTTAACGAGGGGAGGAAGGAGGGGGCTTAACGGTATATTTAAACACAGCGGTACCTAAAGCAGAACTGACGCAAAAATCAACAACAAACTTTGATACCCTCTGGTGTTATGTCGAGGTATACAACATCTTATCTCAGGATACTGTGGATCTGTTCCAGTAACAAGTTTGGTCCCAGTTAAATAGTAAAGAAGGAAGAAGTACAACTAATTCCATTGCCACTTCTGGATGAAAAATACTTTTTGCGTTAGTTCCTGTGAGGATTGAAATTTGTTTGTTTTTAGGTTGTATGTAATATATGAGATTTAGCCAAGGCTAGAGGCGAAGCTCTCGTTTATGAATTTATAATTTGCTTCAAACAATAAACTTGTAATCCACTTGAAGTTGAGCCTGTGATCAGTGAAAAACCAGTAGCTTGTCAGCGGATAACTTCGTTACCTTGATGGGTCGACATGTGAGCCCGCTTAAAGGTTATGTAATACTAGTCCGCGGATATCCTGGTTTTGACAATTGTCGATTGACTTTGACGTGGATGTACAACATCAGGTTACCGGCTCATACACTAGCGGTCGGATGGTCACGTGACTGCCAATATTAAACAAAAGATGGCTTGCCTTTTTACTTAAAGTTAAACAGTATAATTTCTAGCAGTTTGTAGTACATTTAAAGTGGACAATGATTTTTTTCAATATCCATTTCTTGCATTGCGAGATCTAAACAACAAGTCTATCTTAAACGTGCAGGGTTTGTGGTTGTATATGAACTGAAATTCCACAAAACGCTTGTTTCCTGGAATTACCCTAATTAACTCCTATTTGGCTTTTTCCTTTTTTCATTTCTCTATGGCAACGTTTTACCAATTGGGTGTAACACCCAGGAGACATATTTGTTTTACAGAAGCTGTTATTTTGTCATCAGCAAGTTCTTTGCTGCCATTGCCGCGCATTGCAATAACATCACGACCTCAAGTCAAAAATTTAACTAACGTTCACGGTTTTTGCCTGCGTCATTCACTCTAACGGACCTCCCCTGGGCTTTCTTCAGCGGGTTCAAAAAGCCAGATCTGTTGGTTGTAATTGGTTGATTTCGATATATGTTGTTTATTTCGGTTATGATTGATTGACAACTAACTTGCTCGGAATTTATTGTTATTTCCTGTAACCCGATTGGTCAACTTTATCTAGGTGGCACTGTAAACTAGAAGTCAAAATTCTCCTCGACTTCAGATTCACTTGAGTCCTGAGTTGTTTGGCTTTTCCGTCAGAAAAAGGTACATTTCTTATATGCCAGTTGCATTGGTTTATTGGTTTTTGCCTCCATCGACAAAAGGGAAAACTTTGAGCCAATCATAAAGCTCTCTCCCAGTCCTATTTTGTGACTGACGTACAAGTGAGGCTTGTTTGTGTCATCTTCTGTTCCGTTGTTGAATACTTTACTCCGGAAACATAACTCCATTTCTAATGCTTCTGGCATGAAAACCTATTGCAGCTTTTTTAGAAGATGAAAGTGAATACCGTATATGAAATATTAAAATAATCAAATGACCTGCGGTTGAAGCACATTAGTCAGAAATATGATCCTCAAGGTTTTTAGAGTGATCAACTAGGGCAGCTGAAAAGAAAATGAGAATGTAAATGTATACCTTTAATTAATTATTTATTTATTTATTTATTTATTTATTACAAGGACAGACGGTAAAAGAGTTAAAGACCCTATACTCAGACAGACCACCTAGCTTGTTAAAAAAGTTCGAAATAACAAAAGATCTCAGTTAAAAAACATTCTAAATCTAAATATTATACATAATAAATATACAAGGATAAAAAAAGATATACTAAAATATATTATGCGGGTTTACAATTAATCGGCTTATTCAGTTAGCGTTCTTTAAGAAATTTATGACAAACTTTAGGTACTACAAGCTGATCTAACGTGAAATGGAAGCGAATTCCACATGTCCACAATACGATTGAAAAAACCTAAACTTAAACGTGTTTGTTTGAGCATAGCTCTTCTTTAAAGTAAGGCTGGCTTTTTCTCTTAGGAGGTACCTAGTGGCAGTATTAATACTGATTTTACATGTACAGACAAACCCGGTTGAATTTAGAGAAAATGTCTGGGCTTTCTTTGAATTCCCTGGGACAAAACAAACTGGCCATAATAATGAGGCGTCCGTATTAAGCGGGTGTCAGTAAGCGAGGTTTAACTGTATCAGATTCATTTTTTCATTCTAGCATACGTAATGAGTAGTCAATTAACACGTAACAGCACCAGGCGTAGAAAATTTCTGTCATTTCGGGTGTTCGTAAAGCGGAGTTTGACTGTATTCAATAGTAAGCTGCATGGGCGGATTTTGGGGTCGGCCGAACGGACCGCGGCCACCTCTTTTTCTGTGAAATTTGTGATATTCTTACAGAATTCTTAGTACATGTAAGATGAAAAGTATCTATAGAGCTGGCAAGTGTCCCGGCCACCCCTTTCTGAACTTTTTGGATCCGCCCCTCAGCTGATTAATGGTACGGCTGGGTAGATTACTCTTTTGCATTTCTAAATTTCGTCACTACGAAATAATGATAATTTATTGTCAAGTATTACTGTAAATATTTCTTTTATTTTTCTTAACCATGTTGGCCTTATTACAACTTTAAATAGCAACATTCCACTGCAGAGACCCAAGAATCTGGACTGACACTTTACCAGCCCACCCTTTGACTGTTCAGAAGCGCACTTTTACAAGTCCAACAACACCAGAAATATTTCTGGAATGTTATTGTATTGCAAGAAAAAAGCCAATCAGGCGTGAGAAAACTAAACTGCATTCACGTGTCTTGATCTTTGCTGTGATTGGTCATAACACAATAAACATTCCTGACATATTTTAAGTGTTCACGGTTTTCCCGGTCGCATTGTAATTACTATTTGTATCCTACTAAGTCTGTTTATGATGTCGACGTCCCCCGCCCCCAGACCTATAAGAGTGGGTGTATCAAGTGCCACACTAGTCGGCCATTGACCAGCTTGCTCGATCGAATGTGTTGTTGATTCTTTTATCATTTTTTGCCCCAATTCTGTTTGTTATTGTCGTTTCGGTCGTTTCTAGTGCATTACCATTATTGTATTTATTAGTATTATTAAATTTTTTCCCCAGTGAACCTCGTAGTTGAGGCTGCTCTGCTAGTTATCTAGGCCTCTTGGCGAAGTTTGTGAATAAAAAATAAATAGATAAAATTCCCTGTATTATCGTATATTTGTAATCTCTCCTTAGCCTAAATAATTTTGCATGGTTGATCTATATGTTTGATCTTGTGTGTCTGACTCCATTATACGTCGTATAAATTGTAATACTGTGAAAGGTTTGAACCCAGGAGTCATTTCAAAAGTAGGTTGAGTTTGATCGTCCGGGTGAACTTAGTCTTGAATAGGACTGTTGTTGTTGACAGTGACTGACGTTTCGACAATCTGTGCGGGGTCATCTTCAGAGTTAAAAAAAAAAAGGTAACATGCAGCACATAAATTGTAATCTCAGCAAAATTAGAATAAGATGAAAGGACAAGTTACTTAGCAGGAACAAGACGACTTACGTCCTCCTGAGATATTTGTAAACATTTGTTTCAGCGTTTGCAATCGTTTCTGAGGGTTTCGCAGGGGCGGATCCAGGATTTTTTTTCAGGAGGGGGTGCACTCGTCTCTTGCTCTGCTTCAACACCAATAAACCACATAGTTTCTTTTTTGCAGAACACCAGTTGTATTAGAAAACCGCAGGACATCTCAGGGAGGGGGGGGTGCGCACCCCCTGCACCCTCCCCCTAGATCTGCCCCTGTTTCGAAAATAACCCTCTCGCTAATTGCGATCGTCTCAGGAGATCTTTATGTGCTGCATGTTACCTCCGGGTGAAAGTATCACGAAGCATATTTAATCTCAGGGGCACAAAAAAGTGCAGTCACTTTTTCATATATAGTTAATCGAAAAAACAACCTGTTAACGTAACCATGCTTTTAGGGAAAATTTAAAATACGGGAAACTTTATACGCCCGACTGGAAAACTTGGAACAGCCTTTCCATTCTCATATCTAAAGGTTTTATTTTAACGAAAGATCCATGCTTAAGATTTTTAGCATTCAGCCAAAATGCACGTTTCGCAGTAAAAACGCGATTTTCTGAATTAGGTCACGTGACATTGGGCGTGTCCTCAGGGATGACGTCACAATCAGAAAAAACCCTTCACCTAGGGAACAGTCCAAGTTTTGTCACATACCTGTAACCTCCACTTAGCGACAACAGTCCAAATCTTGTCACATACCTAAATATGATCATGCCAAGTGAGATACTGGTTTATGGTCACGCCAAGATACTTGATCAATTCACTAACTTTCTCTAATAGAATTGAGATAATTTTGAAAAAGACATATAGACGAATAACGTTAGTGCTTTTTTTTTTTTTTTTTCTTACAAGCAAAAGTCATTTCACTTGAGGGCGTTTGCTCTTAGCCTCTTTTTTAAAGCAAAAACTGAATTTCATCAGCCTCAGATCTGATGATGGTTAAATTTGTACATGTCGAACCGAATACCGTAAAATTCCGAAAATAAGCCCCGGGGCTTATATTTTTAAAAAGCCCTTTTTGAGGGACTTATTTTTGGAGGGGCTTACATTCGGAGGGGCTTATCTGCGGAGGGAAATTTGCGTTTCAAAATCGATTGGGCTAGCCCTATAGTTGAAAGTAAATTTATCGTTTTTGCTTTGTTTTACTTTGTATTTGAGTGTAATTTTCCAAGTACAAGCCCCCGGGGGGCTTATATTTGGAGGGGCGATTTAACAGAGGGTTTTTTGCGTTACCGGTTTGGGGGGCTTATATTTGGAGGGGCTTATGCATGGAGGGGCTTATTTTCGGAATTTTACGGTATTTTTTTTGAAGTGGCCATTGCCCCCACCCCCTCCTAGGTAGAATACTTCGTGTTCTTTGGCACGTGAAGAGCAGCCCGAGAGGTTACCAAGCTATTCTATCACTGTCAAGTGGTCACGCTTCGGTCACGCGGAAATTTACGCGCTCGTACGTCAGGACTGCGCGCCTGATTCCTCGCTCGAAAGACGGTTTCCTCGCATCAAATCTCGATACTTCCCAGAAACCAAGGATTGTTCATCAGTGTTGCGAGGAAGTTAGTTAATTTTGAAGGGAATCGCGTTTTTTTCGACTGCAGTTATGGGTCACGTCAACAAGTGCTTGTACCTTTCACGTAGCTGTTATCACACGGCCGTTTCAAGATCATGGCCCCACCATTTTAGAACGGAATTTCAACGGTTTTTCCAGGTAAGTCGGCGCTTGGAACACTTTAGATGCCCATTCGTTTCTTATTTTCTGTTTTCTTCTTTAGTTGATTCGTTTTAAAATGGTTAGTTGACGTCGTATATTGTGCACCCTATTACGCAAGTCCTTGCTCCGCGCTCATTGTTCCGTTATCCAGACATTATTTTATGCTGCTTATTTCATTCTTTAATATTTATATGTGCTGCGAGGTAAAATTGTAGAAAAGTAACATGTTGTCCTTCCAGAGAGGTACATCAAAGTGGCTCTTTTTCTGAGAAAATAATCTTTGTTTATTATGTTTGACTTTAAAGTAACCTGTCCTGTTATGCAATCAACACGATGACATCAAACGATCGAGAGTGAAAATAACTTATAACTAGGAAAAAATGAGGAAAAGAAAGAAATGCCATTTCTAAACACAGCTGCTGGACGTCACTGCAAGCAAATTAAACCGCTCGAGGTTTAGATGGGAGTAAAATATACAGATCATCCCACCGCTAGAAATAAATTATATTAAGTATAGAAAATTCCTGCTTGTAAACCCTTCAGTTATTGGCCAATCTACCTGTCAACAAAAATTACATAAAATACAGGCGATGATAAGCTCCCTATAATTCCGTTTATATTGAAAACCAGTATAATGCAAAAGATGTTTTTATCAGTACTGCTTATTACCATAGCTTTTTCGGAAGAGCGTTTTCTATAAATTTCCGGTTATAAAGCCCCCTCTAACACAAAGTTGTATAAGCCTAGGGCTTCAAAACGGTAGTTTAGAGTATCATGTAAAACTGCAGAATATATACCCAGAAACAATTTGAGACAATCCTGATGTTTATAAGTTGTTTTGTTTTTTTACAGTCTGGGGAAAAACCTATAATTTATTCGTTCAACAAACGACCATCTGACGCATTGATGCACCGTGGAGCTTATGGACTTTCCCTTGCGGGGATTTTTATTTCTTTTTATGGAGTTTACTTCATGGTCCAAGACACATATTCAAAGAAACAGCCAAAGTGATTTTACAGTCAGCAATTTAGATGATATGTATGCTCATGTGAATGCTCATATCATTGTGGACCTCTCTTCACTTCACTGTAATACTGGCAGAAAGACGGGAGAAGATGTTTTCAGTGTAGTATGCACATGTGGCTAGATACTTTCTAGTTATTCAGGATGATGCATCTTACATCAATGTGATGTTGCACTACGGCCAGATCAACAAGCTAGGATGATCTCGTTTCCATCAACAAGTTGTTGGTGTGTTCATTTGGAAAATAATTTTGATCATTTATAAGACATTTTCAGAATGGTACACTGTACATTAATAAGGAAATCTTTAAAACTATTCATCAATATTATTGTTGATGCTTTTTGCTTTCAATGGCAAAACTGTTCCTGTTGGAACTGTTTCAACATGGGTATGTAGAACAAGAGATATCCAATACATGCAGTAGATTGGATGGTTTATTTATTTCAAGTGTGTTTCAAGAGGGGTGGTGTATTTAGGTAACAAGAGGGTGTCTATTAGTTATTTAAATAAGGAAACCAATGTTGCATTATCCACTGGATAGAGATTTATATGGTGAATAGTGCAACTTTTCCACTTGTTTTAGTGTTTTTAGCTGATTTGTATATACTTTGTAGTGGGTCAGTCTCCCACCTCGTCAGATTTTATAGTTTTATGTTTTTGCACAAGATACTTGTTTACCCAGGTGGTTTGTGTAAATGGCAAACATCCCAATACTCTGAACCTGTGAAATCCAGGGTGCCCAGCTTATGATTTTTATTTAAGGGAAAAAAAATGTCTTAGTCTTTCAGGAGAAAAAGTAAGGTGCCTGGGGCAAAGAAGGACTGCTCACAAACAGCCTGTTATTTGTCAGTGACAAACTTTATTCTCTTTCAATATTAAATTTTGAAGTGTGTCTGAGGAGTCATCTCTTCTTTTCTTACTGAACTTGAGGCAGAACCACATCTGTCTAGTATCTTATAAATATCCTCATTTACTGCTTAAGCTGTAATTCAAGTGGGAAAGGTTATAGGAGAAACCTGGGGCTGAACATAAAATTATTCTTCCAAGACAGGAGGGCATGTGTATTCTCCATTTCCACATTTCCCATAATACACTTTGTTGGTGTGTTTCTTGCCCCCCAACACACAAAACAGTTTTGCATACAGATTGTCTTCTTCTTCTCTTGGGATTTTCAATTGTTCCGAGAGAAATGTAAACAATGCTTTTGCAAAACTGCTTGTGTGTGTTATGGGAAATTTGAAAATGGCAAATAAAGAAAGAGAGAGGTCAATATAGGTTTTGGGTACTTTCAGAATTTTTTCTCTTTCCATCACACTTGCAATGCATTTTACAGTACTTAGGAATATTTTAAATGTTGCACATCATAATTTAAGTTGATGAGTTGTTTAAGTGAAAAACATTTGCCCATTCAATGGTTAAAGAAATCCAGATTATGTGTCATGTAAATTTTGTAAATAAATAACTTTTCTGCACTTTCAAATAAATTTGTTTTCAAACTGCACCAAGTAGTGTTTGATAAAGGAGTTAACACATGCATGGATCCCCTTAGTCTCACAGACCCTCTACGTTCTATATAGAGATTATAAAAAACGCAGGGGATTTATTGACTGCCAGCACAATGGCTTTGGGGGGGGGTCTTTGCTCTTACTTGCACTCTGGGGGACAGAATAGAAGCCCTATAACAAGGTAATAAAAAATGGCATACTCATGAAGCTCAACCACTTGAGAAATAAGATGCTAATCTGAAACTGTCTTATTTTAAATCTGTACAAACTCCCTTCTAGCACTTAAAGAACTTTTCAAGTTGCACAAGGACCAACAAGGTTCAGCACAAAATGAATTGAAGTAATTTTCCTGAATTCTGTTTAGTTTAATGATGGTATATGCTTTCCCTGCCATTCCAACCAAATTCCTGACCACTTTGTCTTGAGACAGGATACAATCTGTTGTTCGGCAATGTGGCTAAAGTCTGTTGGCTCTATTGAAGCAAGTCCTTCCGTGTAAGCAACCTGGAGAACAAAAGATCACAGCACAATGTTAGACTACCATATTTATTAGACAAAGTGCCGTGGCACTTATCTAAAGACGGCATTTACAAGTATTTGAAAGTTACACACGATAAAGAACTTTATTAACTATGGAATTATTATTTCTGTATTAAACTAACAGAATTAACGTCTTTTGATTTTGATTATACCAGGGCTATGACATCTATTTGGGACAAATACAGTTTTATCTTTTAAGAGACATTTATGAAACAAGCTCAAGTGTTTTATCAGGTTTAAGGCATGAGACAGTCAGATGTTTTAAGACTTGACTAAAAACCACTGTAGCCTGCGAAAACATCCGTTTCTGTTTTTGCAGGTTTTGCCGTTTATTCATACTTTTTTCATGAATTATTGAGTTTTGATGTAAACTTTTAATTGAAAAATATAACATGATATTTTCATACCAAAATGTCTCTGTCTATCAGTTTGTCCTTTTGTTCAGTGAAGTTGTTGAAAGTTTTTCTGACTGTGTACCTTGGTGTAAGAACCTGAACGTTTTCTTTGTTTGGCGTTTCTTGTTTTCCTAGGTTCTGTGGAGTTGACTTCTTTGTTTTCTTTGGGTTTAAGGTCACCCGCGAATTTTACAGGTTCTTACACCAAGGATTCAGAGCTGTTTTTCTTTATACCTTTTTCGTTCCATCTTCCTCTCTGATACCGAGGCCATTGTAGTGAAAAGCTTTAAATGGCTTAACATCACCAGCGGACAAGTCCTGCAATCAGTAAAAAATCATAAACAAATATTTTAGTTTTGATTCAAATGCCAAACTTTTCATGTACCGAACCTAATGCATAAATTATTATAATGTATTTTTAACAGTTTACGGAAATGAGCATTTTCCGCCTTTTAACTTAGTTCAGCTGCAATTAAAATTAATAACAAGTAACACCACAGACATATCACCTACGGAAACTACATCTATTGTTAAATTGTTGGGATATAAATTGAAGTAAAAACACCACTGACATGAGCTCCAAAACTGGTGGTATTAGCTACTTCCCTGCTTTTTCCTGAAGTCACATGGTGTCAGTAGCTTTGAATACCAGTTTTAACATACCTCCCCAGGAAAGAACTCTTTTAGGAAATTCTGCAGAAGAATAATTCCCATAGAATCCTGGTCAAGACGACCTTTCATAAAGGAAACGCTGAAACAAAATGGAAAAAAAAGATAATGATTTAAATTCTGAAGGTTTAAAAGACTAATTCATTGTCAGAATATGATAAACTTACTATTCTGGATCAGAGACAAGACCAAGGTCTTCTAAAACATTTCCAAGTTTATCGCTCGTTATGAAGCCATTGTCTAAGAGAGACAAACAAGAACAGATCATCAAAAAAAAATAAAATAAAATACAGATTACAGCCTAGTCACTTTTGGAAATGACACCTCTAGAAGTGACAGAAGTCTCCATCTTTGGAAGATGTCCAACTTAACTGAGAGTCAAAATGACTGAACTCCATTAATGGCAAACTCTCTTGGACTAATTCTTAGTTTTGATCTTATAGAGGTGATTATTTACAGACAGTTGACAATTTTTAGCTTTAAGTGTCACAAATAGGGAAATATTTAAGGATAAAATAGTATTTCAGAGTACTTTTAATTAAGATCGTGGGTAAATATGAATAAGAATTGAATAAGAACAACAGATTTCAGCATTACCTTGCTGATCATGTGATTTAAATACTCTTAAACCCTTTTCTCTCTCACTTTCCGTTCCAGTAAGACTTTGATCCTAAAACCAAAATGCAGAAATAAGCAAATTTCTTTTGATCTTTTTTAGTATGACAGTACTGTCTGGAAATTCCTTTCCCTAAATAAAGCTCATCCTAGAACCCCCAAGGCTCTAGCTAACATAAGATTTTTAGAAAGAGGCAGTGTGGCCAAGTGGACAGGGCATCAGACTCAGTCACAACTCTCTGATCACAGGGGCCCATTTTGGGCCCAAAATGAAATACCATAAAATTCCGAAAGTAAGCCCCGGGGCTTATATTTTTCAAAGGCCCTTTTTGAGGGGCCTTTTTTTGGAGGGGCTTATATTCAAAGGGCTTATCTTCGGAGGGAAATATGTGTTTACAAATCGATTGGACTAGCCTTATAGCTCAAAGTAAATTTCCCGTTTTTGCTTTGCTTTACTTTGTATTTGAAAGCAATTTTTCAAGTACAAGCCCCGCCGGGGCTTATATTTGGAGGGGCGATTTAAAGGGAAGGTTTTTGCGTCACCAGTTTGGGGGGCTTATATTTGGAGGGGCTTATACATGGAGGGGATTATTTTTGGAATTCTACGGTATTCCAACCAAAATCTAAAAGGATAAGAGTGCAGGTCCTAGAAAGCAAACCAGTTGGTTTGTTAACTGATGGTTTTATGATCTTGTCTAAATAACTATTGAAATGTCTAGTATCTCGAATGTAAACAACAACAGCTTTCCAGGCCTGTTGATTATTGGGAGTTCCAAAAAACGACCCCCAGGTCTGAGAATGACCACTCAGGTTTTTCCGGAAAATTTTAAAAAGAAGTAAAAAATTAAGTGGGTGGCAATAGGCTGAAAACTGCTTGTGTTAGGTGGTGGGGGAGGTAAGTATGGAAGAGGGGGATCACCTACTTCCTGAGTCTGGGGGCTTCCCTGTGAAAAATGTTAATTTGGGGGTGCTTGAAAGGACACAGCATATAAGAGGCTTTTTTGAGAGACCAGGGAAAGAATTTTATGTGATTACTTTTGTAAACTAGCTAGCCCAGCTACCTGTGCTCTTCAATAATTTTTAAACAAAACATTAACCATTTTACCCTACCTGAGAGAAGAACACTGTTAAATGCGTTTCACTTGCAAGCAGCCATATTGGAAATACTGGAGATTTAAAGAAGTTACCAACCTAAACCATGACAACAAACATACAAGAAGTTTTAATATACCTACCTCTAAGTAATAAAAAAATAGAGCTGAGAAAAGAAATTATTAAAGGTACTAAACTTTGGCTCACCTCACAGTACCTATGAGCTTCTAAAAGTGTTAAAAATCCTATGGAAGACTGTTGAGGGATACCTCTTAGCTCTGCAAAGAACAAATTACAAGAGAGATGAGGTGCACACCTTTAGACTGGCAGTTCAAAAATTTTCTGAGAAAAGCCCAAAATTTACTTTTACTAGTCAGCTGGGGTTGTTTTTAGGAAAGTGGGCCGATTAATGAATTTGTGGGCAGCAAGTTTCCCACAGATGAAAAAGAATAAAACATTACTTTCAATTTGGTTTTTAGGCTTAAGCCTGTACTCCATTATTTAATAGACAGTCAGGTGACTGTTTAAAACATGCCAATTCTATACATACCTAGCCCTGATAGTGTTCTAGAAGAGTCCCAAATATTTGATACACTATATCCAGTCAGCATTAGATTGATCAATGTTTGACTGAAATGAGAATGAGAACACACATATTCACACTTGGCAAGAACAGCAAGTCTAATGCCTTGATTAAACGATGATGATTACAATGTTATAGCATATTCATATAGATTTAGTATTCATATCATCATCATCATCATCATCATCATCATTATCCCGTCATCATTGTCTCTTTGATAAGAAAAAAACAACACAATTTCATAACTGTACCTTCCATGCCCAAAGTTTATATCCACTAAAGGTTCCCCTATGTCTTCCATTTCTGATTTTATACTTTCTATACCCTGTGGAGAAAAAAGCAATATTGCATACTTGCCATAATTCATTTTGTTTAACATGTATTACAATACATGCAGAAAAAGATGCAAATGTTGCAATTCTGTTGTGAATAATAGGAATGTTATGTGTAATATACATGTTTGGGGGGGGGGGAACAGGAATCACCTTTTCAGACTCTCACCAAAAAAAATAGGAACTACAGGTAATTTTACCTAACTGTACAGCATGCAAAGAAAGTCGTGTCCAACAGCCCGGGGCTGGTGGATTTTGCTATCGGGCTAGTGATTTTTTCACTTGCCTAACCGGCAAGTGCTGTTTTTTTGGGGGAAATTCAAATTACAGAAGGATTGTAATCAATCCTGCTAATCAAAAAGGGTATTGGGGCTAGTTGAAATGACTTGTGGGCTAGTACATGCTAGCTATAGCTTGCCTGAATGGCAGGCTGTAAAACTAACTTTCTCTGCACCCTGCTGTAACCCTTTAAGTTGTAAGAGTGATCAACATCAATATTCTCCTAACAACATCAATACATTATCAAGACAATGGGCTATGAGAATTTACAAAATGTTCACCTAAAGGAAAATGTTAAAACAAACTTGGCCAGTAACTAGACTGTGCAAGTGTATAAAGTGTTTCTTGCAATGCCTAGATGTCTTAAGTCAATTAAAAATTTTAGGCCAAGTCTTCTAACTCTTGGCAAAACAGACAGTTGCGTACCTTCGTCAATAGCAATGAATACAGAAATAACAGAACACCAAATCTTCCTTCTAACATAGCTATATTCTTTTTGATGACTTGACTGACATGCTCTGAAACATGACACTGGATTTGGCTTCATTTGGAAAAGAAAGAAAATAAAGAGTACTGTTACATATGGAGGTAACTTTGAAAAGTAACAATATTAACTAAATGCAATATTATTATGTGTTCCTGATGGTTAAGATTCATTACCCGAGGTTACCACCTTGTCAAGGTGGTTCAGTCTTCATCTCACTAACTTGGACCGAGGATATTTACCTCAGATAATAACTATATTGAGAAAAATGCACACGACTCACAAATCACCCTCACTTGGAGTTCTGTAAGTTCAAAAGATGCCTATAGAGAATGCTACAATCTGCTTTAATCCCACCGAGCACTTTCCCAGGCTTAGTCACAGTGCTGTCATGATGTTATGACTCAACATGAAAAAAGAAAAGTTGTGAAGCAGCCAAGTCAAGAATGAGAGGTTGTTACATTACTGACAGGGCATCAAATGAAGCATTTTCACTGGCAATTTTTTTAGCTTATTTTTATGCTTTTTGTTTTCAATTTTTCACATTTTTAAGGGGCAACAAAATTCTTTATTTTGATTTGTAGTTTTCATAATAAAGAGATTTCCAGTCACGTTTACTGCAAACGGCAAACAGCTGACTCAATTTGAGAATTTCTCAAAATAAAAAATGAGCAAATGAAAACAGCTCAGAACAATTTTTATGGATAAAACTAACGTTAATCCACTGATTTCCATGTAGTTGTAATGAACAGTAAACGACAATAAAAGGAAAACTTGGTCACGTGGTACAAATATTTTATTAATGTTTGCCGTTTTCTGTAAACACGACTCTAAATCTCTCTCACAGGATTCGTACAGGTCATGGAAAACCTGGAAAGTCATGGAATTTAAGAATTTCGTTTTCCAGGCCTGGAATGTCATGGAATTTAATTATCGCTCCTTGAAAGTCATGGAGAATCAAAGTTTCGTTAGATAGATCAGTTACTGCAGATGACAAGACAAGCACAATGTAAGATACTATAATGTAGGGAGGCCAGAAATTATACATTGCAAATGGCATACATTTTGGTGGACACCAGGGTTTGTACGTCTGTTAAACTATTTAAGGTCAAAAAGTAGCCTAAAACAAGGAAAGGTTTGAATGTTTTGCAAAGTGACAGCTAAACCTATGGTCATGGAAAACTTGAAAAGCTCGTGGAAAAAGTCATGGAAAGTCATGGAATTTGAAGAGCTCAAACGAGTACAAAGCCTGTCTAGCTGTAATATTCTCCTTCCAATACTTACCACAGCTTGGAGTGAAACATTCCACTTGACAGTGAAGTAAGTTCTTGAACACAAACAGACTTATGATAATCAGGAGAATAAGAATCTAAAAATACCAAGAAGAAATAGAAACCCTGTTAAGCCCTAGTTTACCCTGGGAAACCTGGAGGGCTTAGCATTTACACAAACCACCTGGGTGGAAATCTTCTGCATAAACATAAAACTATAGAATTTGACTTGGTGGGAGATCAGGCTGCCACAAAGTATATCCAAATCAGTTGAACAGACTAAAAAGAGAAGAAAAGTTTCATCCCCTCCGATCACAGCCCAGGACGACTGAAGTGACCCCACTTGACAGCCACATTTTCTGAAGCTTTCCAAAAGAAATGGCACAAACCATTTGGTTTTCCCACCGGAACTTCTGGTTTTTCCATGCAAATGGTAAGCACCCCTGATCAAACATCTTTCATGTCTTTCATGTAGATCAGATTCAAGTTCAAGATTTTTGTTTTGCCACAATAAAAAGAAAGATATGCTGTAAGGAAGCCCAAAGGAAAACAATAAGGTTTTTCAGTAACAGGCTACCTAAGTCTGCATACATACATTATATTGGGATTGAAAGCAGGGTTGTCACAAAGATTTTAACTAGCAGGAGAATAAGAGAAGATAGCCGGCATGTGTTTCTCGGCAGGGCCGGTGGGGAAAGACATATCACTATTGATATAAACAGTTCAATCCAGGTTAGTAGCAGCTGTCAAACATGATAGCATTGATACTGCATCTGAATCACTAAGTGAAACTTTGGTGGAAGCATGCAAAGAAGCTGGATTGAAAGCGAGAGGCAGCAAAATTCAATGCAAATCCCCCAAAAAATGGTTCAATCAGGAATGCGAAAAAGAAGTCCCTATCAAAGAAAACATTTTCCCAGGAGGGGAAAAATATCTTAAGGGATAAAATCAATAATTCAGAACTCAGGTGGGGGAACACATAAACATACTGAGGGGGGAACTCAAAAAGGGAAGAGTTTCAAACAAATTTGTGTTTGAACACATATCACTAGGGAAGAGGTGGGGGAACACATATCTCTAGGGACATGTGTTTTTGAGGTGGGGGAACTCATATCACTAGGGATATGTGTTTTCAAGGAGGGGGAAGACTTATCTTAAGGGATATCAGAGCATAAAGGGACCTGGCAACAGGTGGGGGGAAAAATCTTTAACTTAAGAGGGGGAAAACATATCATGGAGTGTGTTTCCTAGGTGGGGGAACACATGTCACTGGGGATATGTGTTTCCCGTGTAGGGGAACATATATCACTAGGGATACGTGTTTCCCAGGTGGGGGAACACATGTCACTAGGGATATGTGATTCCCTTGTTGGAATCGCATATCACTAGGGATACATGTTTCTTAGGTAGGGGAACATATATCACGAGGGATACATGTTTCCCAGCTGGAGGAACACATATCACTAGGAATATGTGTTTCCAAGGTAGGTGAACACATATAACTAGGGATATGTGTTTCCCAGGTAGGGGAATACATATCACTAGGGATACGTGTTTTCCAGGTGGGGGGGGAGGGACACATATTACTGGGGATATGTGTTTTCCAGGTGGGGGATCACATATCGCTAGGGATATGTGTTTCTTAGGTATATAGGTGCTGCATAAAAAGGAACATATAGATCATGATTAAAACAATTTCTTTTTCTATTTTATAACTTTTTTAATCGTCCATTTTTTTCGCTTCTTTCCCATAATTTACAGGTAGCAAAAACCTTAAAGTAGCCAGTGATAGCATCAGTTGCTGGCGTATTTTGACAACCCTGTGAAAGTAACGAAAAAAAATCTCTAAGACTATACCTGGACTGTTGGATGAAGGACTACTTGTATCATCACCTTCTGGCTGTGATCCTTCTGTTGCCATGCTTGGCGCAAAGATTAAGTGATCCCTGAGGAACACCAGCGTAAATTTCTCAGTTTTGACATTCCTAAGCATCTCACAAAGAGAGCAAACAAGAAACTGTCTAGCTTGCTCATCTGTAGAATTTAATAGCAAGAACGAAGCTACAGGTTACAAGTAAGTAATGTATTCCAAAATAAAAATACTGTACTTTTTAAAAAGGATCATCTTATGGTTTTGACTTTAACTTGTGTTCCACCTAAGATTTTACCACCCCAGAGAGTACTACTAACTATTCATTGTCCTTGGTGTACAATAGGCATTGTACAGGAAGGACGTAACACAACTTCTGGTGCTGAAATTGCTGCTCTACCATAAGTCATGCCAGGTTAAGATCCATGCCTGCTGCTGTCACAGTTGAAGCATTACAAACCTAAACATCTGAGGGCAGCATGCCAGTGAAAACCACGCTTAAGAAATGAATTTACATTCTTTCAATCTTTGTCACAATTATTCAAACTCACTTCCTTTGTCACATTAGGCAAACAACGCTGGGGTTGAATCCTAAGAACCATATCCAAGTTCAGAAAGAGAAAGTATATTTTGTGGTCGCTTGTTTACTTCCTCCATAAAATGTTAAAAAAGGCATGTTTATGTCATATTCGTGCAATTATGGAAAAGAAATTACCAAAAACCGTGAAGCATGTGTAGAGTTGTTGTTTTGATTATAAAACCTAATGCTTTTTTCACGTTCTCATTCCTGTCACGGTCATCAGATCTTAAGGTCCCTACTGTCTTCGTTAAATCTGATAATTTTGAAACCATGCCACAGGGTATCATTAAAAGAAGCTGGGTGATTACTAGGACTGTGCAGATGGCTGTTTGAGACAAAACTGATGGTAATTTGTCTTGATTCTCACTTGAATGTTTCCACATGATATCTTAAACTGCTTACTGTTTCATCTAGCTCTAACACTCCCTCAAAGTCAATTAAGGCCCTGCCCATGTGACTGCTATCACACTTGGAGACACACACACAGCCTCCCCCCCCACTTCCCCCACAGATACATTCACTTTGCTACCAGAACAGTTGATCACAACATTATAAACTGTGCAGTAAAACCTCTATTAAGCGGTCACCAATCAATCAATTTCCTGAAATTTTCTTCCCTTATTTACTGTAAATTTGACCTCTACTCAACGGTCTGCCTCAATTAAGGTGATGTGGTCACCATTTGGATTTCCCAAATGGCTTATTTTGTTGTAATTATTGACCTCTGTTAAACCATTATCTTGTTACATAACAATCAATAAAAGACATATTTTTGTCACAAGAAAGGCAAAGCATGTCCAGTTTCTTTTACAACTCATCAAATACAACATAACATTGTAATCTGGGTACTAAATACATGTCTCTCTGAGTAAGGTTTTGGAATTGCTGATGATGTGCTTAATTCTAAAGCTGCGTGCCTTAGGCACGACATTACCGTAAAATTTGTTGTTTAGATGTGAACTCCTCAGAACATCCAAACACATTATCATATTCCGCATTACTGTTGTTGGGAATGATCAATAAATTGTAAGGAAAGTGATAAAGTTTGCCTACTATGTCAACTTCTGCCACATTATGGGCTTAATTTTAGAAAACAGCTACTAAGTGGTCACCTCAGGCTAATTCCTGAAGGAGAACACTTACCGGTAATAGACGTTCAACTGTATTTCCTCGTGGAAAGTAAGCAAAACCTACCTGTTAGCTGCCTCCAATTATCAGGAGGTGGTGCATCCTCTACGAAAAGGATATTTTTTAAAATATATGCCTAAAAAAGATAAACAACTTCATAAATGACCTGAAACACTTATTAACATATTGGAAAAATGTGTTCTTAACCGGTCAAGGTTTTCAAAATACTAAATGACCGGCAGTCCTGTCTTTTCAGTAAATTTCACAAATCGAAAAATGCAGCTAATCTAAACTATCACATGTCGAATAAGAAAAGTCAAGCGATCCAGAAATGCTACATAGATCTCAAGTGTAGCGTTTGGTTTATGCTGGGCTCAGAAAACCAAACTATGTTTTGTGACTCTTGGAAATTTTTTCAGCTTGACTGCCGGTCAAGGTGTTGAAAACACTAAAATTAATGGCCGGCAGTCTTATATTCTCAGTAAATTTTGCTTGACTTTTTTAATCAACATATGATACTTTGGTTTACCTGGATTTTTTTGATTTGTGAAATTTATGGATAGTATAGGACTGCTGGTCATTAAGTGTTTTGAAAACCTTGACCGGCAATTGAGCTGAAAAAAGTTCTGAGTGTCACAGAACATGGTTTCATCTTCTGAGCCCAGCGTAAAGAAAATGCTAGACTTGAAATCTACAAAGCATTTCAGGATCACTTGACTTTTCTTAATCAACACATGATAATGTTGATTAGCTGGAATCTTTCGATTTTGTGATATTTACTGAGAATATAGGACTGGCGGTCACTTAGTGTTTTGAAAACCTAAACCTGTTACCAGCTATTTAGCCACAGCGTATATTTGAAGCATCTAGTCTACTCAAAAACATCAACAACAACGACAGTAATAATAAAATAATAATAATAATAATAAAAATAATAGTTATAATAATAATAATAATAATAACAGTAATAGTAATAGTTATAATAATAATAATAATAACAAGCTTATTGACAGCTACAAAAAGGAAAACAGGTGGCGCACTTTTTCAGCAACCCATTTATTTTTTAAAATAACCTGAACGGAAGCAAGAACGGCGCACGGTCCTCCTTGTTCCTGAACTAAAGCACTAGGTTCCTCCGTAGAAAACACAAAACCTAAGGTAGAGAACACATGTATTCGTGAGTTACAATGTTTTTAAGACAGCTGAAACTAGTCAGCTGTCCCTTTCGTTCAGTTTCTGTCACTTACTGATCTTTCTAATTCACGACCTCTATTTACAATACCTTGAGACCAACGTTCAAATATATCTTCCTTTACATCATCTCCCCATAAAAGACTTAAAACTTCATCGACATTTTCGAACGGAGTAACCCGGCACACGTTATCACTTTCGTCCGCCATCTTTGAATTTACCGAACCCACAATGCAGTGCACACAAACGAAACAGCGTTCCCTTGGGTTAGCGGTTGCTCGTAGGCGACGCCATCTTGGTTATTTTGCCCTGATTTGGCTCTCGTTTTGGTTCAGTTTTTCGCGATGGCTGCTGGAGTTAAAGACATAACGTTCAAGGATTTGGAGTCTGATGAACTTCCGATCACATCAGCGGTATTGATGGGGGGAGCACACCATCTGGGCCAATACTGCGACCAGGATTTCAAGACGTTTATGGGCTGCCGCTACGGTCACAAAGACCCCAGAAAATGTCTGGAAGAAGGAAAGCAAGTCACAAAGTGCGCTCTAGATTTCTTCAAGAAGCTAAAAACAGAGTGTAACGATGTTTTCACCAAACATTGGACCTGTCTTGATTACCACAACCAAGAGTTTGGTTACTGTAGAGCAACGCAGAAGAAATTTGATGCCTGTGTTTTGGAAAAGCTTGGATTGGAATGCGTTCAGCCTACTCACATTGAACTCCATGATTAATTATTTAAGTTGTGACTTAGTCATTTAATTGCAGACACTGGACGTTGATTAACAGGACTTGTTTGTGCGCAAGATATTGGACTTCTGGTAACAATATTTTGGACTTTGTTAGCTAGCTAGTAAGTAAGATTCGTTGGTTAAATCATGGTTAAGGAGGTCCCTTTTGAACGTGATAGATTGTTTCGCTGTAAAATAAAGTTGTCTGATGGATTTCTCTGGACATTTTTTTTTTTTTGCCTTTTTTAAATGGCAGGGTTATAAACTAAACTTTATAAGTGTTTGTTTGATGTCTTTGGTTTGTGGACCCAGTGACGCTTTCCTTTTTCCCTCTTAGTCTACAGCCTCCCTATGACAGAAAGAAGCCTCTGCAGAGGAGAGAGAACAGAAGGGGTTTTCTCTCCCTACCTTCTCCTTTCTGCACCTGCTCTGAATGCAATCCCACAAAGGGGAAACTCCCATATGAAGGTGATAGGGGTATCAATGACTAGCTTAGGGGTAGAAAGTGCAGATTTTGGTCTCATTTAGGGTATTCAGGACGAAAAACCAATATTTTTGCCCTTAAAGGTATCGCCTAGGGTTGCGCTTAAATAGCCTGCGTGGCAGGCGTTTGGAAGGGAATCAGAGGGAATTACTGGCACGTGAGAAGCGCGAAAGGCACGCGAGGGGAACGGAATGAAACGCCTGAAAAGACGCTAATGCCTTTTTCGTTTTTCTCGTCCACCAGTGAGATGTGAAAATCCTCATTGTTCAGTATTCCAAAAGTGTCAATCAAAGCCTTAATACCTTAATCTGATACTATTTGAGTAACTTGATCGATCTTTCAGTAATCAGTGGATATAGAATATGGCGAGTGAAGCGGAAATCGCAAAAGATTTTGAGTTTGTTGTACGGGAATTTAACCTTGAAATTAGAAACTTGCGCGCGGTCTCGCACCCAAATTTCCATCTCTTTCCCTTTCAACAGGCTAGTGCATAAAAAATATATACCTATAAAAAAAGAAAAGTCCTCATGCATACCATGCCAAGGTTTCATCCTCTATGGTTTCCAACGAGCATTCTTGTCTCCACACCGCATCCCCACCCCCCACCCCTTACTGAGGATGCAAAAAAACCTTGCTTTTCATTGCACGTTACCACTGATTATGGCTAATTTTCTCGAGTATCAGTTCTTCAAGTTTTTCAAAGAATACTGGGAAATTTGTTCCCCGAAAAACTCTAAGTGCGCGAAAATGAGCTAAAACACAAAATTCTTTTAGTTTTGGAGTTCATGTTCAAAATATTGTAGGTGACAGCCTTTTCTTAGAATTTCCTGGCTTGACGCTCTTCCCGTGCTTCTAATTTTTTCAAAGCCTTGTTTTGTGTAATTTGTTCTCAATTCAAAATTACGAAATTTTCAAATCCTTGCAAAATACGCCTTAGAAATTTTTAGACCTCGGACTCTAATTAACAACCATTTTGCTCATTTCGGTCTGGTTTAGAGGGAACTACGGGAGCGTACTTTGATAAACGTATTTATCGTTTCAATTCCAAATGAATAAGAACGAAATAAAAATATGCGAATTCGAAATACATTTGAAGAATTTTTTTGTTTGCGCTCTAGTCTGGTAATGATGACATAATTTCTGCCTAATTAGGCATAGCCTGTTTCAAGTTCAGAGATAGTTGGGTCCGCAGAATTGAGAAAGCGCGAACATGAAAATAAAACGGGAGGAAACAGGGGAGTCTCCCAATTATCTGAGAGCTTGGAACAGGCTAAATTAGGCCAGATTTGAAAATGGGTATGGATTTTAGAGATCTAGTCTGAAAAGGGTGTGGAAAATGACATAATAGGGTCAGGATTTGGAGAACCGGGCGGCACACCCCCACCAAGAATTCCCAGGAGCACCCCCCTCCGGAGGTCAGAAGCAGGGCCGGGGGTAAATCATGTCGTCATAATCAGCTTAGAATATAACGTAGGATGATTCATTTCGGTTATTATTCACGTATAGGTGAGTAATCCCTCCCCTCTAAATACTCGGCTTTTTTACATCCAGGAATGCCCGTTCATTGACCTTCTCGTCTGAGTTCTTCACTTCCTTATATTCCCATGGCTTTATTTGAAACGTAATAGTGGCATCTAGAAAAATTTTACCGCTACTATTTTTTTATTCGGAGCTTCTTATTGGTTTAAAAATATAAATTGCCTGTTCTCGTCTAACTCCTTCTTTTTATATAAAATTCAGAGTTTACTTTCAGTTGCCTTGAGTAGCGGCATAACCTTTTTTCCTTGTTATGTCCGTGCAGTACGCTTTCCTTCTCCACATGACGCTAACGTTGGGGAGAATATGTCGAATAGATCAGACTGCGTGGCCAGCTAAAGGAATGTTTGTGTCTGAAGGAGCTGGACTGCTGTTTCATGCTAGTCCGCTTTCTGTTTCTCTCAGTTTTACCTTTCTACAGCTGCTTTTATATACATAGTCTGTAGTCCGCGTTTTATACCTAGTACTGACCTAGTCCGTGTTTTATACCCATGCAGTCCCCAGTCCGTGGTCCGCAGTCCATGTTTAACTTGGTGTTTTACTAACCGGTTCAGTTATCCACCGGAGCAATCTTGGTACAGTTAATTTGCTCATAGTTCAGTCTTAAGAGATCTTGTCTTGAATAAGACACCTCTTATGTAAGGCAAGTATGAAATATTCCTCGTATAAATGACACAATATGTCGTTTATTCAATTATTGTTTTCCAGTGGAAGGTGTTTTTCCCGATTTTCCAGTTACCTGTTGAATGGTTTTCAATGGCACCAACCTGAAAGCCAATCAGACGGCGCGAATCATCATTCAATCAAAATAGAGAGCATGGCGGACGGATTGCTTTCAGCTAGTCGAAGTTTCCATCACAAACACGACGACGTTGGCGTTGTTACCGAATCATGCACAGTTTATCATAGGCGATGGTATATTTTAGTAGTTTTCTCTCTGATCGCAGGAGTGCAAGCAGCTGTTTGGAACACATGGGGGCCAATAACGGGCTCCGCCGAAGATGTGTTTGGATGGTCAGATGGGACAATAGCGTTACTAGAAAATTGGGGGCCAATTGCATATATTATATCATTCTTGGTGTTTTCTTGGCTCATGGACATTAAAGGTTCGTGGTTTTTTTTTGCTAAAATTTGTGGGGGTTGGGGATCGGATTCTGCAAGATTTTGGTATGAATATGCGTAAAAACAAGTCATTGCGTGCACGTTTCACAGCTCTTTGCGCGCGTCTACATCCGCTGCAATAATCCATGTTTAATTATGTTCAAAAACAGCTTGTACCACTAGTAATCTTGCAAGCTTTTAGATGAAACTTCGCTGCCGAGATCACTGTTTCAGGTTCTTAATCAGGGAGTAGAGTATAATTTCTTAAAAGCTTAAGCTTAACAAACTGGTTGATTTCCTGTCGTTCAGACGTTCACTAAACGGGTTAGGGCCAACAGCAGTTACTCTATCAATCGACACTAGCTTTTACAAAATATTCGTAATAATATCGATTGATGTTATAAAATACGCGACAATGTAAATGTCTCTATTTGCTAGATAAATCTGAAGAAAAAAACGGCTCTTGCATAACAGACACATGTAAAAGAAATTTACTGCAAAAACCACAGGTAACCCAGGCTCACTGTTTGTGTCACTTACGGGTTTCATAACATGAGTAAATATAGAGAACATATGGGGTGAAGTTTTGGTCTGGAAATTTGCTAGAAAATGGAAAAAAAATCGATGAAACTTACCTAGTATTATAATAGATGGACAGCCGAAGCCGGTTGAACTAAGTCATAGAGGGCAGGAAGTGTATCCTTTTCTTCAATTTCTGATATTGAATTTTATGCACAGTAGTTGTTTTCTGATGGCGTTAAGCTTCATTTCATGAATTTGTGCTTTTGTGCTTTATGACTTACAACCGCAGATTCCGGCTCGCAGACCACAGACGGGAGATCTTTAGTTTTTCCTCTTGTTGTAAATTTCTTCTCTTTTCTCTCTTCGAGTGAACTTGACAATTAGTCAATCTTTCACTTTCGTTGTTGGCGGTAAACGATGAGCGATCAATATGTATTTTCGTTGAGGTTCACTCCCATAATGTCAGACATTTCTTTCACCAGCAACGCAGGGCTGTCATTAGGTACGACCGGATTACCGGTTATTTTGAGACAGTCTCTTTGCGCGTCCTGCTTGAGCTCATCCAACCTGACCTGGACATTAAAACCATCGTTGCTGAGCTTGTTTATGTCTTCCTTGATGTCTTTAATTTGGCTTTCCACGTCTTTGCTGTGTTCTGTTATGTCCTTGATCGTCCACATCGTACAGTGTTGTATTTCTTTGAAATAACATTTTGGGACTTTTCAATTTCGTTTAACCTTTTTTTGAGGTCTGGGTTTAAGCAAGTCTATTTCCTTGTGGATTTCCTTTCGGATATTGGGAAGAAATTCTTTTGCCCACAACTCTTTTAAACTTCCCACAATTAAACTCATGCTCTGGGTTAAATTCTGTATAGTTAAACTCTTAAATTCTGTACGGTTAAACTCTCCACACGTTTAACTCTCCACCAGCCATCTTTGGTCGCACGTGTTTCAGTGCAGGTGACATTTTCATGCAAGAGTTGGCAGTTAACCATTTTGTGCATCTGAGAAGCAGGTTTCCAATAGTTTTAACTATTATTTAATATAGAAATAAAAGTATTAAATTAAAGTCTTTTTATTTACATGTCCCATCTGCTGCATTTTCTGTAGGTCTGAGGGTATCTGTACTCGTAACAATTGCGCTAATGTTTGTTGGAACTGGGTTACGTTGTATCACATCAGAACCAAAGAATGCTACATGGTGAGTGACTTGTTGGTGTATTTTTTTATTCTTGGTCCAAATAAAAACATGTTTTGTTTCAAATTTATTGTTGTGTGTTATATTGCTATGCCCTGATACATAAAAACGACAATAAACTTTGCACCAAGGATGTATTTTAGCCTTTTATTACAGTTTTTAAAATGTCCAGAGTGGTTATGTCTTTGGTAAATGTATTTATTGTATTATTTTTATTTTATTGTCACATGGTTTTATTCCTGGCCTTTCAGCTCTTTGTCAATCATACCCAGCTACAAGGTTCAGTTGACCTGTGGAATATCATAAATGACGTCCCCTTTTAAAGAAATACCCTTGTCTAATAAATGCCTCCTTTCCCTTTACAATGTTAAATTTGTGTCAGTGCCCCTCCCTAATAAACACCCCCTGTCTAATAGATGCCCCCATGACAATTTCTCCACAAATATACCAGAAAAATAACAAAACGGAGCTCATTAAAGCATCTTGTTCAATATCAAATTCAAATGACAACACAATGACCCTGAATGAAGACTCAGACAATGAAGTTGAGATTTGAAACAGAGATATGGACCTCTTGACAACATAGATGTATCAATGGATCATCTAGATATTCTGCTATTTATAAACTCCCTTAATATTTTCACCAAAAACTTATTAGTTTTGTTTAGCTTGTTACAACCATGAAAGTAAATGCTAGATGCTTCCTATCTTTTAGACACCCCCTCTTACCCCTAAAATTAACCAGACGCCCAGGGTGCCTTTTAGAAGATCAATTTTACGGTATGTCCAGCAAACCTGTCTAATAACGGAAAAATTATTTTTATTTAATGTAGGCTGATCCACATAGGTCAATTTCTCAATGACCTTGCTGCACCAGTTGCCATGGGAGCACCACCTTTAGTGTCGTCAACATGGTTTCCTCCTCATCAAAGAGCAACAGCGACAGCAATTTCTTCATTAATGAGCTACGTTGGAATATCTGTGTCTTTCGGTGTTGGTCCCTTTGTTTTGAATCCTTCAGAAGTGGCTGAACCTCCTAATGCGACCATGCTTGATGTGGCAGATGTTGATAATATTACAAACAGTTAAGTTTTACTTGTGACCAAGTAAAATGCTCGAAAAAATGTGCTTTTGAATACTGTAATGATATTGTCAACTTGTGGTTCAACTTGTTTTCTGTCTTTCAAAAAAATATTAAGAGGGCTAAAATGTTTCTTTGCTCCTTGTCTGTATAATCATTACCATATCATAATAATATTAGGTCCATATTATTATGGTTACTGTAATGAACCAGACACTAAGAAAGTTGAAGTAGAAGTCAAGCTGGCTTGAGAATTTTTGTCCTTTATTTGGAAAATACTTGTTGTTATTATTGTCAAAGCCATTTGACAGAAAAAAGCATAATTGTCTTGATTTCTATCAATCAACTCTTTCGTATTTTTGGCCTTCAAATCTTTAAAGGTTTCATCTTTTTTTGTGTTTTTAAAACTGGTCATGCTTTAATGTCTGGTACTTTTTTCTTCATAGAAATGCCTTGGAGTGAAGCA
Organism: Porites lobata; assembly: GCA_942486035.1. Taxonomy (NCBI): domain Eukaryota; kingdom Metazoa; phylum Cnidaria; class Anthozoa; order Scleractinia; family Poritidae; genus Porites; species Porites lobata. The sequence continues at coordinate 730,332 of CALNXK010000177.1, read as the reverse complement.
GTGTCCATTGCAAAGAGACACATTATGTTGTATATGTATATAGGTAAGTGTTATTAATTTGTTTATTGTGACATTAATGATATCAAGATTATTTTCAAAGTAACAAAATATATACTTTTTTTCAAACCTTCTAGTCATTGTTACTGTAGTACAATGTGATGATTTTTCTTTAACTTTTTGTGGACTGAACAAAAATTTTTCCCATCATGATCAGCTGTTAATAGACAAGTAGTTTGATCCTGAAATCAACAAAACTCTTGATTTTGCTTTTTTCTTGGGACAATACTTAACAGTGTACCCCAGGCTCCTTAAGTGTAATTATAGTGTAATGATTAATACCTTTGTAGTGTAATAATCTTGTTTGCCTTCTGCCTTCTGCAGAGTTTGGATTAGTGTCCCTGTTGTTTCTCTGTGTCCTGTTATACTTCCCTGCAAAGCCTCCAAAGCCACCCAGCTTTTCTGCAGCAAAGAAGAAGGTTGATTACATAGAAGGCGCAAAGAGGCTTATGAAGTAATGTACACAGTCAACATATATTATTGTTATCATATTTTACACCACCTCTGCATCATTCCTGTCATTCCCCACCCATTTTTCCCAATTTCTGCCACCTTTCTTCAATCCATTCCTGCCTCCTTTCTCCCTTTTCCTGCTCTTTTTCTGGCAGTTTCTGCTCTGCTTTTTCCACTTCCTGGACCATTCTTTCAGTTTCTTCCTATTTCTCCCAGTTCTTGCACCCTTTCCCTTTATACAGGTCCTTTTCCTCTTTTCCAAATTTGACCTGCTCCTTTTCTTCCACCTCTTGCTGCCCCTGTCTCTCAGTTCCTTGTCCTTTTTTCCCAGTTCATATTTCCCATTTTCCAGCTCTTTTCCCTTTCCCCTTTTATCTGTCCTATCTGTTCCACTTTTATTTACTTTCCAGTTTCTTCTCTTATTTGTCCAGCTCACGTCCTTTCTTTTATGCAGGCCATGCCTCCTTTTCTCTGTTCCTATCTCCTTTGCCCACTTCCCATTCCCATTACTCCATTTTCTCAGTTCTTACCATCCATCTCTTTTTCCAAATTCCCTTGCCCTTCCATCCAGTTCCAGTTGGTGTTCTGTTAGTTCTCTCTTTGTAGTTGATGATACCAGCATTTTTTTTTACTGGGATGAAATAATGAGGGTAGTTAAACCACTGGGTCATTGTTGATCAAAATTACTCAAATTATAAAAAAAGGATTTTTGTTTTTACTATAACAGAAACTGGCAGTTCTGGAATTTGAATGTACTCTATGGGTCCACAACAGGTAATGAACTTGCATACAGTTACTGCATTTGCTCGAATAGCCACCAAATCTTAAATAAGCTTCACCTTGAAAGTTTAAAATTTACACTGAAGGATTTGTATGGAGAACTACTCAACCACAACTGGATGGCAAGAGTTGATTTTCCAAAACAAATCCTTCAAATTTTTGGCAGCCATTATAATTGCTTATTTTGAGAATCATATATGATTGAAAATTTATAGGTTATGTTATTCAAATATGCTTTTTAGAAAGCAGTTTTTCACTGAAAGAGGAATGGTTTTCTTGTTTACGGAAAGTCGATCACATGACTAACTTTTGACCAACTGCAAAGGCCTATTCAGATTCATCCTAACTTTCGTCCTTGATGGTTCTTTTTTTCTGTTATTGTTCATTGCCTTCATTAGCTTAGTGTACAATGTAAAAATCTTAAATTGTTGTCATTTTGAAATCATTTTTGTGTTTTACGGTAGGTGTTTTCAGTGGATGGGGCGGAGTTCTGGCTGTAAACCTCCTGTCATTTAACTTGAAGCAAGTATGATACAAATAATTGTTCTCTATCTTCTATGAATAAACTTCCAGGCAATGTAGTGATGCAGTTAAAAAATACTTACGGTGATCAATGACAGCCAATCAAATCTCTCTTACTGAGCCAACGATATAAACTATCTTATATCGAGTGATTGATGTTAGCAGCGTCTGAACAGATCTGAGCAAGTTATTTCTTCCAGTCCATATATATTCAATTTATGGTTAATTGTAGACGCTTAAATGTGCCTATTTAGCGTCATTGCACCCAGCACGTGGTAGAACCGTGGTAGGATTTACCACGCCTGGTTGCCCTTCGTAATCTTTCCGAAATATGGCAATGTTGTAGAAAGGGAGAAAACAATAGTGAATAGATTACGGAGGGCAACCAAGCGCGGTAAATTTGCGCGTGCTGCATGGGAATTTGATGTTGTGCTAAACTCGAGACAGTAGGAAATCCCAAAGCAAAGAATTATCCAAATCTATCACATCGCTTCTTTATTTACTAATTTTGCGCCTACGTGAGGCACCTTAAAATGTTTCAATGGACTCTAAAATGGGGCATCTTATAGTACAATGATCAACTGCAGCACTGAAAGTTTTTACAGAAAATGTATCGTCGAATTTTCGTTTAATCGCTGTTTTCGTGAAAGAAGCCTTAGAAATTACAAGAAGAGCTCAGCATTACGTTTTACCCAGATTCACATGTTTTCATGTTTTTCGAAATGGCTGAAGTCTTCTTGCGTTTAGCTGATTGTAGAGTGTATAAGGGTAAGTTGCAAAACGAATGAGCGATAAAACCTTTCCGGAAACATACAAAAAGTAGCAAATTTGTCTGCATAAAGTCGAGTCTTCAGTTCATGCATAATTTATACCCTTTTTGTAGAAACTGCAAGATATCTCGAAATTCCTCTAATAGATTTCTGTGAAACTTCACATAACGGAAAACAAGCACCCAAAGTATGCGCAGCGTCAATCACTTCCAAAGTAAATAATATCATAATAAGTTTAGTCTTTTTACCATAAAGATAAATTTGTTAAGTGTAAGAGATTAAAAGATGGAAGGTGTCGCTAAGAAATTATTGTATCAAGCCACCTTAAGTCCCGTTTTCAAGGGCACGTTTTTCAATAGGAAAACTAGCCAAGCAGTACACCAAGTAATGAGCAAAAAGTGCGTGAATTTTATGAACCAAACACGGAGTAAGAGATACATTAATTTGACTGAAATATTTCTTATTTAAGCTCAGTTCAAATCGGTGCGGCACCTTATGATAATGTTTAAAACGATCATTTCTTGTGGAGTACTTCCTGGTTTATTGCACCAACTACATCAGTAATTTTATGTTATATAGTGCGCCTACTGTTTATTTGTTATTTATTTCACTCTTTATGTGTTCAGGATACGGCAGGATGGATTGGTTTCTATGCCAATATATCAGGCTGTATTTTTGGATTTGTCATGGCTAGGTAATGAAGTGCACAAGTAGTACCCAGGGGGTAGAGGGTGGGGTATTGATGATGTTATATAGATTACTTTTGTTCTGAGGGAGGGGGGGTTAATGTTGTACGGTTTATTTTGATCCTTATGGCATTGATCACAGGCACCCTAAGCTGACGAGTGAATATCACTGTTGAATTTCATAACGTAACTATATAAGTTGTACGGTATTTATTGTGCGTTGATGTCATGTTTTTAGTTCGTTTCACAGTGATTCTAACCCGTTTTTATCCTGCCGTTGTCCTCTTTATGTATCGTTTACTATTATGCTATGTAAACTGTGGATCTGGAATCAAATGGCGACGTCCCAGCTTACTGTTAATATGGTTAAACATGTACAGAGGACACTTGTGTTGTCTTTCCCTGCTAGAAGAGGCGACTTTTCCCTGTTATTTGGTGGGCCGAATACCAGGAAAGTGTTGTCTTCCATCATCCACAACATTTAATAGGCCATTTCCGAGTTCCCCCAGGCCTCTGTATCAAAACGAGGGTAGGTGCTCAGCCTTTGATATGGAAATGATTTTTCATTCTCATGCAAATAAAACTCATTTTCACAAGAAAGGTCGTGCACCTAGCCTCATTTTGAAAGTGAGGGTTTTTGGAACTCGGAAGTAGCCTATTCATTTGTTAGCCCTAAACCGAGGGTAAATTGTGTCTTCCTGACTAATATTAGTGCACGGACGTTTTATCTCCTATTTAGATACTTGAAGGTCTGATTGGATATGGCTTCGTTTAAACTGCAGTATAGATCATAATAGAGCCGGTTGTGAGACGTCACGCATAACCAATTTTAATTTGATTCATTGTTAGGTTTGCTGATGTATTTACAGGACACATGAAGTTGTTTCTCATTTTTCTTTTCGTGGGTTCTACTGGCTCCTTTCTCTGGTTTTCTCTGCTCTGTCAAGGCCTTATTCCGTTTGGAATAGGTAAGTTTTCACTACATCTGTTTGAACACCCCGTTTGGTTGTGTTTGCACGGATCGCGTCTTTTTTAGACGTAATCGGAAACTTATTAAGGAGCTTAATATGCAAAAAGGACTGCGACGGCTAGGAAAACGTCACTTAAAAAAAGTGTTCGCGCTGCTTTAAACTTTATCGCGCTTACTCCAACTCGTTCATTTCGTCAAATTTTGGAGAATATCTCGGGAGTTGAATTCTAAAGAAAAAGAGGGTCGTTTTTTAGTGTTCACGTCCTTCAAAAAACGTGAAATTAATGAGGCAGTTTCACGTCGTAGTCGTACAACGACTACAAAGACTGAATGTTCAAAAAAGCGTAATGCACGCGCAAAGTTAGGAAATAGAGCAATTTGATTGGTTTATTGAACGGATACAAACGCGCGTGGCGTTTGGTCGGTTAAGCGAACGCTCTGGTGAAAAAACGTCAAGCCCGAGAACTTTCTAGAAATCAAGCGATAGTTCGCTTTGACGTCATACTGCAACACCATCGGCCAATCGAACAATGTCTTCTCCATATTACGGTTTTCTCTGGCGGGAAAACGAAGAGTCCATGTTTTCATCTTCTCATCCATTGGCTGATAAAACAAATAACGAACACTTACGGAAACCATTTTTCAAGGTCGAAAATCACTCTATTGTTTTGCTTTTAAACCTATTGCTTTTTTTGCCGTTCTAATTGTTGTCGCCGGCGTCGTTGCTTAAGCTCCCCAATATTTCAAACTTTCCTCATACTTTATTCGTGTTTTTTTTTTCTTTTCCACCTTCAGTTTGGCTTTACATCTCAGCTGTTCTTGGTGGCTGTTTTATCAATGGCTCTATCCCTCTGTTTTATGAACTTACAATTGAGACAACTTATCCCATCGCTGAGGGAATTCCTATGGCTGTAGTTACCACTTCAAACCATGTGGCCTGCTTGCTTTTTCTAGCAGCTCTTATGATTCCTGGTATAGGTAAGTCAGATGGAAAGCTTGCTCCTACTTATTCTCTTTTGGTTACCAAGGGAAACATTTGCAAAGAAACAGTATTGAAATTGTGAAATTGATAATTATACAGTTTCAGTGATTTCAATCAATGTTGTGCCAGGAATTTCACGCCACAAAGAGTAGATTCGGGAGGCTCTGAAAAAACCGTGGTTTCCACAAATGGGGATCATCCCATTGTATTCCGCGAATCAAAAACGTTTATTCCATTTTATCATAATCCGAATAAAAAATTATGTGGATTTTTTAACCCTCCAACCTGCTCTTCGAGCAGTCCGTAAGGACCTGTTTGTATGAAGTGAAGTTGGCCCTATGCCCTATAAAGACGGTCACCCTTCCAGCCAAGTCAACTTAATCGTGCGTTTATATGAGAAAAAACGTTGTCCCTTTGCTCGATAGCTCAAGCCAACAGCCAGCGCTCGTGCATGCTCTGATCGACACGTTTTGAATAGGAAATGAAAAGGTTGCTCATGATCATGGGTTGGTTAAGCTCGGCTGAAAAAACTTCATGCCCGAAGAACTTTCTAGAAATCAATCGATACTTGGCTTTGACGTCATACTGCAACACGATTGGCCAATCGAACAATGCCTTCTCCATATGAGGCGGGTTTTCTTTGGCGGGAAAACGAAGAGTCTATGTTTTGATCTTTTCATCCATTGGCTGATAAAACAAATAACGACCACTTTAATACCGAAACCATTTTTCAAGGTCATACGAAAATCGCTCAAAACGGGGCCTAATTTTTGAGGTTTTATTTCGTATCCAGGTACCATGTGGATGAATTGGTGTATGGTGGGCATATGCGCTGGATGTATTCCACTGTTACTGCTGTTTAAAGAGAAATACTCGCGCTTGCAGTTAGATGCAGCTAACAAGAAAGCCAAACGAATCTCTGTTCAGGTCTCCCAAGACGAAGAAACCCCGCTGGTATCTTCCGTTAATAAAGGACAGTACGGTGGGGATGATAATGTCTTCAAAAATAGGGCTACTTCAATTACTTCGGAAGTTTAAATCGTTGTTGTTATACTGTTTTTTTTTTCACATCGAAAAGGACTAAATTTTTTAAAAAATGAAAATTTGACATTTTATCATAAACTGTACTAGTACTACCATGAAGGTAGCAATAACCAGCTTTCTCTTGAGTGGTAATAATCAATACCACGGAAAAAGGAACTGCTCGATAACGTCATATTAATGGTCCAATTTTAGGATTTCGCCCACTAATTCAAAAGGTGGAACCACCTTGCTCATTATAAAACACAATACCACAGGAAACTACTACTCAGTAGCTTTCATTTAAGTAGTCACACTATATGATTTCAACCACAGACTCAAATTTAGAACCACCTTGTACAGCTTACAATACAGTTCCACATGCCTTGAATCGAACTCCTACTTAAAACTTAATTAAGAATATACTATTCTGAAGTCGATGTATACTCTTGGTTGCCAACCACGGTACAAGGTGGCCATGGTGGTGAATACAATTAAATTTTTTTCGAAGAATTTTCAAGAAAGTGAATTTAAGTTCCCCGTGGAGAAAAATAGTTTGGTTTTTAACCATCAACATGGCTATCATGGCGTCGCGTGCAACCAGCACGAATCGGAAATCTGGAAGGTTTACTGGGTAAAAACCGTATTTTAATCCTGTTTATATGAAGCATTATGTTGGTGAACAATAATAATTGGCGAACAAAGGTAATTATAAACTGAAATAAAATAATAAGAATGTTTTGTAATAAATAAGAAGCAACTGCCGGTTAGCCGCTTATAAAGCATATGCATAATAATCAACGCAATATATTTAAATTAAGCATCCTATTTAATTGACCCTTTTTAATGTTCAAAGCAATATTTTTTCTTCCCAAATTTAAAATAAATCTGAGTTTTTTAATAAAGACGTTATACTCAAAATAGTTAATGTTTCTCTCTTTAATTTTGGACCCTGGTTTAACGCTTTATTCCGCGATGCTAAAAGATCAACACAAGTTTCCCCCGGGGGGGGGTACTTCAGGAATTTTTGGGTGGAGTCAAGTTAATTTTGCTACCCTATACCAGATTAAACTCTCAAAATCCCCCCACCCCCGCCTATCCCAGAGTAGCTGTTTTCCAGAGACTACTGAGGTCACCAACACGGTCCAGCGAAAACAAAACCGACTTGATTTTTTCACATTTTTGAGTGGCAATCCCCGGTTTCCCTAGTCTAGACTAAAATCGTCAACCAGCTGATCAGTTTCGTGGAAAATGACACCCTATTCTAGACCTAAACTCTCTGATTTATATACTCGCGAGGAAGGGTACTCTCCCTCGCTCCGCGCTCCTCATTCTTTTTGTGTATTGCGCCTACAATTCCTCAGACTGTCATCCTACGGCGCTTCGCGGTCTAACAGCTCTCTTCGTCGCTTTACGTTTTCTGCGGTGAATCAGGTGAGGACGACTTGCAGCAAGTCTAATTATGCCTCAACATCTCCCAACAAAGACATTTTTGATCGTGTGGGAGTTTCATGCATGAAATCATGTGAAATGCTAAGAGGTCTATTCTAGACCTTAACTCTCTGATTTATATACTCGCGAGGAAGGGTACTCTCCCTCGCTCCGCGCTCCTCATTCTTTTTGTGTATTGCGCCTACAATTCCTCAGACTGTCATCCTACGGCGCTTCGCTGTCTAACAGCTCTCTTCGTCGCTTTACGTTTTCTGCGGTGAATCAGGTGAGGACGACTTGCAGCAAGTCTAACTATGCCTCAACATCTCCCAACAAAGACATTTTTGATCGTGTGGGAGTTTCATGCATGAAATCATGTGAAATGCTAAGAGGCCGCACTCAGATCAGAAAAGACAAGGAACTGAGACCATATTGACGTCCGATTGTCTAATTTTTACGGTCTGGAAGGCATTGTTTAAAATAGAAGCATTTTTAATTTGTAAAACAGATTGACCTCAAACTGCGTGAAATAATTCCATGAATACATGTAGTGAAAAGAAATAAGTATTCAGATATCCAAACTCTGTATTCTTAAATGTATGCTTTTAGAACTACATTACCTAAAGACCCATTATGAAATGATTCCTTGAATGAGCTATTTGTCGGTGAAAGGCGTATGAAAGTTTGTACCTGACGTTTAAATAATACTTCACTTGCTTGTTCGAAATGAGCCTGATGGAAACTGTCCAAAATGTCGACTTTTTTCACTGGTCAAGATACCGATCTTTAGACAGTGGTTGCTGACAATTTAAGGCTAAAATTAGGGAGTTACTGGTAGTAGTTATTCTCCCCACTTCTCTTTTGTTAAAAAGGTGTCATAGTAACAGGAGAAATGAGCCTTTGATCTGTGGCGCTTTGTTTACTACGTGACCTTTCCTGGTGGGGCAGGACAATAGAGTGCATCCGGTTAAGATATAATTACACGTTAATAACCCGTAAAAATAACCCATAAATACCACTTGGTTTTATTCCGGCGAGTAAATGATAGTTACTCACGGAATTAAACTTCTTTTCCACGATCACAGACTTTGCATGTCATGATTCACGCGAAATGACTACGACCTTCAGGTTGATCAACTGTTCGAATCGCGAGTGTTCTCTTTGTGGGGATACACGATTCGAACTCAAATGTCTCCCGTGCTCACATAATATTTGCACAGAATGTCTTCAAAGCACGCGACGTATGAAAAGCTTAAATACATCCGTGTATTGTCCAATAGATGAACACAAGTTTCATCTCGCAAATAATGGAATTGATAGTCTACCAACGAAGGGACACTTGATCGAAGTAACAAGAAACGGAAGACACCAGAACTTCGATCGACCGTCCATTGAATTTTCAACTGATCTCAGCGAGATGTCTGAAATGTACGAGTTGTTGACATATACCCAGGAGTATCGTAATGACCTGGCGGCATCTATCAGGGACATGGAGCACGGGATTGATGCGTCATTGTCGGTCCAGGAGGAACGAGTTAAAGAAGAAATCCGCAGCACAGCTGACGCACTCGTGGACGCTGTTCGCGCTAAGGAAAAGGAGCTCTATCAAGACGTGGATCGATTAATCGCGTCGGAAAAGCGAGATCGCTATCAAGAAATAGCAGATTTTTCACTACAGGCACACCACGTTATTCAAGTTGTTGAAATGAATCATGGAAAGTTTAAACCAGGCAGGAGGGACGAGTTATTGGCGAATAAAGTACAAGCACAGTTACTTGCGGTGAAACAGCGAAAGAGTTCATTGATGGAGGATCAGGAAAACCGTCTGTACGAGATGTCTTTCGTGGCGAACAATGGGTGCTTTCAAGAGCCGCTCGGAAGGGTCAAGTGCGACATAGATATAAAAGAAGCGAGGGATGATAAGAATGATGGCGCCAAATGTACTAATGAAGATGGGCCCATAGAGAAGCGTCGACTGTCTTCTCAAAGAGACTCAAAGAGAAAGCCCGGTCAAGTTCTTAGTGTTATGATTCCACCAAGCCCACTGTCAGAAAAATTTCTCCCTTGGGCCTTATCAGTCAGCGAGAGCGGGCACATAGCTGTTGTTGACCGAGGAAATAACTGCATTCATATTTTTGACCCCATGGGAGATTTTTTGCGTCACGTTGCCAAGCCTTACGGCAACAAGTTGCTCGAAGTGTATGGCGTGACTTTTATGTCGCGTAACACTTTCGCTGTCTCTGAATACTCTCCTACGACCGGAAGCGGTTGTCTTATTGAGATGGGGATTTCCGGAGATCATTTGCGCGTGATTGCTAATCTCAAAGGACCAGCGCACGTGACTTCATTTACTTCTTTTTCAAGTTCATGTAAGAACGTCATCGCAGTTTACTACACTAACAGTATGGAGGCTCCTGACGTGTTTAGTGCGAGAGATGAACGAAAAATCGAGTTACCTGTTGGAAAATGTTCGCGGACGGGACTGAACCATGCTCAAAAAGGAGTGCATCTCAAGGATAAATTCATCTTTTCAGACAGCAACAAAGTGGCAAACCAAGGTTGCGTGAAAGTCTTCGATTCAGACTGTCAGTTTGTCACCAGTTTCGGAGAACAGCCACTTTGGAACGAGAAGAGCCTGGGTCATCCGCTACGTATTGCCGCTGACCCATTGAATTGCTTGATCCTGGTATATCAACAGTTTTCCAACAGAATGAGGGTTTATGACGTCACTGGCGCATGCGTATCGGAATTCCCCACGACATCCGGGCTACTTGATTTTACTGTTGCCCCGGATGGCAGTCTCGTCGCTACTTGTAGCAAAAACAGTGAATTCCCCAACTCGGTTGTAACATTGTCATATATGTAGGACCGTGAATTATTGAGATCTGGTTGGTTGAGTTGTTTAAAAACAGACCAGAACAAAATTTCGAAAATGCTTTAATGTAGGTTTGTAGAAAACTGATCTTTAAGTTGATTATTTAACACTTGGAGAGATTACTTTATTAGCCCGGATGGAAGGCGCGTTAGAAAATTAATATTGGGCCCAAGATAAACGATGGGCTTGAGAGACGAGGATGACATGAACGTACTACCTGTTTCCCTCGCGACCAGTTCTTATTTGCGCCCTAACTTTCTCATGCGCCTCCTATAGCGGCTAATTTTGTATAAGAAGCAGCTAATAGAAGACAGATAACAGAGATGAATTCTGGAGGAGAGAATGGAAGGGCGATCCTTATAGTTGGCAAGCCTCAAATTCAATTTATGAGGGGTGCATGTCAAGGACAATTCAAACGGTATTTTTAATTTCAAAGAGGATAGTCCCTGATATCAGTCAGTATAGTACACCCCGTTCAAAAAGCCTGCATCTGGCCTATAGCTTGACGTAGAGCAATGTTTTTGGTAGCTTATCGTAGGATTATTGGCTCCTCAGTCTGTTATGCAGGTTGTTTAAGAATCTTGTACCAGGGAGAAAACTATAACCTAAAGGAGGATATTGCGTATAAATTGACTTCTCTTACCTTAAAGATGTAAAGGAAAAACAAATGATTGTTAATTAGTTGGTGCTATTTCTATAATAACTGCCTATGAAATAAAGATTGAATAAGTACAGGTTTATATCCTGCTCAAGATAAACGAATTTCAGTACATGTAGCTAGGATCATATTAGCCGTCAATTTTTTATGTTCTGCCTTTTCTTTTAAAAGTGTTAACTGGAAGGATCCAAATTATCTCAAATAAGGTTAACGGAATAGGCCGAAGAAACTTTACTTGTAGAAAGGGGGGGGGGGGGGGGTGGAGATCAACATAACCATCCTACCATTAAACACAAGAATACCCGGTCACTGACTAGTACTGTTGGTATTAACTTAATCGGGTACCATAGCAACAATTTTGAAAACTCAAGTTGGCTCTGATGATATAACGAATGCTTAAGGTTTTCGGTCATTTTAGGCGCGTAGGCTTTTTAGCTGAAGTCATCTAAGCATCTGTGGACCTTCGCGGGGGAAGGAACGCGCGACAAACCCCCTAAGAAAGTTTGGGTGGGAGGCTAGGCCATTTACCGTCCTGGCGTTTCGTCGACACAGTTTCCCGCGCCGCGGTATTCATTGAGAACTACCAGGGTACATTGCAGCCTCAGTTGTACGTCCTAACGTTGATATCGCATTCGGATGGTCTTTCACTTCATAAAAAGACACTGAGCTTCTAGTTAGGCTCAGCGTTGCCTAGTCCCTTCGCCTCATTATTCTGCGCGGCAAATGCGTTTCGGGTCACGTGGTCCGAGTTGGCCTTCGATACGTCACCGAAGTGAATCGAGTGAGAAGGCCTGGGAAATCGCCGTACAGGGACTTGGCAAAGCTCAGCGCATTATTTTGAAAAGGTTTGCTTGTAATCAAGTTTCTCTTTGTTTTTGATTTAGTTTTTTGTTTTTTGTTTTTTTTTTCATACTAACGGTGGCAGCGTGGACGAGTGGTTAGAGAGCTGGACTTACAATCCGGAAGCCCCGAATTCAAGTCCAGCCCTAGCCGACAGCTGGATTGGTTCTCGGTAGTCGGCCCCGAGTTCAAATCCTCGGCCACGCTTGTAAATAGCCAGCTGGTCCGCTTCCGGCTAGTTGGGATGTTTATTTGATTTGTTTGCTTCAGTTATTTGTTCCGTCCCAGTAGCCTTTGAACTATAAATACTTCTGAGGGTAAATAAAGGAACTACAGGTAGTAATTGAAACTTAGGGGCCGACCATTTAACTCTTGAATTGGGGGAGTGGGTGATTTCTGGTCATCAAGAATGTTTTTTTTTAGCAATCTGGTGTGCAGGATACTTTTTTCCCTTTTTTTTCCCATAAGCTTTCTATTACATTTGTGCCGCATGCAATTTTTTTCTTCCGACAAGCGCTTGCAGGAAATGTTTTTTTTCAAAATCACCTTCCCCCTGCCCCCCACTCAAGGGTTAAATGATCGGCCCCTTAGGAGAGTGAATCCGACAGTGATTTCACTGGACCATTAACGTGATATTTGTCCAAACAAGGCTAAACCAGAGAAAAAGCCCCTGAAAAACCTGCAGGGCGGCTAAAAGTGCGTGCTCTACAGGGAAAAGTTTCATGAGAGATGGCAGCCAGTAGGAATGCAACCTTCGGGCGCAATTATTATTATCATAGTGAAGGGCGTGGCGCGTCATCGTCAGCAAGGAGACCCATTTTTACCGCAAATGTTTTATCTGCCGGCAGATTCAAAACTCGCTGTAAACTTTGATCTTTCGTCGCCTTCGTTGTTTTTGGCGGTGATGTTTTCTTGGTTTGTTGGTGTGTTTATCTGTTTGTTTTTTGTGTCTAGGCAACAAATCCGTTTGGCAGGCTAATTTAGGTGAACAAAAATATTGCAACATCAAGAGGATTATCTACTTAATAATTATGTAGATATTCTCCAGTGTTTTAATAGCAAACATTACTGACATGGTGAAGCTCGTGGAAGCTAATTAATTTCTATTACTAGCTGCTGAACCCAGGTTGTAAGTCACCAACATCGATGTCCTTGTCCAATTTAACAATTTCATACTAATTCCCCTCAAAATTCCTACAACACAAATAACCATGATGTCTTCTGGTTTTGCGTCAGCCATTTTCTTTGTGTGGTTTCACTTCATCCCGTAATGAGATTTTCAAAATGTAGGGCAAGAGTTCCTTGCAATTGCTTGGATTATACTAATATAAGGTTGATTTGGTACGAAGGAGAACCAAATTTGCTTTCACCGCTCTTGTTCCAACCGCAATCGAACTTGAAGAACTGAGTGCTGTCGGTGAGTGAAAAATGCTGCATCTTAAAAGCATGGTATGTAAAACATACTCCCATTAATAAGATGTCAAGTTTAGCTCAGTTCGCACTATTTCGTGTTTCCTTTTTCATCTTTTTTGCAAAAACCGATGTCCTACAACAACTTCTTTTATTGTGAACTGAAAATTCAGAACAAGACCAAAAAATGAAGCCCGCGGTATCTTAAGCTTAAGTTACTGCAAAACGATAGAGAGTAAATCATACAGTAAGTGAAATTCTCTTTTCATTTATTAGGCAAGCAAAGGAGGGCAATCAAGTAAATCGAATACAGGCGATTCTTGGCCAAGAAAGGAGGAGTTGTGGCTTATCGATTCGCAAACTGAGAGGTCGCCGATGGGGACACACAAATTCATGGTGAGTTGAAAAACCAGGTAAAACTAACACAAAGTTAAAACGGGAGCCTGTTATGTTTTTACAAATTTCACTGTTTTTGGCACTTCACGTATTACTGCTATTTCAATTACTATCCCATTATTTAAAAAATACATGCTAGACCAAGAGCCACCAGACTAACCTTACTATCCCCTTAGTATCTTGAAATTGCCGAGGGAAAGGTAAATATTTTGAAGACGGGTGCCTTACAAAGAACGAGGAAAGCGTGTTTTAAGTTGGATTGAATATTTTGAATGGATAAGAAAATATAATTGTTGGATTCGATTTGGTATGAATTGGTTCTACAGATCGTGGAGGTGTAAAACCCTCCTCGATCTGCATAATTTTCTTCATTTTCATACTCAGCCTCGTCCAGTTGTTAATTATTGACTTGATGGCTCGCTCTAAATACTTTTGATGACCAGGCTCCCAAAATAGAGGTAACCAGAAACCTGGATGCTGGTCATGTATTTTGGAGAGGGGTTTTCGAAACCAGCACGTATCTGATCATGAATTTCAGACGATTACTTCAGTCGTTTTTACTCGAGAGTAGAAAACGACTCGAAGTAGTCGTCTGTGAAACAGGCTAGACTCCTGGGCCCAGTTGTTCGAAAGATGGATTACGCTATCCACGTGAATAAATCTCTATTCAGAGGATAACACAGTAAGTTGGTTTCCTTAATATTTATTCGCTGGACCGTGAATTAACGCTATCTAACGTTTGAGCGAGACGGTGTGACAGTTAATTTTCTTTTGTACAGTGAGGCACACTGAGCAAACAATTTGCTGTTTATTAATTAGAGGGCGATTTCCACTCTTTCTACGACTGATTTAGTGATTTAAGGTTCTTAAAAGGAGGCGACTCAGAATTCGAAACCACGTATAAAAAAGAAGACTTTCACTTTTTGTTAGTTTTGAATCGTTTTTCTGTTACTGATGAATAAAATTTTGAGTTCGTTTGCCTTAGAGTTTGAGAGGTTTGCATAGCAGAGAGGAGCTCCCGCAGGGAATGCATTTACGAAAACGAGTAAGTAAAATCCCTCAGGCTCTCAGCTTCCCTTCCTTTTTAATGTGATAAACTGTCGAAATACTGTCGATAAATTAGTCTCGTATCCTTCGCATTGTTTAGTGTTCATTTCTTAGCTTGTAGCTTGCATACTAGACTTGCCTACAAGTCGAGCTCATTTTTTTTCCCAAGTGCAAAGCGCGAGCTGTACATTTTTAATGTTTTTGAGGCAAAAAGCGAGCGAGAGAGAGGGAGCTCTCCGGCCAACTACCGGAACCGGAAATGAGAAGCCAAGGACTTTAACTTCAGAAAGTCCACTTGCATGCTGGCGTCCGGTCTCTGGTTTAAGCACAGAGAAATTGGAAATACCTGCAAGCAGGCTTTCTTTGCCTTGAGAAATTAGAAAGTCCGCCGTTATGATACGAAAACTCGACATATATTAAGTCAAGTCAAGTCAAGTCAACGTTATTTAGGCAAGGTAGCCAGATTAGCCATTGGCTGGTATCAAAAGGGGCCCTGAGAAGTACTGATAGAAACGATTGCAGCGCAAGAGTGGTGCCTTAAAGCCAAAAAAAAATACGTTTCTGTTTTTGGTGCCTTACCGAAGCGCATTTCTTTTCATCTCATGCAGGCTCATCTCAAAAGTGAAATTATCTACAACTGGGAGAAGAATATGAATCATGGCAGTGACAAGCCAACATTGAGAAAGAAAGAAAACAAGAAGGCCACTTCTTTTTTGTCCTGGATTGGATTTCGGGACAAAAAACTGGAATGGGTGAGAAAACCAAAAACGCCTGCATTTCCCTGCTGTAACTGATTTGGTCAACACCGAACCAATGTGACCCAAGTAAAAAACGATCCCCTTTAAATTAGATTATAGACCGCATCGCGTCCACAAAATTGGTGAGAACGTCTCTATGACTTTAAATAAGTCGAAGCTTGAAGAGTGAAACATTTATTTGTTTGGCCTGTTATAAATTTACATCGTGTTGAAATGAGTAGTGAGTGTTTTCACCTACATTTCTTCTTTCTTCTTCTTCAAGCCTTCTTCCACTTTTACCATATCATTTCTTTTTTAGACAAAAGAAACAAGGGATAAAACATTTACTTCTGCCTTCGTTATTCCAACCATCATCATCACTAAAGCAGTTTCTGAAATCGACGTATGGTAAGTCTTGCAAATAGGACTAGATTGAGCAAGAACTAGAAACGGCCCGGGTTTTTAGTTGAGTTGGTGAGAGGAATCCTTGTGATTGCTCTGGCTTTACAGTCTAGAAAATGAGAGTCATATGGAAAACCAATTCTAATCTTGACTGCGCACGCCTCCGCGGATTTTTCCTGGCTGGAAGACGAGATCATTTTATATAAACAATTTCAAAACTGCTTACTGCTTATATACTGCCACGGAGAAAATCCCCTCAAAATCATCCAGGCATGCATTACAACGAAAAATAGAAAAAACAATGTCTTCTCATTTCTCTCGTGCTTATTTTTCTCGCGTTAAAGTTGACGAGGTTTTGCCCCGCGAATCGTGGTTACAAACTCATTACATGTCCAAAGAGCGTTGCGATCTGTGAAAAACCAAATTTAATTAGGAAATGATTGAAGTCTGATTGAGGAAGAACTCTTGGTTTCTACATAATCTTGACGATCACTAACCGTTTATTTGGGCTATTCTAGCTTTCATATGGAAACATTAGACTAAAACAAACAGAAGTCTACCGGTCCCCCCATTTTCTTTATTGACCGTCCTTTTTGGCTTGTTTGTTTCAGATATGTATCAGTGGTCAAATAAAGTTAAAGTAAGCAAAGAATGTACTTGCTAATTTAATAACAGACAAATGCATACTCCCATAAAATATAAAATATGAAAAATTAAACTTCAGAAAACCGTGGGGAATTTATAAGATAAGCTTCGAAAATTGTATATACATGGATGGAACAACGTTCATCTAGAAAACAGTGGGTGGGAGCCCCTGGTCCTTGACATCCGTAAAATAAATGTGCACGTGAATATGACAAACGTCATACTTTAAAATAAAAGGTTGGGATCAGTATACATGACGCACAAGGATCGAAGACTAGGCAACATGACAACAAGCATATTAAGTCAAACTTTTATTCAAGTGTCAAGCCATGTACAAAATAAAACCAAATAAAAACAAGAAAAGAAGTCAAGCCAGTTTAAGTTTTTCAGTACTCCTCTCCTTCCTCTTCGCCTTCGGCGTCCACTGAATCCACACCCACTTCTTCATAGTCTTTCTCAAGGGCGGCCAGATCTTCACGAGCTTCGGAAAACTCTCCTTCCTCCATGCCCTCACCCACATACCAATGGACAAAAGCGCGCTTGGCGTACATCAGATCAAACTTGTGATCAAGGCGGGCCCAGGCCTCGGCAATAGCTGTTGTGTTACTCAACATGCATACTGCACGTTGAACTTTGGCGAGGTCGCCGCCTGGAACAACTGTCGGTGGCTGGTAGTTGATGCCAACCTGAAAATAAAAACCACCATATTTACTGCTATAAAGCCATAGGAAATCAGACGAGAATCAGTAAAAAGTCAAGATCTCCGATCTCCACTGAAAAATACTTGTAGCATAACATCACAGAAGCGGAAATGAACGTTTCGGGGATAATGACACTAAATTATTAATTATTTTCTTTATTTATAGACCGCATCGACCGTGCACCACATTCATACTCTAAGAATGAGAAAGAAGTTCCTATTTTCAAAGAAATCGACCTTTCTTACAAATCACATAGTAACAGACAAAAATAAATAAATTAATTAATTAATACTAACGCGCTTCTGCCCTATAAGTTTCAAAACATTAAAAAAAGAAGAAGGATGAATGTTACTTGTGACCTTACGTAAGTTCACGCAGAAAAAGTTATTTTCTTTCTGTTGCACATGAAAGGAGAGAATTCTGTCTGAAAAATTAATTAAAATAGGTGGGAGCAGAAAAAGCTTTTAAGCCAAACTGACCTTAAATCCAGTTGGGCACCAGTCTACAAACTGAATGGTCCTCTTAGTCTTGATGGTAGCAATGGCAGCGTTGACATCCTTGGGTACAACATCACCTCGATACAGTAGACAGCAAGCCATATACTTGCCATGACGAGGGTCACACTTCACCATCTGATTGGCAGGCTCAAAACAGGCATTAGTGATCTCAGCCACACTGAGCTGCTCATGGTAAGCCTTCTCAGCAGAGATGACAGGTGCGTATGTAGCCAATGGGAAGTGAATGCGTGGATAAGGCACCAAGTTGGTCTAGAAAGACAGAATATAATGTCACATATTGATCCACCCCTCTTAACAAAGTTACAGATAGAGATAGGGAAGGGGAGAAGTCTAGTCTCAAAAGATGAACTCTGTGCCACATACAATGTCCTCAATGTCGCTTTAGCTAATGGCAGTGAAAATTACTTCTTAGAATACCCTTGTGAGAGCAAACTCGCTTCACATCACCACGTTTTTGTCAAAGCTTTTAAGGGGACCAGGCAACCCGTAAGAAATTCATCGCTAGTAAAATTTTTCTTGGCTTTAAGACAATTCTACCGTGAATGTGAAAGCTCTACATATCTTGAACTAGTATGTGCACGCAGATTGAACCAGAATATACCTGGAACTCAGTTAAATCAACATTCAGGGCACCATCAAAACGAAGGGATGCTGTGATGGAAGACACAATCTGCCCAATCAGACGGTTCAGGTTAGTATAGGTTGGCCTCTCAATGTCCAAGTTTCTGCGACAGATGTCATAGATGGCTTCATTATCCACCATGAATGCACAGTCTGAGTGCTCAAGTGTGGTGTGAGTTGTTAAGATAGAATTGTAGGGCTCAACGACAGCAGTTGCAATTTGGGGGGCGGGATAGATAGCAAACTCTAGCTTAGATTTCTTGCCATAATCAACTGACAGGCGTTCCATCAGCAATGATGTAAAACCGGATCCAGTCCCACCCCCAAAGGAATGGAAGATGAGGAAACCTTGTAGACCAGTACACTGATCAGCCTATAAAAAACGATGAATAAAATTGTTAACTAAAATTGCAAACTAATTGCACAAACTCATATCTTTTAACGTTTTTTCATGGACGTTTGCTGAATTTTTTTCACCGCCCTAGTGCACATAGTTCAGTTCTAACCTTTTGCCCTCTACCTGCTGGTGCCTCTTTGCAGTGAATTGATGCAGTTCTCTCGAGAGACCTTTTATAAGTACCCTATCCCCTATTAGATGACAATGCTCCGTCCCCTCCCTCCCTTGGACTGACAGTTTTGTACATCCCTTACCGATCAAGAGTCACAGCGCGAAAGAAATTTTACCCCGGCTGCAACATGAAGAGATCTGTAAGAGGATGTTTCCTCTTGTGGCATTATTTATTGGTAATCAAAAGTAATATGAAATTAAATATTTCTTAATCTACATCAGGCTAGATCATGTAATCTTTTTCAAGGGTAGAATAATATATTTTTTTATTATTTCTTGCTATAGATATTTTTTATTTCTCAATCTCTATTTTTTTCCCTTTCAAGAATGCATACTGTTTCAGCCATAAGCGACTCCAGTATTTAAACCTCACAGAACGGATAATGCTTTTAAAAGAACAGCCTTCACCACAATAATTAACGTATGTTGAAACAACCTAATAAATTTTGCTTAAGCACAGGCTTACCAGTTTACGAATCCTGTCAAGGACAAGGTCAATGATTTCCTTGCCAATAGTGTAATGACCGCGGGCATAGTTGTTCGCAGCATCTTCTTTGCCAGTTATCAACTGTTCAGGATGGAAGAGCTGGCGATAAGTTCCAGTGCGGACCTCATCTAAGAGGGACAAAATGTAAGCTTATGAATCTTAAGCCCCATTCACACCCAAGCATAAAAAAAGTTCAAAAGCTGCTTAATAGCTAAGCATAGTTTGAATTTTTTTCCTTCATCAAAGCTGCTAACTAACTTAAATTGATTGCAAATTTAGTGCAAATTACAAAACGTACATGTTGAATTTCATTTGAATCCTGTGTTGAAACCCTGTCAGTTCCAGGTTTCTATGCCTGTTTTTCATTTTTAAACCCTGGTTTAATGAAACATGTTTAGTTGGCGTGAATGGGGCTGGATGCACAAGAAGATACCGAATTTTCCGCTATATGTGCTTATTTTTTATCGTGCATTTCAGCATTCCAGCATTTGGGTAGTTTTTGTTTTTAATCAAATAATGTAAGTATTATTTACGAAGGCGAGGACAATACACCTTCTACTAAAAGTTTAGTAAGCTTCCCCATTGCTTACTTTTCGAGACCTTTTACTCCTACTTCTCGGCCACAATTTCGCCCAAAATTATCATAATGTTAAATTTGTTTTGGGCTTACCTACAACTGTCGGTTCCAAGTCTACAAAAACGGCGCGAGGGACGTGTTTTCCCGCTCCGGTTTCACTGAAAAAGGTGTTGAAGGAATCGTCTCCACCTCCTATGGTCTTGTCACTTGGCATTTGGCCATCGGGCTGAATTCCATGCTCCAGGCAGTACAACTCCCAACACGCATTACCAATCTGCACTCCTGCTTGACCGACATGAACTGAGATACACTCACGCTGTGCAAAAAAAATCACGAACAAACAAACAAGTTTTAGCTGTCAACGCAACTTACAAACATTGGCAGAACTTACAGTTCACATATCGAAACCTCAAATTTTTGACGCCCTTACACCTCGAGGAAAAAAAGGCTTTATTAAATTTTAACTCATTCACTAAATCACGAAACAAAAAAAAATCATTGAAAAAATTGAATAAGCGTAAAATCAAAACAGTGTAAGTTAAGAAAGCATATAAAGCTAGCTTGCATATGCAGTAGCAAAATTTCGTATCCTGGAATATCTGTTATCATATTATTTTCTTCACAGTAACTATTACTAAATCAAGCCGACTAACCATTGTGGAATTCTTTGTTTCTCAAAAGGCTGTTCAAGTTAAAACGGCGAAAAGTGAGCAAGTTTTCTCGCAGAAGAAGTAACGACTCTCCTACCAAGAAGACCAACTGAAAAATGACGACAACAACTGATGAGCACGCGTTTTGTCCGTTTCACACGTCAGGATGACGTATGTTGCCAGGCAACATAAGTTGAGTTATACGTCATATCAAAAATGGCGGGAAAATTGCGCTGGAGTTCCGATCCTGGACGGGACGGGACGGGACGGGACGGAAAGGGAAAGGAAGAATAAATGCGCGCGAGTATGTTCGCGCATTATCACGCAGGCTTGGAAATTGCGGCTGTTTCATCAGATTTTCGGCTTTTTGATTTACTGCGCTTTTCACGAACATGCGAACTCTAAAGTTCAAAAGCCGCCTTCACAGTTGCGTTTTTCGCTGCCGTCGATCATAATTACGATCACAAGCAACAAACCTTGAAACACAGAAACACACAAAACGGATCCAAATCTACCAATCACAAACCATGACCTTTTGAACCCGTTAAAGTAAAGTTTTGTTTCCTAAGAGGTCCGTTAAGATGACTGACGGCAGCGAAAAACGCAATCGTCAGTTGGCTTTTGAACTTCAGAATTCGCATGTTTGTGAAAAGCGCAGTAGGTTTTGTGGGAGTGTACACAAACGTACATGTGTTGGTGCTAGACTGCCACAAGTCAACGAGTCACAAATCACTACTTTTTAAGCGAGCGGGGCGAGGCCGACGAAGGACTTTGTTGAAAGTCTCCTACGTTCTAGTATAGGCGGAATGGTGCTCTGGAAAATGCCCTGGAACACATTTAAAAATTTCGGCAAGGTAGCTTGTTCTTATGTGTAGCAGGAGCTAGAGTGGTTTCTATGCCGAATTGGAGAAGTATAAATTTGAGCAGACGTGGTACCTCGAGTCCTTATCAATCTACCAGTCACAACTTCCATTAAAAGTGCCAAAATATTTGCTGTAGACTAACGTAGATCATGAGCATGATAAAAATAACTGATGGGAAACCATCTGAAACGGCATGTTGCGCGCAAGGTACTGGAGGGCATCAAGTGACATAATCTTACTACACCCAGCTACGTAGGCTACAAAAAATCATGGTACTGTTAATAAGATTTGGGATTTATTTGTTTGCTAAGTGTGTGTGCCAAGAAGTAAATTTGTATAAACAGAGCAGAGAATTGAAAAAATGTCTTGCAATACATTTACAAAAAAGATCTTCCTTTCAATTGCTTGATTTCTATTTGTATGGAGGAGGGAGGGTCAATCTCCACCCCTAAAAACTCTCCTTTTTAATCCAAATGGCCTCAATGTTTTATTTCTTGCGAAGTATCAAAACTGTAAAGTTCTGCGCTAATAAAGAGAGCATTAGTATCTTGCTAATCTCTTCATACCCATACTAGTGTTGAAGGAAAAAAGGACAGAACACAATTCTTTTTTTCCTTGTTTTATTTTGTTTCATCTGGGGGAAGATTACAATTCCTCGCCTCAATGGTAATTTTGAAAGTCGCCCATAATGGTTAAGTCAAATTCATGGGCTTGCTCAGGTTTGTCATGTACGCAATGCTCCTCCCCAAACATGGGTGGAGCTTTGCGTGACGAGACTAAGGCCCAGTTCAGACGCCGCTCCACTCATGTGCCGAACCTAACTGAGTTTGGTTCGACTTTGGAGCGACATTGGCGCGACATCTGATTCAGACGGCGCACCTTGTGTCGAACCTAATCTTTATTTGATGTAGGGACTTATGGGAAGATTTATAAATTATCATAATGTATGCATTTGATTCGGCACATGAGAAGAACGCCGTGTGAATCACCTGCCGCTCCAATGTCGAATAATGCGACAGACCCTGTCGAACTTAACGTTTTTGCCGCACCAAATTAAGACTGCCGTACCAAAGTGATTCAGACGTCGCTCTTTTGCCGTACTTAATACCTCAGTTAGGTTCGGCACTTGAGTGGAGCGGCGTCTGAACCGGGCCTAAAGAGGCTGCGTACTTCAGAGTGTGCTGCAAGTCCTGCACCGTGAGTTGCCCTACGATAAGCACAGCTAGTGCAGAATTTCCGTTTGAGAGAAGAGCAACCTTTTACAGAAAAAAGTCTGTAAGACCATTTTATGAAAACGTTGCGAAGAATTTGAAGAGAATTTGGCAGATTTTCCTTTTTAAAAGTGGTAGAAAATATGAAATTTAACAATGACAAATGCCCCGAACCTCAACCCCTGGGCTTTTCCGGCTTAAGTAAAAAAAAAGGGAGGGGTGGGAAAAGGCGTCGGTATCGGCTAGTCACGTGTCCCCTCGTAACCGACGGCGTAACCTCACAGCGCGCGATCTTAGGCGACCTTTAAAATATTTTATGAGTAACGAGTAGTTTACGGGGTTTTTTCTTTGTAACAGATATGCCGTGGTAATTTTTTGTTTGCTTTTGAAACCAGCGGCCGGGTTGCATACAGTAGATTCTAAGGCAGATTTACGCCGTACACGTGACCAGCCGATTCCAGGGCCTTTTCCCGACACTCGCGTTTTCTAGGGAAAGGTTGCATTGAAATGCCCCACCCATCGGAGACCTTTCATGGTAGGAGGTTGGGCTAGCCTGAAATTCATCCGATTGCTTGGAGTAGTTTTCTCCTCTCAGCGAAGTAGTCGGATGAAGTTCAGACTAAGGGTGGGCACTCTTGCAACTGGCTGAGCCATAACTCTCTAATATTTCGCCCTTGGGAGGGTCACCACCAGGGAAGGTAAAGTAGAATCTACTTTGTAGGAGACTCAAAAAGCCAGTGCGGGATCAGCATGCCCGGCCCCTCCCCAATGCTGTCATCGTCCCCCTGTACAAATAAATGGCTCGTTAAGGGAGAGTGGGGACAAAGTGGGTTTTTATATATATGTTGGGAGATGAGCGAAGTGGTATTTAAAATATGGCATTTTAACCTGTCAGGCGATATACGAGACCAAGCACGCGGGTTATTCGACAAGGGATAACTATAGGTTATGTCACGAAACAAGGAGTAGAGGTCCAGCACGATTACATTTGATCGTTCTTTATTACAAATTGATCAGACATTTACAATGCTTTGAGTCTGCTTTGGGCTGTTGGTTATTTCGTATTTTCTTTTCGTCCCAAGGGATTATACACGCTTGATTGAACATACTCTTTCCCGCCCTCCTGACGGGAACAAAAGCCACCATATTATGCAATATGGCGGAAGGAGGAACCGAACGTATTATAACTCAACTCTTCGTGGTTTTCGGATCAGTGGCTCTTTTGACTTTGCTGCTCTACTGGTGTGGAACTTATCGATTTTCGGTTCTCAAGTCTCTTCACCTTCCTGGACCAAAACCATGGCCTTTCTTGGGAAATATCCTAGAAATAAAAAAATATGGCGGCGTACACGCTATGATGTTTGAAAACATGAAACGATATGGCAAGATTTTTGCAGTCTACATTGGTCGGTTGCCTGCAATTGTGATCCTTGATCCTGATGTTTTGAAGCAAATCTTAGTGAAAGACTTCTCAAGCTTTAGAAACCGGTCAGATGCGGGCAAACCTCCCCCGCCTCTTGAAAACAACTTGTTCGCTGCGAGAAACGAACAGTGGAAGCGAATTCGCAGTATTTTGACACCTTCTTACACTTCTGGGAAGATGAAACAGATGATTCCACTTATGGAGGATGCAGTTAATGTGCTGATGGAAAAACTAGAGAATGTTGCTGACACAGGTTAGTTAGAGTTCAACGGTTGTATGTAATCAAAGAGTGTTGCAAAATGTAGCGTGATGTCAATAGAAATTGCGTGACACGCACATGTAACTAGGAGAAAAACAAAATAACAGGAACGACATAAATTTATGTTGCATTACTCCTTGTTTGGAAACTTTTTTGCACGAACACACGTTTTTCTTTTTATGCAGTGTGCAGGGGACATTGCAATAATTTTTTTATCTGCATCTCCCTGAACAATGTTTTCAAAGTTAGCAACAAAATATTAATCTTTTGGATTTCATTTTTTGAAAGGTGCAAACAAAAATTGAGGGTTCAATTTAGATACACAGGTTGTCGAAACGTCAGTCACTGTCAAAAACATCAGTCCTATTCAGGACTATGTTCACCCGGACGATCAAACTCAACCTACTTTTGAAAATGACTCCTGGGTTCAAACCTTTCACAATTTATATACTCTTACTGTGATACTCTTCATGTAGTTCCTGCATATCTAATTACATGATATTTATTTTGGCAATGGTAGTAAAGACATGTAAATGGTCTGAGTTGGGAATTTTACAATGAAGGATATTATTGGGGGTTTGTAAATTGACAACCATCGGAAATAATACTTGTTATTATTGTTATATAGAGGGTGACAGGCTTTTTTTTAAAAAAATTGCCTCAGTGTACGTAATGTTGATGAAAATGCCACCAATATGAAAAAATCAAGAGGTTGGAGGTGGTTATGGAAAATTACTGTGTTCTATCGTTGGCTAAAGAAAAAGGAACTATAAAGGCCATCTAGATTATTGTGGAAAATTTGTGGTCAACTGAGTTATCTTTTGTTATGTTATTTAATCATGAAATGTCAATTCCTCACAAAGCAAGGTACCAGTATATAAAATTCTTGGAATTTGTGCGTGGATCTTCTATCATGGTTGAATCTTGAGTGGCCTTTTTAATTTAGTGTCAGAAGTGGCAAAAAACTGTCACAAACAATCCCACATATGCAAACTTCAGAGGCTGTAATTTACCATCAGCAACAAAAGCCAGCCTAGCACCCAAAGCATAAACAAAGTTTTGGCAGATGCTGAACAGTTAACAGCTGTTCATCCAAATTTTGGGTGCAAAGACACTTAAAAAGATTGCTTTTAATCTTACCATTAGGGTGCAGGATTTCACGATGTGACAGTATGTGTCCCTCTGTCATAAGATTGATCCCAGAATTAAGATCCAATCAAGCTGTGTTTCTTTTTCCTTGGAATATTTGTCGTCTTTATTTCCTACTGTTGGACCTATCCTTATCCTTTATTGCATGGTTCTTGAACACACAATTATTTCTATTTTACTTGTATACATGTATTATTTGGTTGGAGGTGAGAAATAGGGCACAAAAAACTTTGCCTAAGGGGAGGCCTGTTCATAGGCTACTGTATGTGGTTGGATACCTGCTGAAAAGGGAAGGAAAATGTTTTTGTCCTTCCTTGGGATTGGCTGCTTTTTTCTTGCATGAAAAACATTTGATTTACTTGCTACTTATTAACAGTACTTATGACACATGTAGCTCCATCGCCCAGGCTCCATTTCTGAGGTATTCATGCAAATGAGGTTTCAGCACTTCAGGCTGCAACCATTTTGGTAATGGTGAGAAGAATAGAACAAAAAAGGCAATTAAAATTGTAGTGAGAGTTAATACCCATATAGTTTACCCAAATTGCTAAAAGGTCTGACAACCTCCAAACAGTTCTGAAGCCATTTCCCTTGACTTTTGAACTTTACCGAAGATTCCTGAAAATGTGGTTTTTTTTTGTTGGCCACTATTCCCCACAGCTCCCTTCTTATTTCTAAAGTGGTGAATAAGGGTTGATACAGTCACTAAGAAGAACAGTGGGATACATATTTGACCTTAAGGCTTGTGCTCACAATGTTTACAAAACAGGGTTACTTTTACATGTACTCACTAAATTGCAGTGAAGAAAATTTCTACAACATTCTGATGCATTTTAAAAGGGAACCATGACTTGGCCTTAATAGGGTAAAGAGTTGCATTTGATTACAATAATGATTCACATCATTTAGGTGTGACAAAGTTAGAATGAAAAAGGCAGCATTTAGCATCATTAAAGGTGCTTATAAAGTCTAATGTATTGCACATTGAGGCTGGGTGAGCTGAATATTTAAAAAAAATGCTTGCCTTTAGTCAAGCTGTTTCTGAAGTTTACTAGCCTTATCCAGTTTTTCACAGGCACTCCAACCCACTTTTTCATCAACTTTTATGTGGGAAAATGTTGCTTGCCTGTCAACTCGTGTTAAAACATGCTAGCCTGATGGGTCACTTCACTTGCCCTAGGCTATAATTTGGACAGTACTTTTGTTGTGCGTCGTAAAACCTTAGCCTTTGAATGGAGACATATTTGTGGTCGTCGCTTCTTTCCTCCAGAAAGGTAAGGGATGACCGGAATTACCTTTCCGTTTGCAGTCTAGTGAAACCTCTGATGGGTATCAAAGGAACCTTTTGACTGGTAAAGTAAGGGTGCACACGAGCCAAAGGCCCAAGTGGCCGTAGCTTATCGTGATTTCCTTAGCTCATGCCTAGGAGTATTGCTCCTCTCCCCGGGTGGGATGCTAGTCCATCGCAGGATTACCCGCCAGCTCAAGTGACTTCAATTAATCTTACCTTTGGGAATATATAGGTGTAAAAATGGCAAAATGAAAAGTCCAAGTACTTTTAAAACACATTAGTGACTTAAAGGGGTCAATGATACATGTACATTTGGCCAGGGGAAAGGCATTTAGAAAACGTTTATGATAAAATGAATGTTAGAGTCCTAAACAATCAAAATAAACTGAAAGTAAGATATCTAAACCGATGAGTACAGTGTCTGCAACTATCATAATGTCCCTCCTTTCCACTTCTAAATTAAATTGACTGCTTGCTTGCATCCAGACATTTCGAATCCTTTGGATTTTTCCAATGTCCGTGTTTTGCTCCTTTGGTTATTAAGTTATAGAGGCCAATTGGCCAAACAATAAAACCTCATATATTTGTTTTTAATGGTAAAGGACCTTTTACTGAGAATAAAATTCGGGGGGTATTCAGACACTCATTTCATAAGAACCATATCACTTCATATTTAGCTAAGGTCATACCTTGCTGCCTTGTTCAGTCTTGATTAGTTTCTTCCACTTGAGACAGTTATCAGTGGATTACGCAATAAATTGTTTAATTATTTAATCCAAAGGGGGACTTAAAGGAAATTTCGTTACGGGTGTGTCGTCCGATTCGAGGCCTTCAAACCCTGAGCCTGTTTTATATAAGAACCGTTTTAACTAATAAGCACAGCAAAATGTTTTTGTTCTAAATTCTTTGCGCTATGGTCAGGGGCGGATCTAGGGGAAGGGTACAGGGGGTGCGCACCCCCCCCCTTCTGAGATGACCTGCGGTTTTCTAACCCAACTGGTATTCTGCAAAAAAAAAAACTATCTGGTTTATTGGTGTTGAAGTAGAGCAAGAGACGAGTGCACCCCCTCCTAAAAAAAATCCTGGATCCGCCCATGATGGTTGGTTCAGTTTAACATTCGATGTCGGGGTATTATGGTCATTCAAGGTCTAGTCCATCTTGCACATCTCAAAATCACATGAAAATTGTCATCAAGTGTTGGTAAAATATGTCTATAACAACCAAACCAATTACTGGGCGTTAAAAGTTTCGAAGGAGTTCATTTTCAGTGAGTTTTTTCCTAAATTAAAAGCATCAGAATTTTTAAGTATCTCCAACCCTCTCCTACCCTACCACCACCCTTACTGGGGATGAAAACGAAGGAACTCAACTCCTTACAAACTTTTATTGTAATTTGCTCTTATTCTATTTCATTTTCACAGATAGAAGTGTGGACATGTTGGATTTGTTTAGCCAGTTAACTCTCGACGTGATCTTGTCAACCGCGTTTGGTATCAAAACTGACATTCAAACTGATCCACATAATCCAATTAAAAAAAGAGCCGCGCGGGTTTTTAGTGCGCTGTGGCTTGTTCCCTATCTTCGGATGTTTCCTTTTAACTATTTTATTCGCTCAGTGATATCGTTCTTCCGACAAGAAATGGCCTTCTTTGTAGCCGCAGCTTCAGAGATTGTTGAAGAACGCAAAAAGTCTCCCACGAAGGGAAGAAACGATCTACTTCAGCTGATACTTGCGGCTCACGATGAGCCCGCAGTTCAAGGTGTCAGCAGATTTTCCGATGATGAGATCAAAGCTCAGTTGATCACGTGGCTCTTGGCTGGTTACCAGGCCTCTAGTAACACGTTAGCCTTTACTGCATATCACCTTGCGATGGACGCTGACGTGCAGGAAAGACTACGATGCGAGGTTGAAATTGGTGTCCAAACATACCGCGACCTGGCTTTGTACGACCTGGTAAACGAAATCGAGTATCTTGATTGTGTCATAAACGAATCTATGCGGCTATGTCCTCCGCTGCACATTTTTGATCGTAAATGCGAAGAAACTTGCCAAATTAATGAAAGGCTCACTATACCCTCTGGTATGGACGTTATCGTACCTATATACGCGCTCCACCATGATCCGGAGGCCTGGCCAGACCCGGAGGTTTACGACCCCGAAAGGTTCCGGGGCCCCGCGAAAGATACTCGACACCCGTTTCAGTTTTTACCCTTTGGCGCCGGGCCCCGAAACTGTATAGGAATGAAGTATGTGATGATGGAAATGAAGGTTGCCTTGGTCAGGATATTGAGGAAGTTCAAGTTTGTTCGATCACCGGAGACTCAGGTGCCCTTAGTTCTAAGTTCAGCCGTTACTCTTGCTCCAAGAGATGGAATTTATTTGCGAGTTAAACGAGTAAAGAGTCTGGTGTAAAGACAGATGTCTAGAGTAACCGTCTGGAAAGGGCTCGATCTTATGTCCCACCCTGCACTGCAAGTTTTACTTGTCCTTTGGTTAAGGGTCCTTAAGTGATGGAAGAATCAGAGTTGAAGGGAAGGGTGGGAGAGGAGGGGTTTAGAAGGGACTAATGTCCACCCCTCTAGTTTCGCTTTCTTCTCTTCCCAAGTTTTAATTGCTTTCAAAGGTTAAGATGGTGCTTTTGCGCGTGCCTGCTTGAAAAAGAAAAAAGCTTGCTTTGCAGACAGCTGGTTACCATGTACAAGACGACGCTAATAAAAGTGTTCTTGTACACAGTGAATTTGCTTTAAACTCAAAAAGCTTAGAGCCACTTCTAGCTATCTTCGTTAGAAGAAGATAGGTGTCAGCCTTACAAAGTTACATATCGTGAAAATGAAATATCTGTGGGACCAACCATCCACTAATGACTCCCCTCCTCTTAGGTCTGCCCCTCGCAGAGGTGTCCGCCACGTAATTCACTGTCTGTGTGGTTCGACCAAGCTCCTCAGCAGAGGGAAGCTGCGACGAATTCGTCTGCGAACCCACCGGAAGCCGCCAAAGGTTAACAGTGCGACAAGCACTCATTAAGTTTTAATAATTGTTCAAATAACACAACGCTACTCTTTAATTAGATTCTGGGGCCTCAAATCCTCCTTATGTTTTAAAGCAAAATATTTTCTTCTATATGATTGACTGGTATGGGTTTGCTTTAATTACTTCAGTCACGGCCACGTGTTTGTTAAAAAACACTGAAAAAAAAATAAACAAACAGGCAATCGATTTTACTTTGATACACTGTATGCTACGCGTAACTTCATGGTTAATTAAAAAAACCCCGGCTCTACAGTTGGATTTAATTGGCATAAACTCGTTTAACAACAACCCTTGCGGTTTTCGTTTTCAAATGCTAACAATCCACCCATGAAGGAATAAAGTATAATCAGTAGCTAAAGCAGTTGAAATCGCTGCATTTCAAACTAAAACAAACTGTGCACTGCAAGTGAATATGTTCGATCTTTAGCACTGTGTTAGACGAGTGAGTGCTTCATTGAAGTTACTGTTGGAACTAAAACGTTCGAGTGAAGTATTCACGGTTAAAAAATATCACATCTTTAGTCTAATTATAACGAAGTTTCTCTAAAAAGTGCTTGCAGTCATCGAGTTGTTGTTCCAGATGTTTCACTGTCTCTTTCCCCCTTTCAATTTCTTTTTCCTTTTTCTCTTTTTCGTCTTGAAGCTCCTTGATTTCGGATTCCATTTTTCTTTGTTCCGATTCAGCCTTCTTCAGTTCGTTTCTTTCTTTTGACAAATCCTGTTCGGTTTTCTGTATGAGTTTCTCAACGCTGGCTTTGACGGCGGCTAGTTCAGTATTCCCGATGCTTTCAGTTTCGGTAGCAACGTCTGAGGTGGTCGACTGATCCCAGCTGCCGCGTTTTACAGCACGGTTAGTACTTGCTGAGGCCGGCGCTTCGGTAGGGTCTTGAAGAATACTAACTTTGGATTCACTATCATCATTCCATTGTTGCAAATGCGAGCAAACCGACTGTAAAGTCACTCCACCTCGCAAAGGATCCTCAGAAAAGGTCGAGGATTTATCGGTAATCTTTTGAATTTTGGCCGGTGGAGCCAGATCTGGAACAAATACCGCACTGCTTGTTGGTTCAAATGTGTTGTTAACTTCCGATTGTAGTTCCTTTTCGTTAGCGGCTTCGTTCTCGCCGTCACCCATACCAAGATGATCTTCATCGTCATCTCCATTTTGATCATCATCGACGTTTTCTCTCTCAGTTTGTTTTCTCTGGTTCAAAATTTCTTCCGCTTTTTGTACTGACAAATCGAACTCTTGTTTCAGTATGAGGTCGACGAGTTCCCTTGCCTCTTTTTGGGTCTTACATTTGGCTGCTACATCGATAAATGTGTCACCTTGCTCATTCTTTTGTTGCAAAATGGTTTTCAGCCAGTTAAGAGGCAGTAACTCACTGTTTTTGTTTAAAATTTCTTTCAGCTTAACCAGTGTCCTCTTCAAATACATTAGGAAGGGAGCCGTTGAGCTTTCGTCTCCTTGGGCACACAGGTGCAGGACTGTGTTACCGTTGCTACCTTCTTGAACTAAGAGGAGGTATGGATCACGTTTTAACAACAACTCGAGTATGTTGACAAAGATGTTGGATATTTTGTTCGGATCTTTGCTCTTCACTCCCTCGTGCAGACATCGCACCATAGAAAATACCACTGTTTCATTGGACATGCCATGTGTATTGCCTTTTCTTATGATAACGCGGTCTTTCAGGGTCATAAGCCACTGGACGGCCTTAACCTTTCCAAGCATAGCTACCCAATGTAGTAATGGGAGACGAAAATGAGGATTCGGATCTTTCAAGGGCTCGTCGATGTCATTGTTCAAACTGATTACATGCTCCTTCCATGCATCCAAGCTTGCTCGGTCTGATTCATTTAGGTTAATAAGCGACATTATCAAATCATCATGCTGACCCTGGAATTCACAATTGTCTTCACAGAATGGAGTACAATTTGTGGCTTGTTTGTCCTTCTTCTTCTTCTCGCCTCCTTGAGCACCATCTTCTGCTGGGGTTAACTTTGAAGATGCGTCCATTGTACGATTGTTGCTCAGTTCGGCAGCTTAAGATAAAATAAAAGAAAACAATAAGAAATCAGTAGGAAGAAAGAAATCTGTCTGTATAAAGGCAGCTTTTTAACTTTGAAGAAAGTTAGAGACAGTTTACTGAATAATCACTTAGAGGTGTGCCAGGCCGGATTCAGGCAGGAAAAATAGTTATTAGATCAATAAAAATAATATTAATTGACAATCAGTGAAAAACAAAATAGAGCACTGATAATTATGCAAATGATTCAATTTAATACCTGGTTCAAAATGATTTTCCTTCGAAACTCCCATACCCAAAACAAAGGAAAATAAAATGAAATCTAAGCATGAAATTGAACCACAAGGTACAAGTTCTTTTTAATAAAAGCAAGTTCACAGATACTGCACAGGCGGCTGTCACATCTTATTAGAAAATAATATGTAGATTGCGAAGCTCTCGAAGGATGTTTTAAGAAGTAATTAAAATATTACTATAAGCAGAAAGCAAGATGAATTCCACCTTTAAAAATTGTACCCCAGCCCGCGATCAATTGAAAACCAAAACCTGGTCTGCGGATAACTTTAAAAAATGAGTTGTATACCTGAGCCCGCGATACAGTCATGTAACACTGGTCAGCATCGGCTAACATGAAGGGGTCGACGTACGTACGGACGTACGAATGATTTTGTCAGAACCAAAGTTTCTTGGATGTATAGATCATTAAATTTTCTTACCCTTGGTGCTCCGCTTCGCGTGCGAGAGCTCCGCTATAATAATGACGAATAAATGAATGAAGATTACTTAAGTCCCTAAGTGAATGAGTACACGGTCAGTTTTAGGTGTGCGGTCACGGAGTAGATCCGAGCGGCTTCCGAGTATTTCTCGGTTCCAGACCTTACGCAAGCGGACTGCTTATTTTATAATGGCTACTGAAGAAAACACTAAAGTATTAGATAATCTTTATTTATTTATTTATTCATTGTTGTCTAAAAGCCCACATTTGATATATGACCCCGAGGCTTTAGGGACAAAATTGCAAATTTTCCACTAATTCATTGTCTCGCAATTTCCAGAGGATACTCGAGGTCAAAGGAAATCAAACCAAACATAGAAAAATAACCAGAAAGCCTCGGAGTCATGCTAGAATTTTAATGTATCGAACGTGGGCTATTCCCGTGTTAATGAATATGAGACCTTGATCATGTGACACTGTCGACGCTTCGAGTCTACTCATTTGAGAAATGATATTTGCGGCCAACAATCAAGAGTGCTGCAAACTACTGTAGATTAATGAAACTTGAGCATTTGGTCAGACAGATGGATTTTAGAAGCGAAGAAAGAAAAAACCAGATCGCGGATAAAGACAAACAGGATACGTCATCCGCGACGGGGGCACTGACCTACAGAGTATTCTCTGAAAGCGAAAGTGCCTTTCCGGGAACTGAAATGAAATTATTCAGTTTGTTTTACTAACGGTAAATTTCCCCCTCATTTTCTTTGATTCTTCATTCTAACCCACAAGCTCATGTTTTGTAAGCAGATGAATCCAAACACTCGAAGAACTTTTACTAAATTTGTCATCAACAGAATCAAGACGATATTTGCAACCGCGTTCCTTTACATGTGCATGTTTTGCATCGCTTATCACGTACACGGTACAATGATGAATGCAGTGAACACTGATCGAATGGTGCTTGCTTGCTTTGTGTCTTGGAGATTATGTATTTAGGTCTTGCAGATTGGTTTCCTACTCTCCCGGCCGCCGAAACAAGTCGATCGGTCATATACCTGAAAAGGCTTGTTTATTAAGCTCAACTGGACCTCGGATCGGGTCCGAACGAAAGTAAACTCAATATAGACACTGTAATAATTTGGATGCTAAAATTCCTCACATCTTTAATACCTACCTTTTAAATGATCCCTTTATGCCAAGCTTATCTCGGCTGCGAAACCCGACGTTTTCGAAAACCACTGCGACCCACACAGCAGCAAAACGTTTTGACGGCGCGCTTTCAATTTGCTACACCGTAGTGTAATAATAAACTAGTAAGCCACTAGCTCCAGGCTCCTCTCCATTCGAGACGGCGAAAGTCGAGCCTGGCCCATAGAAGCCGCGTATATTTGACGTAGTACTACGGTTGAGTATTCTGTTTAAGATATTCCACTGTTTACATTATGCAATAATATATGTTTTTTTCGTACCAAGTTTGTTTGCAGCCTAATTTTTTGTTACATCACCAGGAGCCCATATGGGCTCCTGACATCACCCAATTTCTCAAAAGTCAAATGGCTGGTCCGTATTGGGCTTTGTATGTATAAATTACATTTTAAACGAGTCATAAATTATATTCTGGTTTTCACTAACGTTTTTATTAGCGACAGAATCAGAATCACCCTGCAAGCAAAGCCTCATTTTTCTTCTTCTTGATTGAGAAAGAGAAAAAGAGGCTCTGCAAGAATCGCGTCAAGTCTCTGAAGTCGCCGCAACGGAGTTCTGAACTTATCAGTCAAGTTCTCTTTCGAGTGCTGGCGTCCTTTTTTTGATGAATCAACGGTCATAACAAGCATCCTCGTATACGCGTATGGTCCATTGCAGAGAGTACCCCCCTGCGTCTGCCCGGGATGGGGAAATAAGTCAGTTTCTTACAAAGTCAAAACGTTAAAGCACAAGGCGCAGCAAAGTACCATTGAAACACTTGTGAAGGCAAAACTACAACGACAAACCAGTGAGGGTCAGCCAGATCTTTGGTAGACCTTGGATCAGTACAATCTTCAATACCAAATTCATCTTGTATCTATTTATTTTGCTTTTATAGCCTCCGTTGAAGGTTTGTGTTGCATACCGAAATATCAGGCATTTATAATTCACCATCTTATTTTGCTTTTTTTATTTATTTTTCCTATCACTCTTACTGCTGTAAGGATCAGTTGACTGTTCTAATTTTAAAATTAAGTTCCCTTGAACCTGATCAACTTCGTTTCCGGGCAGTAGAGAACCCTGGGAACGAGGTTGGAACCTAATGAATCTGCACGAACTGCGGGCTCATCCTCGGTGTAAGAACCTGTTAAACTCACTGGTGACGTAAAACAGAGAAAACAAAGAAGTCAACACAATAAAACCTAGAAAAACAAAAGGTACACCGAGGTAAACCCGAACTGCGAGTCTAATTATTGAAAGGTTTAAAAACCTTTCCTCTCTAGGTCTGTTGGCTTTAAATTTATCAGATTTTCCCTTTACTTTTGCATTTTCTTGATAGCCATGAATTTTTTAAAGTTGATTGAAGAAATATTGAAAACAACAAGATACTCTTTAAAATTTATTGTTGTTTTGAACCTCAAACCATGATGAAATGCCACATATATTAGCAGCTAGGTTACCTCTAATAGATCACCTTGTTTAAAAAAGTATGTACAATAACCAGAGCCACAATCAGCTGTGGAGACATCTAAACAACTACAGACTGAAGGAAGACCCTTTTCAGTCTATCCAGGGGAGAATTGGCAGAATTTCCAGGGAGCCAACAAGCCGAAAAGGGAGCCGGCCCCCGTTTCACGAACTTCCCGGTAACTTTTCGTGCCCGGAATCAAATATTCAAATCAAAATCTAGAGAATAAAAGCGCGGGTCTTGGATAACAAACTAGTCAATTTTGTTTTGTTTACCAATAGCTTTATCATGTTATCTGCAAAACTATGGAACGTTTTCACCCACGTGGCCAGCATCTATGCTAATTCATTGGAACAAAAGAAAGTTTTTACATAACGAAACAGTTCAATTTCCACAGGGTTGTCTTGGTACACCAACATGGCCGCCGTTTCATTGTTTTGGAACACCAAGATGGCCGCTTGTGACGTCATGTGAAAACGCTCTATTGCAACGTCTACCTTAAATGGAAACAGCAACAGCTTTCCAGGCCCGTTATTTATTGGGACTTTCGAGAGCCAGAGGCAGAAGAAAAAGGTCCCTTTATCCGTTTCCGCCTTAACGTCTTTTCTTTAGGGGCCAATTTAAACCTCAGCTACACCCACATTAGTCTCCCGTAGGAGTTTAATCTTAATTTTCCAACAACTATCCCCGTCACTTTTATATGGGGGTCCCCTCGGGACCTTGGCACGGTGGTTTCTGTTTATCAGTATTATAGAAGAGCTTCTGATCAGCCAGTCTTGAAAAGAGTAAAATGGAAAAGCAAACCTTCTGCTCCTTGAATCAACGATAAAGCTGCGCAACAGATTTTAATCCTTGTATTTTGTTTAAGACTGTAGATCATGGCTCGGTGCTCATTATCGTCAATAAGCCCGTTCAGAGTTACCCCAAGCCTCTGTTTCAAAGCGAGGCTAAGTGCGAAGCTATCGATGTGAAAATGAGTTTTATTCTCATGCAAATACAAACTCATTTTCTCAAGAAAGTTTTTGCACTTAGCCTCAGTGTTTGGACCATATAGAGATAAACCCGTTTTAATCGACGAACAAGCAAGCAATTCCACCCCCTCCCTCCATCCATGGTGCAAGAAGAGTTAGGTCGGATTAGAGATTCAGTCTCCTGAAACTTTCCTTTGTTATGTTATAATAGAACGAATAAAAATTTAGTTGTAACCGCAAATTTGATGATTCATTTCGGCAAAAGCTAAAATGTTTAAATTTTACCACCCCAGCCTTCAAAACAGAATTCTGTTTATAACCTGGAAAAGTAATTTGGTACAGTCTAGTTAGGAAGCGAAAGACGTTGACAGTTGTCCTCTTAAACTACTTGGTAAATGTCATAAATGTGTTGGCCATCCTCAGTCTTTCCTTACTGAATTACATCACGGACTCTACCCTAACCAGCACACCATTTTTTGCAGTCATTGTTGCTCCATCATGTAAGACTAGAGGAACTTGCGTCTCGGGTGATTGCACAAACTTGTACTTCATTAGGATCTTTACAAGAGCAATCTTGATCTCCAGCAGGGCGAACCGCATCCCGATACAATTTCGTGGCCCGGCCCCGAACGGCAGAAACTGAAAAGGGTGATGGGTGTCTTTACTTGCACCTCGGAATCTCTCGGGGTCAAACTTCTCCGGGTCCTCCCAGGCATCGGGATCATGATGCAAGGCATAGACTGGAATTACAACCTCGGTTCCAGCAGGAATATGGATTCCGTTAAGGTTAAAATCTTCATGGCATTCACGATTTGGTTGTGGAACAGGCGGACACAATCGCTGTGACTCCTTTATCACACAATCAAGGTATTCAATGCTTTGGGCTATTTCATAGAGAGGTTTCTTATTTGCATGGGTCTCAAAGGCATCTCGGATGTCTGAACGCAGTTTGTCTTGGACCCCTGGGTTACAAGCCAAGTGGTACACGGTAAACGAAAGAGTGTTGCCTGACGTTTCAGAACCGGCCAATAAGAAGATGAAGGACTGGGCTACAACCTCGTCATCAGAATGTCTGCTGACCCCTTCAACAGTGGTTTCATCAGTGGCGGTCTTTTCGATTTGTCTGCCCCTGTTGTCGACGAATGTGTAACATTTCTCTCCCGATACGTTCAAAATAGTTTACATCATTTCCATTTAGAACAAGAAACAAACGAAGAAGTGAGTTTCCAAATGGAAGACGGGCCATTTGTCGGAGAAAGAAAGGCACGTGAAACAGTTTCTTAGCCTCTTGTAGAATTTCGCTGTTTTCCCCCATTTGTATTTTTGCATCAACTCCAAAAGCAGTGGCCAAAATGACTTCTAGTGTCATTTTACTGAACCAGTCCAACATGTCAACACTTTGATCTGTGAAAGACAACAAAGCAAAATTGTTTCTTTGCATCACCATTTACACAGATAAACTTACTTATTATATAGATACTGATGAAATACCAGGATTTTTCCTTTTACTAAAAAATCATATCTTCATCGCGAGCACCATCTTTCACCCGTGAGGATATTGGTGTGCCATGGTTACTGACATGATTAGCCAATGACAAGAGAGCCTCCCGCTCAGGCGCGCGGCCGGTTCTTTTGAAATTTCATTCTCAAAATGGCTCCGAGACTGTACAGTTACCGGTGACTTTCTCGATGAGCCAAGAATCCACAACATGATGCTCTTTTAAGAGACGCTTTTGCTGTTATAGAATTTTTCTCTCCTTCATTAGAATTTTGACTTTTTGGAACAGAAAATATAATTATTATTGTCTTTATTTCTCCTTTATAACTTTATATCCGGGTTTCATAACATTTTTTTGACAGGCATTTTGCGATAGGTGATCACTTTAATTGCACTATTTTGTTGTTTCGAAAATGAATTTTAAAAAAAGTTGTGTTTTTTTTGTAGGAATTTCATCAGTATCTACAAAATAAACAGAACATTACATGGCCGCTTGGGGATATGAATTTTATCTTCGAGTGCTGAAAGTATCTCTCACTCGTTCGCTTCGCTCACTAATGAAAGATACTTTCAGTACTCGAAGATAAAATTCGTATCCCGCGCGGCCATGTAATATCCTGTATATAAAAAGAAAGAAGTAATACTGAATATACTAAAATGAAATAGGAACGGCCTTATTTCCGCGGTTAAAATTTATGGTCATAAACATAGAAAAGGATATCTAAAACCTGTGCAAAAACTATTCCACTGACATTTAGTATTCTATATGTAAAAGTAAAGGAGATTTTCTCTCTTGTAAAATGTCTATAAATTCACGATTTACAGACATTTCATTATCTCCTTAAATTGTCCAGATTTTCAAGTGAACAAATTACGGCGTTTCAGACAGTTTTCTTTGGAATGCTTCAAAGATAAATAAGCTTTTTAAAATAAATAAGTAAATGAGTCTATGAAATTGAAAAGAAAAGAAAGTTTTTTTTCTATCCTAATAAGATTCATAGAAATCTGATTATTCCAAGAAAAATCATCAAAGAATTTTTCCCTTGCGCGTTTGTGGAAACTGCATTCGAAAGTGAGGTGCGTTTCAGCGTGTTCAAGGCATCAATTCTTGGTTTGCAACCACGTGACAAGGCGGCCATGTTGGGGGTCAATACAATAGAACTTTTGCTCGAAAGATTTACATGAAAATAGAGTTTAGTTCCCAGAGGAGAGAAATGCTTTTGTTCTTGACCACCAACATGGCGGCCGTGACGTCACGTGCAAACCAGCAATGGATGAACAAGGATTTGAGACACAACGTCTACCGGTTTCATTCTTTAATCATGGTTTTCAGATCTCAATTTCGCTCCGTATCAGATGCATTTGGTAAATTTGCATAGCGTTGACGATGTTTTGTCCTATTTTGTGTAAGGTTTGAACCAGTTGTGGAGTCGAGAAATGCGACAAACGCAGACTGCAGACTGCCAGATAAACGAAGTAAACATTGTTGTAGAATGCTCTAACAGATTCCCTATCCCTAAACTAGACTTTTGAATTACTTAAACTTTAGGGATAGGGACTCTGTTAAAGCATTCCACAACTAAGTTTTCCTCGTTTACCTGCCAGTCTGCAGGTCTGCAGTCTGCGTTTGTCGCACACTGGCTCTTTTCGCCGGCTACATCCAGTCCAGGCGTGGTTGGCTTCGTTCTACTTCGGTACAGTGCAATGCCAGATTCAAAATAAATGTCCATCCCATCCTTTACCCTTCTTAACTCGTTAACTACTCAAAATATAACTCACCCGAGTCAGCAATTTTTTCAAGTTTCTCCAAAAGTGTGTCACACAACTTCTCCATCAAAGGTACCATCAGCTTCAATTTTCCCGCACTGAACGTGGGTGTCAGCGTGTTACGGATCCGTTTCCATTTGTCGTCCCGTGAGGATCCCACGTTCTGTGCAAGAGTTTTGTTCGCTAGCTTTTGGAACTGGAAACGATTGCGGAAGTTTGGAAAATCCTTGACCATTATTTGTTTCAACAGCTCCGGATCGGCAACGACAAGCGATGGCCTGCCGCCCAAACAGATGGTGAAAACTTTGCCGTATCTTTTAAGGAAAGCAAGGTGCATCTGATAAATACCATTGTATTTCCTCAGTTCTAGAAAGTTCCCAAGGAATGGAATAGGTTTGGGTCCGGGAACATTTAGTTTCTTGAGGTCAGCGAAGCCTCTCGTCCCATACCAGTACAGAAAGAGCGCTACGAGAAGTAGCAACGACGCTATGACCGTAGGATGAGCGAGGGTCGCCATGAATAATGGCTGCTGTAGAAACGCCCCTAAAGCTTCCATCTTGTCCACATGGAGTGTAAAAAAATGAGCCTGGAGAAAAAAAGGAAGAAGGATTCAACACACGGAATCAGCTCAGCGAAGCGTAATTTAATACTGTGCTTGATTGAACGCATCAAACGCATCACTGTCACAGCTACACATATAATATGTCACGTTATGCCTGTTTATTTTACGTCATTGTCTGACATTTATTCACAGCTTACATATGTGCTAGAGTTCTAGTTACTAGCCTGCGTAGCAGTAGTCTCCTTGGCAGCCGCTCGGGTCGGGCTTGTGATTAATACAGCGAACAGTTCTGTGCAAGGACAACTCGGACAAACAGGAGCAAGGTATAGCCCGATCTTGGTGTAGCTCACGATCAGCAAAATAAAAGTAACACTTAATTAGAATTGAAGGCAAGCCTGATTGGGCAACTAAGAGTTGGTAATATAGTTATTTGCCCAACATTACGACTATACAAAACTGTAATCTTCATTAGGGTAGAAAAGCAGCTTTCCCAGCCCCTCATGAAGACTAGTTTTGTCTACTCGAAATATTGGGCAAAGATATCACCAACCCTTAGCTGTCCTATCAGCCTTACCTATATTTGTAAGTAATATGCCCATATTACTCACAAGCACCTGCTACGCAGGCTACAGAGTTACGTGATGCCGTAGCATTGTTGTTTTTCTGTCCCTGATGGAAACTAGCAGTAAAGCAGTAGAATCATCGTGAGACAGACAGATAACATCGATCTACCTAACTCCAAAAAATACAGGACTTAAAATATCGAAGTAAGCATGTACCGATGAGCGGACGAAAAAATAAGCAAAACAGAAAATGATGTTAAGGTCGCTAATTGTGATGTTGAGAACCTTGACCATTAAAGCTGACAATTGTTAGAAGGTAAGTCTTATATAACGTCTATTTCAATAATCAAGCAAAAAATCTCTTAAAAACGTTAAAGGCGCGCTATAGTGTATGCTACACCGTAGAGTAATATTAATAATCAACCACTAAGTAGGCTTGATTTTTGGTAATCTCGTCCCCAGGGTCTTCTCTTCTCGTTTCCATATTGGAAAATGAAGAAGACCCTGGGGACGCGGTAGAATTTCCGTCGCACTCTCAGGTCGTCCTTTTCGGGGACGTTTGCGAACAGTGGCTGTTAGGTAAGTGGTGTAACCATAATATAGTGGTTTCACGTTATTCGTTGTCCAATGTTTAGCTCTTCGTAGCTCTGCACATTCATAAATTGCACTACTACACAGTCATGTATAGGCCAGCATACCCCTACAAAGCCATAGCCATACATAGCAGGGTTAGGTATGGCTATGTTGAACTGTGTAGCTGCCTACTCCTCAGACGCTTCGTTCTTCGCCCAGACTCTCGACGTCTTAACAGTGTTTGGTAGATCATCCACAAACAACAGAAACAATATCGGCCCTAGTAGGGACCCTTGTGGTACCCCGGATGTAACCGGCAATTCTCGGGAAGTAAACATGTAATAAACATGTTTACTTTTTAAACAGCAGTTTAAGGCCTCACCAGAACAGTTTTATTTTTTTAATTATGCTGCTGAAGGACAACATGAACAGACTTACATAGGGTTTCAGCTTCTTCATCGATAATGATTGGTTAAAACTTTTCAATAGATTTATTACGGACGTGATCGAAAAACTCAGAGGACAAATTAAAATGCAGTTCACAGAGGAAGGCAGAATTTAGAACCTACAAAAACACCTATTAAATCACATCCACTGCCATGAATTCGGGTGAAAAGTCATAAAAACATGCGAAAAATGGTTACAAATGAGTAAGTCATTGCCTGGGAAATATGGACGAAGGGTCAAATTGAGGTCAAAAAATGTTAAACTGAACAAAGCGCGCAACTCAAACAAGGCTTTGTCATCTATCAGAAACTGTAATTATACATACTTTCATTAAAGAAATGTGACAACGGAGATGCACCAAAATGGAATTACATCCGCTTTACACTGAATTCGTGTCTGGAGATTGTATCCATTAATCATAAGTTTAAATAACCAGACCTGAACCAGACTAAAACATA
Organism: Porites lobata; assembly: GCA_942486035.1. NCBI lineage: Eukaryota > Metazoa > Cnidaria > Anthozoa > Scleractinia > Poritidae > Porites > Porites lobata. The sequence goes on along the minus strand of CALNXK010000177.1, from coordinate 688,064 downwards.
AAGATCGTGAAATTACAGAACGAGAAAGATCAAAGCTACTGTTTACAGTAACTAAACAAACTTGGTACTTAAATCGTACTTTTGCATTCGAGGAAATGGCTTAAAGAACTCTTAACAAACTAGTTTCTTTAAAGAAGATGGCAAGGGAATTGAACTGGAAAACAACTATTTTCTCAAGTCAGGAGAGGATAGCGTTTCATCAGCATTATTCGGAGCGAGTTGAACATTGCAAGGAAAACGTCAAATTATTTCCAAATAACACATAAGATCTATGTCATTTTTATTTTGATATCCGAAATAAATTCCAAGCACCAAATAAAATTCTCTTAACAATTTTTTAACTCGAAATAAATATACTAGGAATATTTTTTATCGCCAGCAACTTTTATCATTTAAAAATAAGCATTAACTCAAAATAAGAAGGAAAAGGATAGATCATATTTTGACATTCTGGGGGCTTGCACTGATTCCGGCTAAAGTCTAGCCTGCGTGGCAGTAGTTAAAAGGGGAAGGGGAAGGGGGAATTTAGGCGCGTGGTCTCGCGCCCTAATTCCCTTCTCCTTCCCCTTCCCTCTCGAAGGCCTGCCACGTAGGCTAGCTAGAGTCTTTCCTTTAAAGCACATAATCGACGCCCAACTTCTCCCGTACAGGCAGTGCCGTAGCTAGGTCTTTTGTAACGAGAGGGGGGGGGGGGGGGGGGGGGGGGGCATTATTGCGAGTGCCGAAAGCAGGAGCCTTGGGAGCCTTGTAGGGGGGGTCTGGGGGTATCCTCCCCAAGAAATTTTTCAAATTAGGAGGCTCTGAAACGCTACTTTCAGCACTTGTCATGAGATATGTCTCCGAAAAATCGACCCCGAATATGAAAATGGCAAACAATTGCAAGTCACTATTAATCAAAATAACTGAGTCTAAAGAAAACAAATCAATAAACAGACTTGATTTGTCTGGCTCAACAGGTCGGAGGGGGGGGTTGCCCCCCCCCCCTTGCTCCCCCGCTAGCTACGGCCCTTACCGGCGTCGCTCGGTTATCCTGGTGAGCGACCAATAAACGCCTTCTGTCAGCAGTCGGGGTAATGCGAGTCATATATTCCAATTACTAACGCAAAACTGTGGTAAATTAAACTAAACGCTGGTAAAGTTACACTATTTAGAAAAACATAAGTTCCATGTTGTTTTGTTGGGCTTCAGATCGGTTGCCAATGACCTCAATGTGGAGGTATCCTACGTGATGATTCAGTTCCAAATTTTTTACTGCGGTTTCTGAGATCACATTGTAGAAAATCTCCAAGTGGAGCTGTAATTGGAAACACTTTTATTGCCTTAGGAAGAGTATTTCGTATTTTTATTGCTATCTATCTTAATTCCAAAGTATGCCGGAAGTAAGTTCCCGAAGAGGTCATTTAGCTTCCCAACTCGCTAAACCACGGTCCATGTGGAATTTCAGCTCACGCTATTTGTTCTAGAATTAATCAATTTAGTCATTCTCAGTCAATTAAATTCCTGCTTTCATACCTCGTATGTTAAGTGTGAAATAATCCCCTCTTTTAACGATTCACAATCAAAGACGCCTAAAGCAATCAACTGATCTTTCCTTGAACGTAATAGAAACACGTGCCGCTTAAGATATTGCGTGGGATAATAAAATCGTTAGCTACTCATCCATCCGTCTACTCTTAGAACACTGTTACAGCATCATGCAAAAATGTATTTACTTTCGCCGCAAAATATTCAAATGTGATTTATTAAAGGCATTCATTGCCTCCAGTATCAAATCAGATTCCTAAAATTTTAATAGAAGTGTTTGGCAAAGGATACTGACCGATGTTTTGATTTTCTGCGGTTTATGTCATCTTCATTCTATGTATGGATATTTGTTTTGTGTCTTATGCTGATTCAGAAGGTCAGAAATTGATAAGTTGACTAAGCTGACACGTTAGGAAGTGGAGCAAGGGAGTTAGGAGGGGGTTCGAGCTCCCCCCCCCCCTCCCCCTGTTCGGTGCACGAGGTCCAAGCTCGATTCCAGGGAACATTGTTTCAACTTCGCTCCTTTCTGTGTAACTTTAACTAGCTTTAAATACCCTTTAAACGGAGCATTAATGGAGAGAGGAGGGTAAAATGAGCGCAATTTCGTCCTCAAGTTTATCATTTGAATTAATCACGAGTTTTTTTATACTTTTAAAGCGCTCCCTGAAAACCATAGATATCTGATTTACTTTTTACTCTTTAGCGAACGAGTTTGATGCCCTTCTCTTGTTGTTTTGAGCCATTTTAAACTTCTTGAGCGGTGTGTCATTTTAATTCTAGCGCAGTTTACACGAAACGTGGAAAAACGCTCGCCATACGTCTCCTTTTAACTGGAACACCAAGGTTAAAATGGAATTGGTTGAATCAATGATTCAGTGTGCGCGAGCATCTCAGTCTCAAGAAAACTGAGTTTTTGGGAAGCTCCGCTCAATTCGCTCATCCGAATTACACGCCATACTAGAGTAGTCAGGGGCAGCCAACGAGAATATAGTTCAAAATAAACCACTTAAACATAGCATTGTTGAACGTATTTAAACAGTAGATATAGGCATATTTTTGTCCCTTAAAACTTTTTCATCTGTTCGGATTTCCTTGTTGAAAGTCTAGCGATCCGAAAATTATACGGATCAAAACGTACCTTTTCGAAAATTTCAGCCAGGAAAAAAGGCTCCCGAAACTTGTAGGTGAGCTTTCTAGGGTAAAAATCCGTTAAAAATGGGCATTTATACCATTTTTTAGATGTTCGAAAATCCTAGTAGAGGCAGGCAAGCAAGAAATTTTAAAACAAATGTTCTGAAAATTCTAGATCTCAAATCGTCTTCCGAACAGATATTTTCCGAAAATTGACGTTGGGCGCCCCTGAGTAGTATTGGAACTCAGACTGGGTTTGCTATGGACTGTTCAGCAATTGTACTAAGGAAAATGGAGACATTTTACTGTAACCTGTTTTGTTCTTAACTTCAAAAGAGGAAGATGATCGTAAAATCTAATCACACGTTTGCTTTTTTTTTTTCTAGAAAAGTTCCGTTAAGTTAGCTGCGAATCGTTTTTTGTCCCGGAGCAATGAGCGATGCCATCCTCAGCAGAGATTGGTGCTGCACTGCGCGGTTTCTTCCGCCTCAGTAAAGATGCGTATGTTAGTCAGTCCTATTATTAAAGTGTGAAAGACACCAATTTTTGTTTTTTTAATGTGGAATTTAATGATAATGATTTTTAAAGCGTAGGCCGGCTTGTCTATATATAGTGTGCATTCCATCTGTTTTTCTTCGGATCAATTTAGGTTTTTGGAAAATTGCCCACCTACCCCTCCCCTAAGTCAACATTAACATTTACTTCTCACTTAGGTTAAAATGTTGGTTTAGGGGAGGGGCCGGCGGACAGTTTCCCAGAAACCTTAATTGATCTTTTTCTTTTTTAAAACTAAGCTCGATGCATTTTATTGTCAAATTGCAAGCAGCATTAGTTAGATATTGGGTTATACTATCTATGAATCGATGAATTAATTTTGTGAAACGCCTAGATTACCGCAAAACAGGGCGAGAGGAGACGGAGATTCCATTATAGCGTGGGCTGTTAGGAAGTTAAAGGGGCTGTGTCAAGCTGTCTCTGAGTTCATTTTTTTTAATAATGCCAGTTACGCGTCCTTAATCGCTATGGAAGTTGAGAAATAACTTGTGAATGAAAAATCACAGCTTCATGTCAAACAAATGTCTCTCCCAAGCATTAGAGAACTTTAGATTGTAGGACGAGAACGATTACGAGTACGAGATTTTCTCAGTAGTAAGTAGAGCTCGCGCGTGAGGCAGCCAAATCTTGGCGGGAAAACGTGGTAACCGTCGTCATTCTACTACGAGTTTTAGCGAGAGTGTCATAGTGGCGGAAACAAGTTATCAAATGTTAGAAGTTTAGCATTTTGCAATCGGGAGAGGTCTTAACCTCCTTCAATAACGATAACATTGCTAACTTTCCTGGTGAAAAATGGTACAATGAAGAATTCCGGGGGTGTCTATTTTTTGAAAATACGCGAAAAAACTTTAAGTCAAATCTCGTACTCGTAGTCGTCCTCGTCCTCAAATCTAAAGGTCTCTAATGTATTAAATACTAAACCAGTAAAAGTGGACTTTAAAATACTGTTAGGCTAACATTTTTTTTAAAAATGCAATCCATTTCAACCTTCTTCAACTTTGCCGATCCGTCCGTGACTCTGTTTATATTTGCTGTGTTATCAGTTATATCTTTCCAGGTTTTGACCAGTTATTTTAAAGTTTCACTCAGCTTTGTGGCGCTCCCCACTGTTTGAATTTTCATGAATTTCTTGGCAGAGCTCTTTTAAATATTCTATGTTGCGCATACGTACTATACTGAAAGATAAGTTACACCCCCCCTAACTCTTTATGCAGAAACATCAGATGCTAGTACAAAGTCACATTGAGTTGGATCGGAGTTATTACTCGTAATTCACACAAGAACACGCGCAGTCTGGCAAGACCTTTACATACGCAAATGCATTCTTCCGCTAAGTCTACAACCAGACCGTAGTATGACAAGTACACTGGTTTACTTGATCAAAATCTTTATTTCAGTTTTTTAAAACGGTCTTAAACGTACAATGGCCATTGATTGGACAGACTAACTACATTGTACATGCAGAAATTAAAACGAATATAGCCTGTTCAAGAAAAAAGTTCCGTTCGTCAAAACTTTACTTTTACTGTATAAAATTATGTTTAATGTTATCAGGCATGTTCAATTATTGATTTTCTGAGACGTTCTAAAGTACTAGATATTTCTTCGCGATGATATATTTCACGTTTCTTATAGCACATTCACTGAGCGTTTACTGGCCGGCCTAACTGAGTGGTGTACATTATTCAAAACTGATCAAACACGTTGTAAGTATTCAACTTGTTCGTGAGAAATAAGGAGCCCGTAGTGTAATTCACAGCTAGATATGTTGTATTTGTTGGTAAACCTTGTTTTTGGCTGATAAACCTTACTCTTTGACCGCTAGCGTGCCCTCTTTCAAAGATGGCTGCATTTACACTTGTACAGTTCGTGGCTTGCTTACTGAGTTTCTGAAAACAAAAGACGAAAACATTTTAGGTGAAACAAGTCAACGTTTTTGATGAGTCATACTACTTTATAAATTATCCATTGAGACTGATCGAGTGCAATCCTGTTCAATTTGTAAAGACAGAATACAAGAGATTTAAATGAACAGTACCCATGAACATATATATGTATTAGACTGCGAGCAGTCCCTCTTTAGTCAGCGGTCGAGTCTAAGCTCGGCAGGACTGGAGACTGAGAGATTCCTTGCTGGCGTGACTATCCTGAGGGACTGCTCCAATAAGATCTTATGTTGAAATGGGTAAATAATATTCTTTTGACTCACCTCGAAAACTATAAGGCTGGATGAGATAACTTTCAAGGCAAATTTCTTTCCATCGTGAGTTATTTGAAAGCATACTTTTTGCGTTGAACCTGTGGTTCTCAGGACAGCCAGGTCTTAAAAAAAAACACATCAAGTGTTACGTGAGTATTAACTCGTATAGGACGATTTCTTTCTTAATCATCTTTATCGTTGTTAAAACTCCCAAGAATAGGCAGTGAACTCAGTAAGAGTGCAAATTCTACATGCACTATATAATTTACCCTCCAGAATAAAAAGAAGGAAAAACTCTGAATTGTCGAGCTAAGTCTTATGTCACTATCTTCGATTGCTGGTTTGCACGTGACGTCAAGGCGGCCATGTTGATGGTCAAGAACAAAAGCTTTCCTCTCCTCTGGGAACTAAGCACCATTTTCATGTAAATTCTTTAAGAAAAAATTTTATTGTTTTGACCCCCAACATGACCGCCTTGTCACGTGGTTACAAACCAAGAATAGACATGCTACATTGTTGTCAGCAGGTAATCATCTGATCTGCAAATTTATCGGTTAAAACAAGGGATCGATTCTACTGAATAAGCGTTGTCAGGTTTGTTGAATGCCGTGATAAAGAAATTTTATGATCAGCTAAACCCAAATGATAGAAGAAGCATGACTGTATATGGTAGGAGTTTAAAAAAAATGTCTTCCATTATTTCTTGAAATTAAAGGGTCAATCCTTGCCTATTCCCTAGGCCTCATTATTCCTCACGGCCAAAGCGTTTTGGGACACGTGGTCCAAGCGAAAATGTGAGACGTTTCCCGTCCGTTCGCCTCGGATACGTCACCAAAGTGAATTAACCGATAGGGACTGGGAAAACGCCGTACCGGGACTAGGCAAGGTCAATCCTAAAAATATGTGCTCGGTAAAATATAAAACTATCTTCAAAGATTTTAGGATGGCTTAGGATGGAAGAGACAAACATGAATTGCAACAACAAACTTGGAAAAATTGAAAATGAGTGTTTCAAGATACCAATGTGAAGCGACTCTTTTCAAGCAAATAGTGCAGTTACTCATTCCAGTTAAACAAGAATGCAATATCATAGTTTCCAGAGAACAGCGAGAGAAGGAAATTGGTGAAGAGCTGGAATCGGATGTTCAAAGGAGCAGTGCCATTAAATTTATCAAAATTCAGTCAAAAGATGGGATCTGCCACCAAATGGGTGAAACATAAAAATAACCGCTTAAAACATAAAAATAACGTATTATTAACACATCGAATAAAAAACGAGGCACGGATGGGCAAATTTGAAGAAGACTCAATCGGATTGCAATTGTGATGTTTGAAAACTAGTTAGCCTTACAGTTTTTCAAAGTGCATTTTTGTTGTTTGTTATGTTTGATATAATGTGCGGGAGACATACTTGTTTGACGCGTATCGCTAGTCTCAGCATTCGCATATAATTTCTCAAGTTCTGTCAGCCTGTGTCTGAGGACAGTCAACCGTAACAAGGCCCCTTTAATTTGAAAGTATATAAGTTGAATTTGTTCACAAATTTGTGAGCCTCTGTCAGTGGGCACCTGCGGACGTCGATGTCGTCGCGGATTTCCCATCAAATCGTCGGTTTTTCACCTCAAATCGTCGCATATCAAGCACAACCACAACAACGACGAAAACGAGAGAATAATCTGAGCAAGCAGCACACTTTTTTTGGCAAATTTCTTTTCCGTCATTGCACGGCTAAAGTTGTCAAACTAGATCAAAATGGCGATGCGATCGTCGCAACTTCGATTTCGTCCGAAATACCCGCATACAGAAGCTCCGATTTGTCAATGTGGAGCAAGGGATGACGTAGTGGTGAGAGCGTTCGCCTCCCACCATTTTGGCCCGGATTCAAATTCCTGCATCGATTCCATATGTGGGTTGAGTTTGTTGTTTGTTTTCTCCTTTGCTTCGAAAGGTTTTTCTCCGGGTACTCCGGTTTTCCCCTCTCCTCAAAAAAACCAACATTCGCAAATTCCAGTTCGACCAGGAATTAGGTAGACAAAGAACCACTTTGTGGATGTGCTACCTCCAAATAATTATTTATTATTTATTTATTTATGTTACTTACCCGTATTATTGCCTTTATAACTAGCGGTGGCGGACACGCTACACATGGTCTGGTTGCAGTCATGAAATCTGACAATTTTGCCCTTCGGTTGAACTGCAATGGAGACCGTAGCGTAATCACCCTTGCCGGCGCCACTGAACTGAATGTTGTGCTAAAGATCACTACCAGTGACTGGTGCAAACAGGGAAAAAGAATGAATTAAATTAATGGTACATAACTGTGACGTCTCAGAAATTAACTTCATGTTTTCTAAAATATGTGATTCAACTGATTTATCAGTTGTCACCAGGAGTCTTGTAGAAACGTTGCACTCTGATTTGTTTAATTAAGAAACTTTTTTCAAAGACGTTTCCACTAGTTCCTATCAACTAAAGCTGAATTAGATATGTAGCTTAATCTACAATCAGCGTCTCTCGAGAAAAAGTTGTAAGTCGTCTATTATCTGTTCTTAGGCTTAAAATGTAAACCAAGTTTGATTAAGCATCATAAATACAGATAGAGATGTATATTAAGAATGCCTTTGTTATTCTTCAGTGCTAGGCGAGATATCCAACCATTTTAAAAGGTATGGCCTAAGGTCCTTTAAAAACGATCGATGGCAAACAACTGAATTCCTACCGTTCTCTACCTGTAAATAAAAAAGGGAACTTCAAATCTTAAAAGCAAGAACGCTATTGTACTCACAATTAAAAAACGTAGAGAGAAGTTGTCCATTTTGCTTGCGAGCCTGGTTAAACTATTTTTGGTATGGTCAGTAGTTGCCAGCAGTTTAAAAAAGAAGTGTTCACAAAATTGCACAAAAGCCTGGTCCTTTTATAGGGTGGAGTTTCTTGTTATCGTGACCCAACTGAATTTGAAACACTAAACCATTTTTCCTAAAATCCGTCTAAAACAAACTATAACGATGAAAAAGAGCGGAACCCTTAACCAATTGAGACAATAAATTCTAACGTTTGAATTAACCCGATGATTTCTGTTTCGCGGAGGTCGGAAGTTTTTCTTTCCGTCAGTGCAAAAAAATTTAAGCGATTAAGACGTAATTAAGAGACCAAAGCCACAAGATCACGTTTGGAATTAAGACCGAATACCGTTAATTACTACTTGTATTTGGCCACCATAGAATTCGAAGAAAAATGTCGCATTGTTCCATTTCTTGCATGGTATAGTCTCCAGGGACTTCATATTGTCACGTTGTTTCCTCTACGCTCGTAGCATCTTGCTGTGCCGCCTTTATTTCGTCCGATTTATGGCCAATTCGGTGTTGTTCAAAACGAATTTAGTGTTAGATAACGGAAGTTTTCCAGGTACCAATTGGAAACAAACTAGACTCACGACCTTGGTATTGCATGTGTGCCAAGAGAAGTTTTAATTCAAGGATTTTTGTTCTGAAAAACAGTGTAATTATAATGCCACATTTGCAAACATGGAAATTGCGTTTGCATCGCTTGGCTTGCGGACTACATCCACGCATCCCAAAACATGGCCTAACGATGGCATCTTACTGCAAAATCGTGTGAATCACGCCCCTCTCTGTGTCCGAATGTTGTTTACCATTTACCACAAATTCTCGGAAATTCGCGTTGGGATGTAAATGGTAAATGTGATTTTGGTTCGTCTCATTGGAAAATTCCCCGGACAAACAGAAATTCTGAAAAGGACGTCCCGGTTGGGACGTTCCGAATGGAAATTCGTTTACCATTTACAAGTTTCTTGAGTTTCGTAGTAGTTTCATGTTGAAACTAGGGCGGCGCGACAATCCGGAAATTTTAGGCAAATGGTTAACGACACGTACCTTTCTTACCGAACGAAAATTCTCAACTAAAATTTCCGGAATTTTTTTATGAATGGTAAAAAACCGAAGTCTAAGGTGGTCCAAACTGATTTTGTACTTACAGTCAAGGCAGGTCAAGTGTACCCTCCAAGATTCTGTTAATGAATTGAATATTTGAAAAAAAATGAATCCGTTAGTTATTCCCGTAACGTAGTGTCAAATTCAATTCGACATTCTGCATGCGTAATGAACAGTGAATATGTTACGAGAACTTCTCTGTACGTGGACAAACTGAAAATCTTTGAATGGATGAAATTTCTTAGAAGACATTTACATCAAATTCAGGGAAACTGAGCTGGTAGAAAGGTCCTAACTGCCTCGCGTGTGAATTCACGGCTCATTATGCATGCAAGAATGCAGAAATGAATCTGAAATACAAGTACCAACGGATTCAACTTTCGAATAATAAATTCATTAATAGAATCTTGCGGGGTACGCTTGACCTGGCTTGACTGTAATTCACCGGAAGTTCACCAGGTGCCTGATGTCCTGTTTGGCATGATGTAAGATTTTCATTAGAGATCATCCGCGGTTTAAGGTTTAAGCATCGGAGGTTGTGAAGAATGTTTTGCAATGGATACTAACAAGCTCACATAATAATAATAATAATGATAATAATAATAATAATAATAATAATAATAATAATAATAGTAATAATAATAATAAAAATAGTAAAACTATCAAGATGACCCATCCTCTTTTGTTTGTTAACAGTTTAAACGTTCCAAAAAATTTAAAGCACATTAATTTTATATTTACATATTATAAGCATTTTACATATTTCCATTTTACACTTTTCGACACTTTCCGCGAACCAATTCAAGCTCATGGAAAAAAAAAATTGATTATCTTAATTGCAATGTCATGCCTTAATTAATCAGCCCCCGAAGAGAGCTCATAGAAATTGTGGATTGTTAACATTAGGGCCTTTTTGCACTCTTGAGTCGTGATTTTGAACAAATTGTTTCGTCTCTCTAAGAGTTCAGACACTTAGCAATACAAATTTGGTAGCGTGAAGGCATATTAAAAGAGAAAACGGCCCACTTCCGGTTGGGGTGTGTCGCTCAAGAACGTCGCTGTTGAAATAAAACTTCCAGGATATTACCTACCTGGAACACGCACAGGAGTTAGTCAATTTTCGAAGAAATTTACTTTTGGCCACTATTTTGGAAATCCCAATGGAAATCTCCTGTATCTGTCGGCCTCGTTACGGTGGTGAGGCGGAAAAAGTTAAGCCGACTCACTTCAGGAGACTGCAATAGTCATGTTCAAGCTTCAGTTGAAAAAATAAATAGCTAAGATAGAGGATAGTGTTATGCAATGGTGCGGCGTATTCAGTATAATTGAAGTCAGTTTTCTTAGAGCAGATCATAAATCTGTTAGCCTTAATTGCAATATTCTAGCTCTTTTCAGTAAAACTGTGAAAGGTTTGAACCCAGGAGTCATTCCAAAAGTAGGCTAAGTTTGTTCGTCCGGGTGAACGTAGTCCTGAATAGGACTCTTGTTGTTGAAAGTGATTGACTTTTCGACAACCTGTGCGGTAGTCATCTTCAGAGTCAAAGTGAGTTGTATCAAGTCAGGGGCACCCAACGAGAATATAGTTTTTAAGGGTAAAAATCCGTTTAAAATGGGCAATTATAGTAGTTTTTAGATGTTCGAAAATCCTAGGAGAGGCAGGCAAGCAAAAAATTTTACAACAAATGCTCCGAAAAATTCTAGATCTCAAATCGTCTTCCGAACAGATATTTTCCGAAAATGGTCGTTGGGTGCCCCTGTCACGTCAGTTGATGGTATTATACTCTGGTTATTTTCAGTAACTTCGACTCTAACGCTAGCTGTTTCCATGGATCTCACGGACACTCAAAAGCCACTCATAGTTAAAGGGGCTGAGGCGATCCACACACTTCTCGGCCGGCGGGTAAAGTACCGGCTGTCGGCCAAATTTCTACTTGCTTGCCTTGGCTATGAAAATAAAATCTATCTCGTATTTCATTTATGGAAACTCATAACATCAGAAGCTGAATCAAACTTCCCTAGAGCAGCTAAAGCGGTTGTGAGTTGGTCTAGATCGTTTCCTTTGTTGATTAAGAACCTGGGATTTAAAATTTTGATTAGATATCATCATTTAAAACTCTTTTCCTCCTGTTTCTACAAAACCCCGACCACGAAGAATCATTCTACCAAAATAATGTTTAATGAGTTGTTCGACAATGACGAGAACCGAGGAAAATTTCATCTATTTTCCTGTCTCTTAAGCGTGGGTTGAAAATAATTGAAGAGGTGCGGTCGATTTTTTAAACCGACTTCGGGATGTCTGCTTTAGACCAGATAAAACCATCGTCCACCAAGTTATATCTGATGTATATTTTCGAATAATCAATAATTCTAACGCAATATAGAGGAAAATCTCATTGGATACGGCCAGGCTAGGATCTCTGAAAAATGGGGTAAGTAAATCAGTTGCATAATAAGTTTGAGCATACTCAGTTGGTCCGTTTTGCGTGTTGAAAGAATAAATTGTGGTTGAAGTGGCAGCTTCAGGGCGTCTGACTCTCCATGCATTTAAAGACAATGAAAAGAAAGACAGAAAGGAATAAGTAGTTTTGTTAGACCGAAAATCGACTATATTTACGTCAACTAATGTAGCAGAGAAACACCGTCCCATAAATTAACTGCCAATTCAGGCTAAAATTTGGCGAGTATTTCACTAAGGACCATCTCTGACATATATATTTGCGGAAAATCAGGGCTTCTAACTGTGAGCATTTCAAACTGTATTACATGTTGTTTTATTCTCTCGTTCAGTCTTTCCGAAAACGTTTATAAATGAGAAACGAAGACTATTCAGGGACGTCTCTTACTGCTCACCTAAGTCAGGAGGAAGTTTGACAACAAAATTATTTGGTCCGACGTCGAGCAACAGGAGATATGTGATGTACAAAATGGATGCCAGTCGCGTGTTTACTAAAGTCGGGAATTGTTGTCGTGACCTTAGTGCATAGCTTCGTACCCTATAAAAAACAATACACGTTGTTTTATATCAGGTTTGCTGTAGTCTTCGGACTTCTCGTTCTTGTTCCTAATTTAAAGCACAAAAAAGCCATTCCGATGGCAATGGGATATTGTTTTCTAAACCTGTTGTCTTCCAAAACTGAGGCGGACGTGGAAGTTGTAGACGAGAAGGCCTCACCTAAAACGCCTACTTCTACATAAGGTTGATCTCCGTGAATCTTAACAATCTTGTTCCTCGACAAGAACTTCTATCTTGACGAGTAATTGTCGAATGTGACAGTCTTTTGTATCAAGAATTTGAAAGAATTCGATCTTTCAGGACTTATCACCAAATCTAAGTTTAGCCATTTTTATAACCTGACAATCGATCTGGTGTCTTTAATCTTTTCAACATAAAAAAATGGTTGGAACAAATGAGACTTGTCATAAGTAGGTGGCGTTACAGTCGTCTGGTTAAGTGTAATCTTGAGAAGGATTGCTGAAGACAACGACGACATCAGATGTTTCGATAACTCGTCTGTGGTCCAAGTTTCATCTCACTAACTTGACACAGGGGCACCCATCGAGAATATAGTTCAAAACCACTTTAACAATAGCATTGTTGAACGTATTTTGGTATTTAAACGGTAGGTATAGGTATATTTTTATCCCCCCAAAATTCATCTGGTCGGATTTACTAGCTGAAAGTCTATTGATCCGAAAATTATAGGAATCAAAACTTACATTTTTGAAAACTTCAGCCAGAAAACAGGCTTCCGAAAATCCTAGGAGACCTTTTTAGGTGAAAAACCCGTTAAAAATGAGCAGTTATACCATTTCCTAGATGTTCGAAAATCCTAGGAGAGGCAGGCAAGCAAGAAATTTTACAACAAATGTTCCAAAAATTCTAGATCTCAAATCGTCTACCGAACAGATATTTTCCGAAAATTGACGTTGGGTGCCCCTGTTATTAAACGAAGACCGTTGAGGGGATGGATGGGGACATAAAAAAGTAGGGTATTTTCGAGCATGAAAACGATACGATACAAAAAAATGTTTACAAATTTGCTAATTTGATGCGCAGCGCTGTACGAAATTTCAACTCCCAACTCTGAGGACATATTATAAATAGCTTTGTGTTCAGTAGCAGAAGCCATATCATAATATATATATATATAAGTGTTGATTCTACTTCTTTTGAAGATCGTGTAGAAAAGGATCCGCGCACACAAGCTTGATCATTAAACATTTGTATTTCCATTTTGGTATACCCTAGAGATATTTACTAAACCCTGACAGCTATAAGGTTTCTGTGATGGTTGTTCCCCTCTCGGGGGTTGACCTGCTGACATGAATAGTGAACTTAAGATACAACGACCAACAATCTCTTTGGCGATTATTTCAACTCGCGGCTTACTTTGTTAAATGCAAGCGAACTCTTCTGGAGTTGAATTCCTAAGACCATATCCATGTTCAGAAATGGAAAAAAAAATTCGCCGTCGCTTCTTGCTTAGAGCCTCCATAAACGTGAAACTATAGGCATTTTCAATTCGAAGTCGTGCAGTTACAGTAAAGAAAGGTTCAAAAGAGTGTGCTGAACGTGCAGAGTTGTTGTTTTGCCTATTCAGCCTATTGCTTTTGTAACTTTCTAGTTGCCGTTGCCGTCGTATCACCTTAAGGCCTGTTTACATGGAGGTGGGGAACCCCAGGTAGGTGAGGTAACCTGTTTAGGTGGAGTAACCCGCCTGTCTGTATAATCTTTCATTTTAACCAAAGGTAAAACACAAGCAGCGGTGACAAACATTGTGAACTTTCGCATTTTTATAAACTTGACGTTTCGTATGCTATTCAACATACATTTTCAAAAGTGATCTTAAGTGAGTTTTAAAGAAAATGACGAGACTATACATGACTGACTGAATGAGATTAAGAAATTAAAAAATTCCTAACAGTAATGAATACAAAGGCAAAATACAGCTAATAAAGCATCAGCTTCTCACTGCTCAAGTTGACATTAAAAGCTGGCTTAAGGTTTTGTATAAACAATGTTTCTTTAATCCTACAATGATAATCTGTTTTGCCAGATGCTAAAATTTCAAAGTGATTCCACTTAATGTTATGTCCGGTGGCGGAGAGTGATCATTTTTTGTTAGGGACTTGAAGTTCAGTCGAGTCTTCCTATCATGGAGCCGTCGCTTAGTTTTACCAATGTAAAAATCGTTACAATCCCAGCAACAAGCTTTGTAAACTTTGGATCTTTGAGAGCGATAGGTGTAAATTTTTGAATATAATTATAGTCTTATCATTTTCTTTAAAACTCACTTAAGATCACTTTTAAAAATGTGTGTTGAATAGCATACGAAACGACAAGTTTATAAAAATGCGAAAGCTCACAATGTTTATCACTGCTGTTTGTGTTTTATTTTTGATCAAGCTACGATGGCCCAAGAACAAAAGTCTCTTTCATTTTAACTAGATTATGTTTACTTGATAGGTGGGGTGACCCGCCGCGGGTTGCCTCACTTACCTGGAGTCCCTCACCTCCATTGATGTAAACAGGGCCTTAAACTCCCTAATAAAAAGCCAAGAGTAGAACGGTATCCCTTTATTTCTATCTCTTTATTAAATCGTCAGTAAGCCTTCTAACTTTGTGATCATTTAATTTCGAGGAGTAAGTTCCAATAGTCTTTTGTAAGTTAAAAGCTGGGCCTTCTGCTTTTCAAAATAAAGGATTTTTGCAGGAAAAAAAGACTTAAAGTATTATAATTGGTATAGCCGTGATTAGTTTTTTATGCTTCTATTTCTTTTTCTTCGTGATATGACGAGAAATTTTTCTGAAGTCATCAGCTTATTTCAAAACATGGTGATATCTATCGTATATTTGTAGGAATTTAGTCGGGTATCGTTTAATTAAACTTTACTATCGCAACGTGGGAGTATGACAGAATTCCATGAAGACAACAGAAAAAAGTGATGGTGGAATGCCAAGTATTATAGACTGCCATAAAATAGAGGCAGACTTAAAGGACGGTGAAAGAATTCAAAGTTAAACGAACTACTAACAATTGTTTGCTATAAACTATTCAGGGGACTCTCAGGCAGTAAAAGTACGTGTTTTCATATTATAGATCGAGAGATGACTTGGATTCTGTACACAGTTTTTGAAAGAAATGAGGCAGTATAATTTTGGTTGGAATAAGTGCACGTTTTTCTTGTGGAATTGGGGGTCAAGTATGAGTTATTTTAAGTCAACGCTGGAACTAAGGCATTTCGTGGGAAAGTTGGATTATATATATCCATCGTTTTTGTACTTGTCACTACAGCATAGTAACTCTTCTTACGAGTTCAATTTAACAATTATAGTTAAGCAGCATGTGACAAACTCTTGGTATTTTGAATGCTTGGGTGCTCGATTTCGAGAAGTTCAAGCTTACAGTCATCTATGGTAGGAGTGATTGCAAGTGATGATTAGTGAACTGGGGATATTTTGGACATGATTTTGACCCTCTCAAATAATTTCCTGAGTAAAAAGAAACTGCCGCCCTGTCAGTGGGTGGAAGATATCAAAGTTATATGAAAATGACCGTTTATGTACTAAGTAAAAACGTTTTTGGAAACACATCCTAAATTCGTTGAAATTGTACCCTACCGGAGGGGCACGGCTTTTTTCAATGTCGATAGTTCAAGGTTACAGCTTTTGAACGGTACAACTTTTTAAGAACTCATTTCACATTAGAGATTCTGTGAACACAATGTTTTATTATCATAATATTTTGTTAATGTAAGGGTGGATTACAATTTAGATCGCCTTTTAAAAATAAAAGACTTCCTCAATGCTGAAACGTCTTTACTTACCAATCAATTACCGCCAAACCGTTTCCTGATAAACGGAAACTACTACCCTCTGAGTGGGTGGAAGAATAAAAGCTGCATGTAGTTACTCATGGTTGTATGTAGTTAAAAACAATAATCTTCATGAGACCATCGATGTGATTGCGCTTTTAACTGGGATACAACTAGTTCAACTATTCTTCGCTACAACATTTTAGCGGCATAAATTTATAGTTTAATAATACAAAATTTCGTTACGCCATGTTTTATTCACATAACCTGTTGCTGAATACGAGATTGGTTTACAATGTCCAACTTCCTCTCTAAAAGCTTCCTTCCTTTTCTTATACAGAAATCATTGAGCACATTACGAACTTTCAATTGATCAGTTCTACGGAGCAGAGCGTTGCGTGAGGTCACCGGAAAGCTCAGGGTGCAAATCCGCGTCAGCAAAGCCTGATATTGCTTTTTAAGCTTTCATATCTGAATTCAAATTTCAAACTAACCCTGGGTTATCTTAGCCCAGCTTTGAACAACTCGGCCCTGAATTAGAGATATCACAAGGTTACAGCCAGGATTACAGCAATCACGCAGAAAATAAAACTGAAGGACTCCCTAAAGTGTCGTTAATTTTTTTATTGCAGCTTTTTTTCAGCCATATTCAGTTTATATTTCATCTACATTACAAACCAGAGGGAAATCTTAGCCCTTCACACCATCTAACTGAAAATCGGCTGGTAGTACAGAGATTCTCTTTCTTCTTTTGGCCTATAAGACTTTACTAATATTTTTTATCACCAAGAACTACATTTTGCATGACTCTGTATTTTAATTACAGTCAACTCCCTTTAAGACGGACACCTTTGGGACCGGCAGTAAGTGTCCGTCTTAGAGAGATGTCCGTCTTATAGAGAGTCAAATAAAGGGAGTAAAGAAAGTCAGGGACCCACTCTAGGTGTTCGTTTTAGGGAGGTGTCTGTCCTATAGAGGTGGCCGTTAAGAGAGAGTCGACTGTAATGTGTTTTAATGATCTTATTTGCTGATTTTTGGTTTGAGAGCTCCGCTTTTATATTTGCTAAAATCTAAGCATTTTGTTACACTACACTGACGTGACATACACTTTGTTCATTGTACTAGGGGCTTCAATGTGAAAGTGAGCCCCGACGTTGAAACTTTAAGATGTTAATTAGTGGTAAAAGCAGTTACAATTAAGGGGGCTCTCTCACGGCTGTCCTTTTTATTTTGTTTATTTTGCCAATCCAGTACACTCGTCCATATTTAAAAGGACACCCAGCGAAGGTTTCCTCCAAAATAATTATGTTGAAAACACTTTTTAGGCTATCCAGGGTGTTTTTAGATCTCTAGAATGCTTTCGAAGCAGAGCTACGAAATTCTTATCTGTTCCGTCATCCTAGGGGAACTTGAAATTTTTCGAAATTACAAGAGCCTCAGTATTATTTTTCCGAAAATTTTAGGTGCAATTTAATGTTTTACGAATATCAAAGTGAGAATTTTTGTGATTCCTAGTCTCCACCACATTTTAGAATCCGAAAATTTTAGGTTTCCTTTTTCTACAAAAAAGTGTAAACTGGTTAGTAAAATATGAAACTTAAATTTCAGAAAGTCGTAAGGAATTTATTAGATAAGCTTCGAAAACTGATTGCGCATGAATGGAAGGTTCATCTAGCAATTTGTAGCAGTTCCCAAGCAAAAGAAAATTCTAGGCCGAAATATTTGCTTCTCCGAACAGATATTTCACAGAAAACAGTCGATGGGTGCCCCTGGTATTTGTTATGGATTTAAGTGTTGGGGAAGAAATTACTTGTAAACGCCACAAAATAGCAACTTCGTATCAAACAAGTATATTGTCTCCCATGCACAGTATTAAAGCTGGCAACAACAGAAATGGACTTTGAAAAATGCTAGTTCGGCTAACAAGTTTTCAAAAAGCACATTTGCAATCATTTTGAATCTTCTTCAAGTTTGTTCTTCCGTGCCTTATTTTGTATTTGCTGTATTATTTGTGGCTCCTCAGTTCTAATCTTTTGAGCAGTTGTTTTCATAATTATTTACTCAAATTGGTGTCTGAATTACCCACTGTTTGAATTTTGGTAACATTCTCGACCCAGTTACTTTTAGCTTGTATCGAGAAAGCAAAGAGCAGGTATATGTTTCACGTTGAAATTTTAGTCGTAATGTCCTTTGCCCATGTGGAAAAACACGACTATCGCCTGTAGATATACCTTGCGGTAGTTTATGCTTAATAGGCCATTTGAACGATGACGTCATTTTATTATATTACAACCACAATCCTTGAGGGTTTGCTTTCTCAGGCAAATTAAAGCTTTTGTTGTATAAACCTAACTGGGATTACAAAATTTGAATATGAAAGGAAAACGAAAAGGGAAAAGTTTACTTAGTACGACTTCATTTAAGACTTCTCGCGGAAACATGACCAAGTGCGCATGCTTGAGATCTGACATCAAACAAAATTCTGGATTTGCCCTCATGCACAGAGACTTATCTCGTACGCTGTCTTGTTAACGCTCGCCAGAAATAAATTGAGGCTTTTATGAGTTCTTCGTACATTGGTACCGACAATCTAACCTAATGAAAACGTTTTGACAGTCGGTTGTAAAAAAAAGACGAA
This sequence comes from Porites lobata, assembly GCA_942486035.1. Lineage (NCBI taxonomy): Eukaryota > Metazoa > Cnidaria > Anthozoa > Scleractinia > Poritidae > Porites > Porites lobata. The sequence continues at coordinate 669,250 of CALNXK010000177.1, read as the reverse complement.
ATGCATTGTTTAAATAGTTAAATTTTACGAATTTCACTGTAGATCACGGTAAAAACCTTCTATTCATCTGTATCTGTATTCTTCGACAGGTTTGTTATCGTGAAGAGCTATCATCTTCTACTTTGTCAGGATTTAGTAACAAGGACAGATCATTGTTGGGCAGTTAATCCTAGATTCCGAATCCAGTTTACCTTTAGTAACCAACTGATTTGGCAGAGAGAAATCAAAATTAAGTCAGATATATTAATGGTTTCAGCCCCTTTTTTGGCTTCAAACAAAAATGAACTAAATTGATAAAAAAGCGGCCAATATCGGATTAAATTCTGAAAACTTTTCGTCCCATAATGGGATGTGGCACAAAAGAAATGTATCGGTTCATCGTTCCAGTTGAAACAAATAAAACAGTTAGTTCGTCACGTTTTGTTAACAAGCAAGATTAGAGTTTTAGTTTTTGAAGTAAGAAAGTTCTGTACTTACAATTAGATGAAAGATATGGCTGTTCATTTTCCCCTTAGATTGCGCTCACTCCTCTCAATGAGACAGTCAATGAAAAAGTGTGTACTAATTCACCCGACAGGCTAGCTTTTATAGGAATCATGTCTTAGCATGTTGCGTGCGTTCGGAGGGAAACATAAACCAGAATTTCCCTCGTTATCAATCAAGAAAATATTTCGGAGGATGGCGGTTTTCATTTTCTGCGATGAAAAGCGAGGAAACCGTCCTTCAATATGATTATATTAGTTACGGCCGTTTTAAATTATGGATTTAAATTTGTCAGCAAAAAAAATCCTAATGATTGTCTCATTTCTTGCGCTTCGCTCAATCACATTCTTCTAGACCATATGCACTTAATATATATTCTTTCCTTGACGTTTTTTAACCGCGCCTTGCATTGCGACAACCTCAGGCGATGTACAAACCGATGCGATAGACAACCACGCCTAAAACTATTCGTGAGAGACCGCTACCGCTGAAGGATGACATTGCACACTAGGACGAACGAAGAATTCGTTTAGCGTACATTTGATAAGCATGTTAAGTGATGTCGACGGTATCCCGTTGGAACTTTTTGTTTTCAATTTTAATCGGCGTTTTGGTGAAATACTTTTCATTAAAGAATTATGGCCCTTGAAAGTAAAAGCTGACGGAGAGAGGGAGAAAAAAAAACAGGCAAAAAAAGAGGGAAGAAAAGAAATGAAAAAGTAAATGACAATGCTGGGTTTTCATTTCTGTGCTCTCAAAGAAACGGTGTGTGCTCGAAGGGAGAAGTAATATATCAAGCATGAGACACAGTGTTTTATCACCAGATGCAACACCAAGAAGAGAGTTGAAAATATGACGCGCAGCGGAGTATTTCTGACGATCTTCGAGGTGTTTCATCTGGTGATGAATACTGCGTCAAATGCCTGGTATTTCTTCCCGAACAAAATAATTTTAGAAGGAGAAATTAAGGATGCAAAACTGCGCAGTTTTTCATCTGATTTCCAAATACTCATTAAAATTTAATTTCTTTTTGTATTTTGTTTATGAATTATTAAAAATGAGTTTGAGAAGGAGCTATCTAAGCTTTACAAGTGACAGCTGTTTTTCGTAAATGTCGACCGAGTCAACGCACTAATGGGGCGCTCCGGAATCGTACTGACTGAAACAGAAAATGGCAGGTGAAGTATCTAAAACTCTTGGACCAAATAAAATTTTTTTGACCAAGAAGTTTTTTATGCATTGTTTAATTAGACACGCCCTTTACGAAGTCTTTAAAAGTGGCCTAAAACTAGATATTAATAATAATCTATTGAAAACTGTACAAAAACAGACGAAAAGCATCAGGATGATCAAAATACTTAGGTTCATCAGGATCGGTGGTACGTGAAAGAACTGGAGGCGTGAAAAACGCGGGATAGTAAAGGCCATACCCCTTACATTACCTTTGTATCACTCATTTAGAATTTAAGTTCTGGCGTTTATTAACGGTTACTTTAAATTTACAACAAATTATACAGGGTAACTCAGCCAAAGCCTTTATTGCATGGTCTCTATTGATACATGTATTGGCAGAACAACATTGGATAATATCCTAAACTTGTTTCCCTCTTCGTGGCGGCTTTTTGTCTTCGGACGTGAGGCGCCCGAGGCAATTTCGCTTATTTTTTTCTTCTCTTTCCTTCTTGCGTTTCTCAGCCCGATGACTTCTGGACTTCGTGTTAATGAGAACGAGCGGTATACGGTGCCGCCAATCACCGCGGGCTGTCTCCTAAGACTACGCACTTTCATGTCACCCTTAAAGATTTTGTTTATTTTTTTAGCTTGACTTTCAGAGCAAAGTGATGAGTTTGAAGTACTTAGCATGGATAGCTGAAAGAAATCGTTAAATAAAAAGGCCAAAAAAAAGGTACGGCAGCCAGGAAATGTGAAATTTGAACAATCTGCCTCACTGGGTTATAAAGGTGGAATAAAACGAAATACAAAGAGACGCACGTTTCATCTTTTAAAAAATTCAAAAGCCTAGTTTGACTGGTTAAATGACACCTGTTTTTTTTCATATTAAGAGTTATATTTTCATTGATATGTTGCCTCCTTCATGAAGCCTCGTTCCAAGTGTTCAGATTGTGAGGAAAAGTGAAACGCATAACATAGTCTCGAATTTTCCATTCCCCACGTCTGTCTTTGCCACCAGCACTTTCTACGACTTCTTTGTTTATTTGTTTGTTTCTTTCTTTCTTTACTGCAGATACCGCCAGTGCGGTGGTCTTAAAGCATACCGACAAAGGCAATATGTTTATGTTTATTCCGACATCGCCTGTTTTTTTAAAAGGAGAGAGGAGAAGAAGGTCTCTTCTTTTCATCTTGCTAATTTTTAATTGAATATACCTTACAGTTATAATTATTATTTTTATCATCATCATCATTATATGCTATTCAGTCCTAAAAGAAAATTATCTCATTCAGCCCTCATCAGTTTCAACAGAGTGTTGTTTAGAGTGTGGACAATGGCCTTTACTTTATATTGTATGTAAAAAGAAAATCAATGGTTTCAGTACAAAGTCGTTTCGATACAAATTCAAGCAGTGAATTTGCACAAAAATTTCGTTCACGTCTAGTATAGTTTGCGCGTGAACAAGAAAAACATTTTGAGTGAATATTCTTCGTTCTTTAAGCCAAGTACGTGGAACTACTTACACTAGTCGACTAAACAAACGTGCATCGAAACGACTTTGTATTGAAACGACCGGTAATCATTAAAAACAAAATAATAATAATAATCTAAATATTCATGCTGGTAATGTGCACGAAAATCGAAATTCAATTTGGAACTGATGCCTACACTGTATACCCGTTTCCTCCGTTTTAGTTGACACTGTGTGCGATAAGTGCCTTTAAAAATACCCCTTAAACCACAGCAGTTCCTGAGACTATTTTTGACACCGAGATCGAGAAACGGGAATTACAAGTATGGCAAAGGATAGGAAAAGGACGGTAAAATTTTGTCATTGGTTAAGAAATATTTAATACACTTCCTTCCTATATCGCAAAGAAAGCCGCCGTCCACTTGAAAGACCCAGCTTCAATCATTTTTCCTTTAATAAACAACAAACAAAACTTAATAGCACGCTCTGATTGGTCTCTCTCCCATTGGGTTCTCGCAGGCGAAGTTAGTGCGCCTCGGAAGCAGCGCGCGCAAGCGAAAGGGAGTCTGTTTAATGGCGGAGAAGTTTTCTAGCCTGCGAGTAAACTCTCTTTTTGGCAACTAAAACACCGGGGCGCGAAATTTAAGAAATATGAAAAACTCCTCCAGGATGGCAACATAGGACGTTTTAACCTTGGAACGGAAAATGAATGATTCAGGGCCAAAAATGTAGTTACAAATCTCTGAAAAGCACTATTTAAACGCGCACTTGAAAAGAGAGATCGACGCTTCGGCTAGCAGGAAGCAAATTCTATGATAATTCTCTGCTTAGATGGTATAAGAAGTGGCGGTAAACATCGCAGCTGTGCTATTCTCCTAGGATCTTAACGAAGCTTCTTCTTTGTATTAGAAAACCTCACACTTTCGTTTTCTTGTTCTGGCGTCTTCGTTTTTGGTTTTTGTGTTCAAGGATTTTCGTTATTGCCCTTAGGGACTTAAGGTGATGTTACACGACACGATTCGCAACGACGAGTTTTAGTGCTACACAGCGTTGCAACATTGTTGCGACATTGTTTCGAATAGTTCCAACATTGCAACGCTGTGTTGCGCTAAAAATCGTAGTTGCGAATTGTCTCGTAGCATCATCTTTAGGTGTTCGACCTTCATATATTTCCTTCCCTGTTGTAAAGAACCATGTATATTGCACGTGCACGTATAGCGCTTTTTTCGGCTCTTTACCTTAAGAATGAGATGTTACTGTATATATCACGGGTAGCGTGCCTGCTCTCGGAATTTTTACTTGCAGGGTCCGGTTATCACGCAAAATTCTTAACTTCCTTTACCACAGAGCAGAACCTTTTTGCACCCATTTCCGCTTCCGGTCGCCATCTGACTCTAGTCAAGCCGTCTTTGCCTTTGGCACGATCCGATTCAGGTCAGGTGTACTGAACATGCTTGATTTTTAGGCCGCCTGTTTTAGAATGGTCTCTTTTAGAAGTCAAATAAGGCTTAAGTCACGGCCAGATTGGTTTCTTTAAGGTACCAATTTTTAAGATTAAAACAGTAAACTGATCCTTACGGCAGGAAGAGCAAGGGAAAAAATATCGAAAGAAAACAAAAATACTGAAAGTGGTGAATTATATTTGCGCGATATTTCTGCTTGCAACACGAACCTTCAACGGGGACTAGAAAAATGAATATAGATTTTTCTGTGTATTTCCAGTGGTTCCATCAAGAACAGTTTGAAATTGCTTCGGCACCAGGTAAACATTACCCTGCGAGAAGAGGCCCTTCGATCTTCCTAATGATGTCATTTATACTCAGCACATCCACTTTCTACGGTGAAGCAAATTCAAAGGGACCGTTTAATTCTGATCAACTTAACAGGGGCACCCAAAGACGATTTCCTCCCAGATACATACATTGAAAACACTTTTTAGGCTATCCAGAGTACTTTTAGATATCTAGAAGTGCATTCTAAGCGGAGCTATAAGATTTGTATCTGTTCAGCCATCCCAGGGGAACTTGAGTCTTTTCGAATAACAAGGGCTGTAGTATTATTTTCCCGAAAATTTTGGATACAATTTAACATATTACGAAAGTGAGAATTTTTCTGATTCCCCTCTCCATCACATTTTTGAATCCGAAAATTCTACGTTTCCTTTCTCTTACAAAAAAATAGCCCCACCTGGGGAGTGAAATGAGAATAATTAAACTTCGGAAAATTGTTGGGAATTTATTAGAAACGCTTCGAAAATTGTACAAGAATGGAACGGTCATCTAGAAATTTTTAGCTGTCCTGAAGTAATAGAAACTAAGTTTTGGGTAATATTTGTTTCTCAAAACAGATATTTTACAGAAAAGAGTCGTTGAGTGCCTCTGACGTAAGTTTGTTGATCTACAGCAAATTTAGTAAATTCACATGAAAATTGAAGATCATGTCTCGTTTGACAAATCGTGACTGGGATGGTTTTAAAACCGGCGGCAAGTCACAAAATTGCTGTTAAAAACACGAGAAACTTTAGAGGATCCATCTAAACAGACCAGTCATCGAGGATGCTTGGGAAGTCTTAAGAAAGGTGATTTCCGCAAATGTCACAGGCTACTGAGGAAGTCAAAGTGCTTCTTAGCGGGGTTAAATAGCACTAAGTGCCTTTTTTTAGGAATAAGAAAGGCGTTATGCGTTTTCAGGATAGACGACGGAGCGTGCATTTGTTTACCTCGATAGGGACACCTCGTACGTTACAAACGTTTGTTAAATTTTCTTCTGCCGTACTTTCACATGGTCCCATAATAGCTTCGTATAGCAGTTTAAAAAAAGTAAAATAAACAGACATACACTCGGTATCTTTCCTTAATTTTTCATTCATAACATTTAGAGGAAACATTAAGGGACAGTCAGAGCTAGAAAAAAACCACTTTCTTTTCCTGCGTCGGCTGACCAGCCCCCTCTCTTTCTCAAGGCTATCCGCTCTAAGATTCGATTGGCCGGTAAAACACTCTTCACGACTTCCATTCTGTTCGCTATGGATGGCAAGCCAAGAATAACCTTTTGAGGTAGTCTTTCAAGCCCATAGCCGTTAACAAAAAATCGCTTATCGCTTATTTACAAATCGCTTACCGGTAATAGATCGGTAATGGTCGATTATTTATTTTGAAAGTTGACCTTTAGCTGGAGCTCTACATGCACGAATCTCCGGATGCCACGCATAGCTTCAATAAATCATGGTGACTGAGCAATGAACGTGTTGTTTTGCTTTGCTAGTTCGCTGAGGTAAACACATAGAATAAAGCTGCAAAATATAATGACTCTCTGCCGACATGGCCATTGGGAAATTTGAATTCGTCCAACATGGAAACCGAAAATTGAGGAGTACGTTTTGAGGTAGTCCCCTCACTCCGGTTGGTACGAACCAAACGGAATGTTGCTTACCACCCTTTTTTTGGATTCAAAGCGTAAAGGATGTGGTATTTCCACGGTAAACTGGTAAATCGCTTACCATTATGCTTTCGACACCCCAACCTGATTTTTCTGTCAAATGGTAAGCATCCCCTGGCGTAGTTTTTTGTTGGATGACGTCCAACCTTGGCTTTAGTCAGGAGCTTGGAATGTGAAATTTTTGCGGGTTGTTCAGTTCAAAAGAATTCTGCTTAATTTTCAACGAAACCTCTTTTTTTTTATAAACTTTAGACTGTAGTGTAAGGTTATGAAGGCAATAAAAGTTTCTCGCATAAATGAAAATTTGATCATTTGTACATGTCTAATTCTTTCACACTTAGACAATAGCGCAGTTGCGCGTGCGACGGCAAAGAGGATATTCTCTCCCTAACCCGATTTCTTTGTGTTTGTATTTAATTTAGGCGTGAGGTACTTGAAGTATAGGGCCTTTTTGTGCTTTAGAATTTCCCTATACTGACCACGAAATAGGATGTAAGCGATACTTAGACAAAAAATGGGAGGTTTTTGAAAACGAACTCATTTATCTGTGGTTTATCTAAGTGTACAAATATTTTTTTGTCAGCCCTTTCGCTTCTTAATTGACACTTCTCATCAAGATAAACGGAGTGGTTGTTTGATTTCCATTTGTTTAATTTTGTTTTGAGGACTTCGTAGAAATACTGAGCCCTAAAACGGATTTTGAGTTTGTTTTTGTACATTTTAGTGAGGTCCAAGTAGGCAAAGGAGTTTCGTCCTAGTGAAACCCATATCTGGAATGCGTTTTCGAATGGGAACGAAGTATCAAAATTTTAAGTATAAGCAGTGATAACGGCCAGTATCAAAAACGGATGAATCGGCCGAGACGGCCCGTTTCATGAAACACTTATCTCCTTTGTGTTAAGCGACGCTTATTGTAAGTGTGATTTAAAACTTAAATTAAAACAGTCAGAGAACTTTCAGATTTGTTTATAAGTACTTAAGATTATGTTAAGAGTCAACCATCACTAGGCGGGATTCCCTTGGCCCAGTTCAACGGGTTAGTTGTTGATTTTAAAACTTGAACAAAACAAAACGCGAAAAGAAAAGTTTTAAAAAATAAGGGAATACTTATCAATCCCTGAGGTCGGTTAAGTCAACATTGTCTCTGAGAACTCATGCTGAAACTGTTGGACGCCGCTAATGTTAACATCGTTGTGAGATGTAGTCAGTCATGTTAAAAATCTTTTATCTATTTCTTATTCCTTTTGGGCTAGAAATCAGTGTCGTTGAAAATGCCCAGGTGCAATGGGGCTACATAAATAGAGGATATTACATGGCCACGCGGACATACGAAATTTCTCTTCTCTTCGGTTTTAAATATTTCACGAGTGAGCGCAGCGAACGAGTGAAATATTTTTTTCAACTCGAGAAGAGAAATTTCGTATCTTCAAGCGACCATGTAATATTCTATTTATTATATAAACACCAATGACATGCCAAACCATTTTACTTAAATAGTTTCTTGGTCTGAAAGGTGCAGTTTATCATGAAGCCATAGCAATGGTGATACTTTACATGTTATTTTCACATGTGAAGATATCAAGCTTTCGCGCAAAAGCTAACTTGGTATTTCATTGGTGTTTATACAATAAATCATTTTATATCTTAATTGTTGAGCTTTGTTGAGGAGAAGCTCTGACCGCTTCAATTCACCCCTTGGTCTGTCGGATGACTAAACAAATACAGTTGAAAGCTCGATAAAACGATAATCTTCGCCTCATAAAATAAATACAGTCGAACCTCCATGTGCGACCACGTGCATCTCTTGCTAGCGCCAGTCGCGGCGGGCTGGACTAAAGGAAAGACGAACCTCTCGTAAGCGACCTCAAACCCTTCTCATTTTGGATGGCCGCTTAGGCGAGTTTCGACTTTAAACGGAAAAAAAACCCCTCGATATTAGGAAATCTTGTTAAGTGAACGTATTTTGCCAATCTCTTGGCCCTTATATCAAGGTTTTACTGCTTTTAATGGAGAATGTTAAGAAAACAGGCTGTTTTCTAGCTGCACTTGGTAGAGGGAAAACAATTTATTTTAAACAGTGTTAAACCAATCAGCATTTAGCACTGATTAAGCTTTGGTGGAACGGATCATCACGTTTACCCTTGCGGCAAACAGGAAATATCAGCAGCGTTTGCACAAAATTAGTTTCGAATAGGTTAGACACTATGAATTTCAAATTTTCATAGTTTTGGCCTTAATACAATTTTCGTCAGAGCACAGCCTTAGGCCATGAATGTTGCATCTGTTTTACTTGAATGGAAATGTATGAAAACTCGTATCATTTTCACTTTCATAACTGTTTCACTGTTGATAATCAGTCTCAGTACAAACCTTCATTTTTCGTAGAAAAAGAATGGCTTGCTTTATTTTGCTAATTACATTGTTTACTCCACTGATTTCCTGCTCAGTTGGGAAGGTGTTGTTTGTTGCTCTTAACTCATGTACATCCTAATCCTTAAAAGATACACCCACATACACGGAACGGTTTTCTAGGAGGGACCTAAGATTCAAAACCTCAACTTTACTACAAAGAATACTATTTTCACTGTCATTTGCTCTTTAAGGAAATCACACTTTGTTGCAAAGATACCTTTTAGATGTGAAATGACTTCTTTACTTTAATTTATCTCGAGTTAAATAGCAGAAAG